>JBAMMX010000015.1:5260075-5860075 GCA_037126225.1 Dillenia turbinata
AATTTCAAAAAACCTTTTATCTTGAATTTTAATTTTGAAATTATATATTTTGTTTTCTAGATGTGAAAAGGTTTTTTTCCATTTTTTGTAATTTCAAAGTTTTGAATGAAAAGTTTCAAACATATTTTTTACCTCTTAAAATTACTATACCCTAATTATTTTTAATTAATTACATAATATAAAATTCTAAGCACATGGGATTGTAAGATTATTTTGAATCTCAGCACGCCCAGAGAAAAGACCCAAAGTTTTGAATTTAGAATTTTAAGAAAACTAGTAGGTGGTAGACACACCGCATGTTGCATGGTATGTGTTGTAAAAAAAAAAAAAACAGTTAAAAATAATTATAATATGTTATGTTTATAATATAATTATCAAATTGTGGATAATACAATTTAAGATATTAAAATTTCGATTGTAATAGATTATTTCGATAATCTAAAATTTCTTATAACAAATTTAAAAGTTTTTAAATTTTGAGACAAAAACTATTTTCTCTATTAACATATAAGTGTAATCAGGAGAAGAAGAGAATATAAGTGTAACTGGGAGAAAAAAATAATTTTAAAACAATTTACAAGCTTTGATCAATTTTATCTTAGAGATTTACATCACCTAAATGTATTCAGACCTAGAGTTTCAAACGGATATCAAATTCTTAAAAGTAAACCGCTATGTGGATATGGTGAACAAGTACTAATCAGGAACGTATACAAATTCAGTTAACTTTTTGACTTATTTAGAAAGAGGTCACATGTTGGTCACGTGAGAAAATGACTACACCCATTATTTTTTTTGAATGCATATAAGATGTGGATTATATTTTTTTCTATATTAAAAAAGACGAAATATTTAACAAAAAATGGAACAAAAAAAAAAGAGAAAGTACATGAACAAAAAAGAAATAAAAATTACGGTTTAAAAATAAAAGGACGACCATTCAAAAATGTCAGAATTTTTGTGAATAGTTGAAAAAATAAAAAGTAGCACAAAAATGGGACCAAAAAAAAAAAAAGAAAACAAAAGGGGAAAAACCTATGTAAAAAAAATGAAGGATTTAAGAGGGAAAAAAATGGATCAAAAAATAAAAAGAGGAAAAAGTTGAATGAAAAATAAAAAATAAAAATAAAAATGAGAGACCAAGAACTTGGGTGAAAAAAATAAACTACTTAAAAAAAGAGGAAACACTTGAATGAAAAAAATAGATAAAAAATAAAAAAGGAGGGACCTGAATAAAAAACAAAGGGACCTGAACAGAAAAAAAAAAGAAAGGACTTGAATGAAAAAAATAAAAAAAGACCAAGAATTTAGGCAAAAAAATTCTAGGATAAAAAAATAAAAAAAGAGGAAACACTCAAATGAAAAACAAACTGGGTAAAAAATAAAAAAAGGAAAGATCTAAATGCAAAAGGAACCTGAATGAAAAAAATAAAAAAGGAAGGAGCGGAACAAAAAAAGGGCCTTTATGGAGGAAAAAAAAAGCAAAGCTGGGTAAAGAAATTAAAAAAAAGACAGGATCTTTAAAAAGAATGGATCTAAATGAGAAAAAAAAAAAGGAAGGATCTAAAAATGAAAAAAAAAAGTTATGGTTAAAAAGTTGAGGTCATATGTTGATCACGCGATAAAAAAAGGAACTTGATAGGACGACCATTCCCTTATTGCTTTTTCTTTTATAATTAGATATATATAGAAAAAAAAGCTAGAGCCCTAAAAATATGGGACGATCACACCCATAACGTTTTTTATTTTATACTAAAAAAAACTGGTCCAAAAAAAGAATGACATAAACAAAAAAAATAAAAAACTATGATCAATAAGTGGGGTAAAAAAACAAAATAGGGAAAACATAACAAAGGTTTAAGAAAAAATGAAATCGGGTAAAAAAATAAAAAAAGGGAAGATCCATATGAAAAAAAAAAGAGTCAAAAAATGAAGGATTTAAATAAAAAATTATACATAAAAAAATTTAGAGCCACAAAAATATGGAATGATCATATTCATGATGCCTTTTATTTTATACTTATAAAAAATGGTTTAGAAAAAGAAAAAAGATATGAATAAAAAAAGAAAAAAATTGTGGTCAATAAATGGGGTTAAAAAAACAAAATTGGAAAAAGTGAAGAATCTAAGGGAAAAAAAAGAAAGAATTTAAATAAAAAAGAATAAAAAAATAAAGGACTTAGACCGAAAAAAAAAAGATTTGGGGTTAAAAAACAAGGGATGACCACTCCCAAGCTCATTTTTTTTTTTTTTTTTTTTTTTTTTTATGTAGAAGATATAGGTTGTACGAGAGATCATATAGATTCGTGTACTAGGGAAAGAATCGCAGGAGACATGGTGTTGCACGAACGTCCTTGGAAAAACAATCTCAAAAAAAGGAAAGAAAAAAAAAAAAACACACGAAAACACAAAAACAGTAATTCCCTTTTTTCAATTTTATGTGATTTATTATTTAAATCATATTTTAATTCAACTATTTTCCATTCTATGTTTATCGTTTCGCTGTTACTGAGAATGCAATAGAAATAAAATTTTTAATCCTAAATACAACAAAATGGAGGAAAGCCAATTAAATTTTCAGTCCCTTGTAAATGTATTGCACAATTATTTTTCTTTTCAAAAGATTTAATGCGATTAACCTTTATCTAAATAGAATATAATTTTTACCCTAACAGGGGAAGGTAAAGGGATAGGAAAAAGCAACAAATAAATAGTATTAAAATATGAAACAATTTAGTTAGATTTAATTTAATTAATTTTTCACTCAATCCATTTAGATTAATTCTTATGAAATTGAGGGAAAATTTTTAAAGCACCGGCGTAAAAAAGACTTTACATCGAAGAAGTTGATCTATTTTGCCCTTAAGGAGGGCATTGTTTTGAAAATAATTGGCTCAAAAAATGTACAATCTCAAACATACAAGAAAAAGATCCAAAACGAAATTCTTAAGGAATGGTCTAATGATCATAATCTCTTTCTCAGTTTCAATCTCGTATTAAAAAAAAAAATCAAAATGAATATAGACTGCAATTCAAACAAAACGAAGGAACCCCTGACCAAAAGTGGGTCTCTAAACCATCAAGAAAACCACCAAGCAGAACAACTAGATTACCTTGATGGTTGCATCAAAAGCTAGCCACCATCTCTGCAAACATTCGTCCTAAAATCACAAAATTATGAAGAAGAAATAGATCACCTTAAGGCTGCCATCAATCACCACCATTGTACCTGAATCAAAAAGGCGCCCAAGAGTGCCTGAGATGGCTCAAGATAAGCGAAATTTGTCACTACCGCTCAAAGATATCCAAAAAAAAAAAAAGACCATCTATCCAAAAAATATCAGAACATTAAAATTTAAAAAAGAAGTAGAAAAATATTTAGTAATTATTAAGAAGTGTGATATAATTTTGTTGAGTGTACACAAAATAAAATAGAAAAAAAGATTTTTTTTTTAATATAATGAGATGTAATCAAATAAAATTAAATCAAAAAGAAAAATTAAAAATGAAAAGATTTTAACATTGAACTTTTATGAGAAACAAAAAAAAAAGCATTTCTTTTCGAGGCACAGGCTTTCACCACTTTCAACAGGCGCTTCACCCTTTCGTTCCTTTTTATTTGAATTAGGAATGCTGCTTAATTATTTAATTCTTGCTTTAGTTTCTTTCCTACGCACTCAATCGTACGCTAGACAAGTTTTGGATGACTTCGCACTCAGCCCCTCAGTGAACTTTAATGCCTTGCGAAGGAGATTCTTCAACACTAGTGGCAGCAGCCCTACTTTTTGGTGCCGTGGGGGGAGAGAGAGAGAGAGAGAGAGAGAGGAGGGTGATGGACATTGGAAAAGGAAAATAGGGATAAAGAAAAAAAATGGGGCATGTGAATAGGGTGATAGTAAATGGATAATAGTTAATTTGAATAGATTTTGAATTTAAAATTTAAAAATAAAAATTATATTAAAAAATTATTTTTTAAATAGATTTTTAAAATATCGAAATCGAATTAATTTAATTAAAATAAATATCGGAAAAAAAAAAAAAAGTAACGTAGATCATCCCACGATGGACCGTACAAGTCACGTCGGCTTGATTCCAGCCCATCATTGAACGAAAATAACTAGGAAAACAAGCCCATGTTGTAAAAGTCCAAATGAAGTAGAACGAGAAAATTACAGAAAATATCTACCGTTTTTCTTTCTTTTTTATTGAAAAAACTATAAAAGTAAAAAAAAAAATATTGATTTTTTTAAATTTGAAAATACTATTAATTGTGGGACCTACTAATAATAACAAGTAAACTATAAATATAATGCCATTTATTATAAGAGAGACATTTTTTTAAAAAAATAGAATTAGAAATACTTACTAATAATGCCGTAAGCATATTGGGCCGATGGGCCTAGGCCCATGGACGGGAAAGGACTGTCAGGTGAGATGAGGAGGGATGCTAGATTGGATGACATCGATGCTGACATCACAACACGAAGCGTACGTGAAAAACTGGTTGTCATCTCTCTCTCTCGGTTTATCAGCCTCATTTGAACCTAGTTTTCAAGTCCGCGCTTTTATTTTCTTTTTCTATTTCCACTTGTTCCCTCTCTTGATCTCTCTCTCTCTCTCTCTCTCAGCCCGCCCTTACATTTTCGTCTTCCCCGACTCTAGGGTTCCTCTCTGTCTTTCGTTTGATTTTTCCTTTCTGTTCTCTTTGTTCGCTGTCTGTGTATCTGGATCTCGAGTCTGTGGTGTTAATGGAGTTCGGTGGTGTTCGCAAGCGAGGCAGGTATGAAGCTCCCTTGAATGGCAATGGTGGTTTCAAGAAATCTAAGCAAGGTTCGTCTCATCTTTATGCTTTCAGCTTTTTCTAGGGTTTCTACTTCTGAGCTTGTATTAGGGTTTCGATAATTTCTCGGATTCCTGAATATTCTAATTTTAGGGTTTCTATGGAATTCGTGATTTCTTTCTTTTTCTTTTCACACCTTTTTTGTGCTGTTCTTGATCCTCTTTTTGGCAGCAAAGTTAGTGTTTCTGTGCTTTGAGCATGTTTCTCTCAACTTGTTTGTGATTTTATTCAGTTGTTTTCAGTCATTGGTTGGGCTCTCTTGAATGGCACTCAAAACTAATTCTGGCCTTTGGGTTGAGTGACGTGTTTTGAATCTTTTAATTTTTTTCTTTTCCAACGAAAAAGATGAGTGCTCTTTATATGGGTATAGAGTTGTTGAAGAATTGGTCGTAAGACGAGGATTCTTTAACATTTTCCCTTTTTCTTTAAATGCGTCCGTCTTTTGTCTTGTTTCTGTAGCTACTTGTACTTTACGTAGCGAAGTAGAGAAGTTGAAGCAATATTCATGATTTTAATATAGTTTATTGGGAATAATTGTTTCCATTGTGTGAAATGCTTGTGTGCATGATGTTTCTCAATTCAAATTCGGTGATCTGTATGTGAAAATTGATATTCGCATTGATGGGGTTTCTGATATTGGTTGATACATGCAGGTTTTGCCTGTAATTAGAAGGATAAATGGTAGATTTGGAACTGGAATTACTAAACAGTCATTATATAAGCAGTTCTTGTGCCATGAAACTTTTGATCTCTATATATATCTATATTACCATGCAAAGCCAGACTTTTATTAAATCTAGCTTCTGAGCTCGGAGCAAAATTTCTACTATAGCTTCCCACATTCTGCTATTTCCTGTGTATAAAATATCCACAATCTCTCCTCCTCCTCTTCAAACCACTAAAACTTTGTGCAGGGGTAGTCTGTGCACATGCTAATTCCAGTTATAAAATAAAGGCTGAAAGATTGCTTGGATGGCAGGACTAAAGTCATTCATGCATATAATTATTTCCAATCATCCATTTATCTTTCTGGTGATCGAGGGAAAAGCAGCATTTTAAGCTAATATCAAAACACTCCCATTATGTCTATCTGAACTTATATTTGAATCTATACATTGGTTTCTAATAAAATGGTAGCGAATCATGTTCATCAGTGATGATAACATGGCTCATAAATGTCCTTTGAAATTCCAAGATTAATAAATTCACCAACTCTTAACTGAGAAAAATGAACTAATGTTCTGTAACAGAAACGGAGTCCTTTCAATCTGGTATAGGAAGCAAATCGAAGCCTTGCATGAAGTTTTTCAGGTTCAAATCTTAACTTATCTAAGATAATTCTCTAAATAATTCTTCATTTCAAGCTTTTCACTTAAAAGGGTGTGATCTGGACTAATGAATTCAGCATATTTAAGTTGTGATACAGGTAATACATGTTGGTTAAATAATGATAACAAAGAGTATTGAACAGAATTCGTTGATTCATGAGTACTTCTCAATTACTCTTGATGGGCTATGCATAAAGCAAAGGCAGTTGCAGGAGATTAAATGTGCTGAAATAAACTAGTTTTACTGAATTGTGGACACAATCGTTACAACCAGAATCAATATTCTGAGTAATGAACGGGTATTTAAATCTGTGGCAGAGGCTATTCTATCAATTCTTGGACCAACTATCTAAGAGTTACAAAGTGGAAATGATTGATTTACCTGAGGGAAGATGGCTGCTTGGGAGCTGTTTCTGCAATTCAAGTTGTGTGACATTAACATGATATGCTTATAGATGTTTGCATGTTTTTGTTGATTGATTACCATGCGGAAGTTATTTTGTGATATTTTCAAGTTTGCTTGCATGGTGTTGATTGAGTGCACTGTGTAACCCAACTTAATTTAATTTTTTATTTGAAAACATTTTTACATTTTTCGTTTTTATAAAAGGGGGTTTTTACATAAAAAAAAAAGAAAGAAAGGAAAAATCCTTACAGTCAGGAAGACCATGTTAGAATTAACCGTCAATAAAAAATTCTGTATGTTTGAAGTAGTTTTGTGTTCTTATCAAAAGCCATTTTTTTTTTTCACATGGAATCCATTTGGGGCCTTTTTTATGCTCTTTATTTTTGATGATATGTTCTGTAATTAGTGTCTTTTTTTTTTCCCTTGAAATATCTTCTTGGGTGTTCCAATTCTTTCGTTTGCCTATCGATGCTTTAGGGAGGTAAATAGAATGTGTTTGGGTTGGGAGGGGCCATCCAGTTCCCAATCCAGTTCCCACAGTTGAGTAGAAATGTTTTTATAGAAACTGTTTGAGATTTTGATTGGAAGGAATGAATATCTATACCTATCATGTTAGAGGCACTAAAACCCGAAATTTGACCCTAGGCTACTTAGAGTTTGCTCTTCCTATTTGCATAAGAGGCATCAACTAGTTATTAATTTGGTGCTTATTAAACAAGATATTGAACTGTTGTACATTGCTAGAAATACTCTATAAGACTTTAGATTTTTAAATATGCCGTTGTACATATCTAGCTTTTCTATTCATCTGGAATTAACAAAATTTGGGGATTTAGTGATATTTTCTTGAGAAAATAGAATCTCTGGAAATGGATGAAAGAATGGGAAGGTCTTCTATTTCTTGTTTAAAAAAATATGGATAGCTGAACCACTTAATGGTCTTAGGATGATTTATGTGAGTATCAAAATTTGAAATGCATTCTGAAAGAACTTGTGGTAAAGTATCAATTTAACCTTGTGAAATGTCAAGATCCAAATTGGCATTTTAAGTGGCATTCCCATTGGATTTGCCTAAGGAAGGTCCTTGGATGTACCATTTCTATCAAACTGATCATAGGAAACAATTTCATGATGTTGCTTATCATTTAAGGGTAGAGATATATTTCTATATTGCTCTTACTATGGTGATGGTTGTGTGTGCGGATGATGTGCATACATACATATATACAACATATTAAGGTGTCATGATTTGTGAGTAAACAATTATATAGCTGTGAATGAGAATTAGAATAGGTTTAGGTGCTTACGGATATATTGCTTGGAGGGTTGAACAGATCAAAATGAGGCAATGTGATAAGTTACATTTTGTTTCTATCATAGTTCATCCATTTGGTTGGTGGATGAACAATAATTTAAACACATTCTAGATGAATTCTTGTGGCTGTTGTTGGTTTTGCTTAGTGTTGTTGTGGAAAATAAGTTGATATGTGCAAGATGACTCATGCCAATTAAAATTTTTCTGTTTGCATTTAGTCTTTTGCTCTTTAATTAAATAAGTGTGTCATCGGGTGACACTCCGCTGCCAAGGGAAAATGGTTTTGGTATCTGAAGAAGATTAGAGACTAGAATTACCATCTTGCATTTTTCTGTTCAGTTGTGAACGTGGAAGGAATGCTGAGAAAGTTTGAGCATGATGGAAAGGTTGTTGGAAAATGTTGTCGCAGGATCTCCATTCTGCTTGCTCCGTAATCTGTCTGCAAATTTGTGAATCTAGGTTGTTTTTGCTGGAGACTTGGTGTATATGCCCCATTGTGAAGGATTCCGGGCCTACGCCTTGCACTTTGCCCTTAAAGGGTGTCTTGTCATGCTCCTTCTTGGTTGGAATGTTTGGTGTTTAATGATGATGTTTTTTTAGGGCTTGAGTTTTGTATGTGTTGAATCTTGATGTGGGTAATATGGTGTGCAGTTAGATTTAGTGCAAAATCACTTGTCTTTTCCTTTGCAAGTACCAATGAAGGGTTGTCCCTCTTAATGTTTATCATTTATTTTTTTAGAAGTGCAATCCATCTTTTACAGAAAATGGTTTCAATCATGGATGGACAAGCTTGAGCTATATGCATGCTTTGTTAGTCCAAATTCTTATCTTGCATGCCTATCAATAGGGCAATACTTCAAAAGCCTCTTGAGAGCTCATGGTATTGGATACTCCACACTGAAGGATCTTTATGGATTGGTAGCAAGATTGAGCCTTGGGTGAGGTCCTCTATTTCTTACAGCCGTAGTTGAAAATGGATAGGAATAATGAGAATGACTCCTTTATTGAGAAACTGCAAATGGTTGAACAATCAGATTTCATTGTTAGAACTACCTTACGACACCAGGTGGGTTGTTAATTCAATATTGACTTTCATTAGGAGAGTCAATAATATATCATGCAATTCTCCTCTTAGATGCCTTTTGGTTAATGAGGTAGATGGGATGTTATTTGCAACTACATGCATAACTGGAAGAGTGATTGTCTAAAGAGATGCTCTCGTGTAAGTATGACTACTTGTATAGACTTCTTTCTGTAAATATGAAGGCGAGATGATAAAAAGTCTTGTACTTATGTTTTATGATTCAGTATCTATTTTGATGAATTCTTTTTTAGTCAACTTTGGGTTTGTCAGAGAAGTTTTTTTGGCTTGCATAGACAGGAAAGGGAACTCATGTTGTTTCTCCAGATTTTCATTCCTTCCCCCTTTCTTATCCATTTTTTTTCATATTTACTGGAGTTGGGTGTTATTGCAAGTGTTAGTGTGCTACATATTCATGAAGAAATCTACAACAAACGCTTGTACCATTCTTGGTTATTCATACTGAGAGTAAGTATAATGTTTATGGGACTAGGACTGATTCGCAAAGGAGAAAGATGCACTTTTGTAATTTAACTATCTGCATTCCGTAGCTGCTGTTGCAATATTTTTCATCTCTAGGGAATGGCTAGGGATTGTAAGCATTACTGTTGTTCTGAGTGGAGGTTGTAATAAGATGGTCCACGAGTGTCGTTGAACTGGGGTAGGTGGTGGAATAAGTTGATGGCGATAATGCTTAATATTGCTTATTGCCCATTTCTGACCATTCGTGTCTTAAAAGGATGTTAGTTTTACTAAATTATAACTCATTGCAGGGTGGATAGTTAATAAGTTATCCTGAAGTAAAGTATAATTGTCAGCTCTGTTCATGCATATGATTTATTTATTTCTGTATATTTTAAAGGACAAGAATTCTTATTCAAATATGGACCACAAAATTCCATTTTCATTTTTCATTACCTTTGTAGTATTCAACATGCAATTTTTAGTATTTCTTGTATTTGTCCGTTAAAAATACTAACACAAAGAGGTACAAGTCTATGAGTTGCTATAGGATAAATGTTTAATTCTTTGATGTTAAATGATGTAGACTACTAACAAGCCTCTTTCATGCCAACTATGCTTTTAGCTATGGAAAATTAGGTCGGGTTATTCCATTATGCATCTGGTAAATGATGCCAAATATAATTGGTGTTTCAAGTGGCCAATGTTGCTCAGGAAAGCTGCCCCTAGAGTGTAGAAAATTCACCTCCTCTAATATGGATAGGAGTGTAGGCCCTATACCATGTTATGCTCACTCGATTGTGATTAGGAATTCAAAGTTGAGCTTGTGTCCTAGAATATGAGAAGTTATTTTGTGAAAAGGAGGTTGAAAAATGGTTCGAGTAAGATGAATTTTACCTACCAATTCAAAACTTCATGGCCATTCAATGTTTATTTGCCACTAGTTTTATAGAACTTGTCTTGCATCTTCAGTTTACATCTCTGAACCTGGGGTACTCTGTACTTGGGGTTTCTGTTATGTGTTTTGTTTTGCATGTCAAGCTGTCCTATCATCATGATTGTCACTTAGCAAGGGAATGGAGAAACAAGATGAACCTCAATATGGTGTTCTTATATTGAAATAGCTTGCAGTGGACTCCAGGAGAGGTAATGTAACTTTTGCAAAGAAAGGAGTTTCTATGAGTTATATCAGGCCAATCAAAGATATGATTGCTGGTATAGTGGCTATTGTTAAAATAAGTAAAAATGAGACAAGAATTTGTAATTGCTAGAAGTAATACATGATGGGTGTGATTAAATCTGTGAGTGTTTGTATTGGTGATGGATGGGCTTATATTGGATAAAGAGTTCATTGATTTGTGTCATTTGTTCATGTTATTGTATTGATTGATGAAAGGAGAGAAGCTGTAAGGAAGGATTCAGAGAACTGGAGAGTGCATTATATCCAAGGGCTTTAGGATTAGAACCACACTAAGGATTGGATGTCTAGTATAGGTAGTTGTTTAAATTAAGGGATGATCAATATTGGATATGATGTTGGAAAGGATCCAGATTTCATTTATTTTGTTTCCTTGCTGACTCTTTCTGCCTTCCTTTCACTTCTCTCACGATGAGGTTGGTGTTTGGGCCTTTCATTTGGCCATGGAAATGGTCTGTCTATGGTTTGGATAGAGTCAAGCTTAACGCCATTCTTATTACTTGTGTACTTCTGCTGTAGGAATGTGTCCTGACTTAATAAAATTTTTTGCTCAGAAAAAAACATATAATCATATTGTTGGTTCCATTACATGTGGTTATAGTTTGAACTATAAATGTATCTGGGTTTTGATGCATTCTACTTTTAACTGATGTGCAGCACTTGGGGTGCCCATTTGGTGAGGGGTGTCATTTCTTGCATTATGTTCCTGGTGGTATCAAGGCTGTGTCTCAGATGACTGGTGGTGTTCGTGGTCCTGCTATGCCCCCTCCTGCTAGGAATGCTGTTCCCCCATCCTTCCCCGATGGTTCATCTCCACCAGCTGTTAAGACACGCATGTGCAACAAATTTAACTCAGCTGAAGGTTGTAAATTTGGTGATAAATGTCGTTTTGCTCATGGTGAATGGGAGCTTGGCAAGCCAACGGTTCCATCCCATGAAGATCCTCGCGCCATGAGCCAGTTGCCAGGCAGGATGGGGAGGGACGTATGGAGCCACCACAACCTGGTCTTGGCGCCGCTGCAGCTTTGGTGCCTCTGCCACTGCCAAGATCAGTGTTGATGCATCACTTGCTGGAGCAATTATAGGGAAAAGTGGTGTGAACTCCAAGCAAATTTGTCGCCTAACAGGAGCAAAGCTATCTATAAGAGAGCATGATTCAGATTCAAACTTACGGAACATTGAGCTTGAAGGAACATTTGACCAGATCAAACAAGCGACTGCTGTGGTTCGTGAGCTTATTGTGAATGTTAGCTCTGCTGCAGGACCTCCATCAAAGAACGCGGGTGCACATGGCCCCCCATTAAGTAACTACAAGACAAAGCTTTGTGAGAACTTTGCGAAGGGCTCCTGTACTTTTGGTGAGAGGTGTCACTTTGCCCATGGAACTGAAGACTTGCGGAAGCCAGTGATGTGATCTTTCTTTGCCATGTATTCAAAATTCAAAATTTTCCTCCCGTAGGTGGAAAATGTCTCATGGTGGTCTGTGGTGTTGGCTTCTGCCGTCTTTCTACTGAATTGAGATGCAATTGTAGACACTGTTGTTGTTTATGTGGCGAGCTTTTCTTGATAATGTTGTCTAGGTAAAACATATTTTCGTGTTCCTTTGTTTGCTTGTGGTGAGTTTGAGACTATATAAGGCCCCTCTGAAGAATGGTAGTGAGTGATCTGCTCTTATCTTGACAAGCACTCTTAAGTTGGCTGCTTAAGAAAGAACATTTTATATCCTTCACTGTGGTACTGGCAAAAAGTAATTTAATGCACGTTTGCTTAACGATGTGTTTTACCAGTGTCACTGGTTGGTTCATTTGTTAAAAGCGATTCTGTCAGATTTGTTAGGTTTATATCTAGAGAACGAAGGGACTTTTATGGATATACGTAAGCGGAAAGTTTTTTTCACTGTGCGATCATTGATTTGACCTGTCACAGGCTTGCAGTAGCGCATTGGTAGATAGAATCAAACTTGTTACTTTAACTCGTGAATGAGCTCACAGCTAACAACTGAGCTATGCAATCATTTTTTATTTTTCTCCTAAAACCCACACTTTGTTTTCTTTTCAAGTTATGGTAATTAGCAGTCTCGTGCGAAGGTTCATCACATTTTTCGTCACACTCCCATGTAAACCCGTCATCTTTGAAGGAGGTTTTGCCCTGTGAAATAGGACAATGTTTTGTCTAATCGAGTATCACTCACCCTCATAAATCCAGAAAATATGAAAGCAGAATAATAGTTCTCAACACTGTTCGTTCTTAAAAGAAAATTTCCTTAACGCAAAATAATTATATAAAACATATAGCCATAACAAATTTAGGAAATTGAACAAGCATTCAAACCGGTGACAGTGACAGCGATCATATATTATCAGCTGATTGCTTTTCACGAGCAAAATCTACTGCAGGGAAAAAATACTGCAAAACATCACCAGCTCAATACTTTTGTATATGCGCAAGCCGCTACAAAAAATGTCTCAAAATTTCTGGGTCAAAACCACTTTGCAGAATTTGAACATGCCAGTGGATGACTTAAGTATCTCGTTTATTTGCCCTTTTCCTCTTCTTTGATTTAGCACCACATGGTGCTCTCTTCTTTGATGTTGCATCCATTGTTGGTTTCAGCTTCTTGTGCTGTCCCTTTGGAGGTTTTTGCAGCTGTTGGCTCTGCTGCTTTGGAGGTTTTGGCTTCTCCACATCATTGCCGTCTGAAGGGATATCACTTATGTCTTCTTCATCATCTTCATCTGCATCTTCATATTCATCAGAACTTAGAACCAAGTCCTCTACAACATCCTCATCCGCAGCAACCTCTTCTATCCTATCCTTCTTTTCCTTCTTTCTCTTCTTTGTTGTCTCCTTCGGTGTTTTATTCCTACATCAACACAGAGCATTTAAGAGAATGAAACATTACACATGCATGCATGCATGTCAGAGAGACAAAGCAGACAGAAACATGGTCGACTTGTATCATACTTTGATTCATTTCAGGTCACCATGATGTATTAAATACAGCAGCACCATCGTCATCATCACCATCACCATCTTCAGCTTCTTCATCACTTTGGGATACCCCTTTCTTAAATGCAGATGAGTGTTCTCCAACAATAACACTGAGAAAAACAGGAAAGTTTATATGGTTGATAATATGATTATAGTAAATGTCAGAAATCCTCATAACTAGTTAACCACCTGGATCCAGCCACGGATTCATTTCTTTGTTGAGCCCTTTGGCGTATTGCAGCAATGTATTGGGATAGTGGACTCTGTCCTGACTTCTTCTCAGCCTATGGAAAAGAAAATGTTTTTGAGTCTCACTTCAGCAGAAGAGACTTGAATTAAAAACAAAATGCAATGACAAATATATAAAGGATGCACCATCTCAAGGAGTACGGTAAAAGAACTTGCTGACCAAAACAAATTCAAACACCGATTAACAAAGCTGGGATTTAATTAGGAAAGAAAGGGAAAATAAAATAGAGACTACAAGACATTTCACTCAGTGGGATCAATATACAGACAACACCTGTTCTTAAACACAAATTAAGGTATTGCAGAGTATTTCAGGAGGAAGAACTTATATCATATCAATATATATATGGAGGGGACAGTAATAACTTGTAAATGACTTTTCTTTTGGGAAGCAAATAAAAGATAGAAAATATTAAAACAATATAAATAAACTTGTAAATGAAACCTTGACTATTCATTTGAGAATGTTTAGGATCTTTATAGACTACAATAGAGAACTGACTTTCAGGTTCTCAGAATCACCACACACTCGCATGAATATTATAATTAAACTTGTAACAAATGCAATGGGGATTCATTAGTAGATGTTTCATAATTTCAAGACACAAAATTATAGTTTTTGAAATTGTAGGGTCTAATTAAACTCACTACCCTGTCATCTGTAAAGGAAAATGACATGAGCCATTCAAGTAGCAGAAAATTGGGAAAAGATCAACTTTTGGCCGATTCCACATGGCAGACATGCAGGCTCACAAATAATCTTCAACTTTATCTTCTTCTTCTTCTTCCATTTTATTTTTATTTTTATTTTTATTTATTATTATTACTTTTTTTTTTGTGAATCACATAAGTGCATCTTGGACTGACCCATTAGAAATCCCAACTTTGTAGCAACTATTGACAGTACATAGAAGTGAAAGAACTAATCGGATTGCATACCTCAAGAAATGCTGTTGCTTCAGGATCACTGGGCAGAAGAGAACTGGACATGCGTTTTTCATTCGTAAACTCAGAATTTGCATCAATCTGTTACAAAAATACAGGGGCTCAGTGACAGAATATGTGAGTACTTTCATATACAATTCAACCATTGGAAAAAGGAATGTCAACCATCTTCACACCAATCTGTTTCTCGTTTGAGCTTAAAATTTTTGATCACAGGAAGATACCTGACGAATAAGCTCTCTCACTTCTCGGCGGAACCTATCAATGTTGGTCAATTTAGCAAAGCTTGCAGTCGCACTGCTGGAATAAAAGACAACTCAAAGAAAGCAACAGAATAGCTCCACTGCTCCAAATGTTCAGCAACTTCTTCCACAACAGAAAATACGCATGCCTCTTGAAAGGCCCGTGTTTTAAGAGTTGGTTTGTTTACCTGCCACAAACATTTTCCACATCAATCAAGCAAAGATAGTCCTAACAAGTTTGCATCATAGAAATAAATGATAACAACAATAATAACCATTATACCAATAGCAACAACAGCAACAACAACCATAATAATGTGAAGATAGTGCAGTTCAATGAAATTACTGATGATTTGTAGAACCTTGAGAATAGTACGCAAGTCAACTGCTCTGCCCACACCGCCAGTTGCAGGCCTGTGTAATTCTTTCATCTCCAGCATGTCCAAAAGGAGAATAGAAACAGGTATAAAGGTATCAGTGGAAGCAGCAATCCGGTTGAGCATTCTTGCACATCGTAACCTTAAGGGAAAGTATTGAGCAGTTGGAACTAGCCGGGCTACTCCAGTGATTATTTGTGTGAGCGGATAAGCAGGAGGATGAAAGTCAGGTTCAGAGTTATATGTGCATACCGCTCCAGTCCAGAGCTCAAGGCAGTTAATGAACTTCCACTCATACACCTTCCTGAATGCCTCCTGCAAATGGTTTTAGGGTGAAGAATGAAGGTTGTCATGAAAAAAAATTTATGTATATCAGATCTCTAACATAGGCATACTGATGGAAAATGCATACAGGGAAACCACCAAGTTAATACAATGAAAACTATGAAACAAACTGAAAAATAACAATAGGCTCACCCAGAAATAGATTACATAATTAGATAAGTGAGAAACGCCTCTATCAATCTTATTAGCAAACAATCAACTATAGTGAAAGTCTTGATGTTCATTTTTCTTTGAATAACAAAGACAAAATGGACCAATGTGGTTTTCTAACTAAATAAAACACCCCTAACTGATCCAGGTACGACAGAGAGAGACTACTGTAGATTAAAAAAAAAAAAAGATGAAACTCAATTCACACCAGCAATTGTTCAATGAAGCGTCAAATGCTCAATTGTATCCTCTTCAATTTGTACAACGATCAGAATCAGTCTTTCCTCCTAATGCAGAACACTTTAATAGCTAATTTAGCATTTATGGTCTTTCGGATATATCAGAACATTATATAATTATTTATTGGTTTATTTTTACTTTCCATGGGACCATTTTACTATTTGTTTTAGGGCATTGCCTAAATGTATAAAAGGCTTTAGAGTTTTCTTAGGAGGCTTATGGTAGTGATTATTTAATACAAAGAGTTTCAATAAGATAACTTTGGACTCTCTCTCTAAGCCAAATACAAGTATCTTTAGGGCACTAGGATCCCACAAACTTGTCCCAAAGGAAGTTCATAGTAGTCATAGTATCACATCAGAGAAACTCATTTATAAGTGCAAACGGAAAATTAATGATACTCTAAACTTAAGCTTCCATGCAAGTCTTTAGGACCTTATAATCTGGCATCCAAGCATATAATAAACAAAATGATGAGTAGGCTAACTGTATCGTCAACCATAAACAGTTTTAGTTCATCTAAATCAAAATTATAAAAAATAAAAATACAATCCATCGCAATGAGCACAAAGAAACATTCCTTTCAATTTTTTTTTTTTTTGGTTGTTTTCATATCTTTTGTATAAAACTAATAAATATAATCTCTCCTTCAAATCCATCTACCTTGACCAGGTGGTGCCAACAGAGAATATGGATCTCTCCTTCAAATCCAAACACTGCAATATAGAACTTTTCTGGGGTAATTCAATTTTTCCACTCAACCTAACCATCAATTGAATTACCCCAGAAAAGTTCTCATCTTTCCATAATCCTCTCCCAAACACTGCATTAAAGGGATCTCTAACTGAATCCTCACAAGGGGTTGATGTTATATAATTTTTATTACTAGATGCCTACGGGGCTGTGCCCTTTACATCTTGGATTTTGCAGTGTCATGAGGTCCATGATAGTTTAATGCTTCATACCCCAAATGTCACCTAACGCTAGTTCTTGAGGGAGAGAGACCTCCATTTATGTTGATTAGTGGCTAAGAACACCATCCTTTGGTTATCTTATCATGATTTTCTCCTCTTTAAGGGGAATGTAATTGCTTTGTACATTCTCTTATTCTTGTTTAGTTTTGTTAAGATGCACCCCCTTGAGTGCTTATTTTACTCTCTTTATTTATTTATTTATTTATTTATTTTTTAATTCACAGATTACACAAGTACCAAATAGATCTCCAGCAAATGAAGTAAATTGTCCATGCTACCCTCACAAGACACTCATTGTAACTTTTTCCATAACATATAGCCCAACTAATCAAACACAGTGAAATTCAAGGTCTATCATTCAGAAAATACAAAACTTCAATTTCTTCTTTTTTATTGAAAAAGGCTTTATCATTTCTTGTGGTAACTCCAGAATACCATTCCATCCCACAGAAGCTCACTAAGCAGTAAAATACTGGCCTAAAAAATATTGTGTTTGTTTTTACTCACAAGCACCGTATGGCAACAGAAACTGCAGGACACAAAGGCTCCTATAAACTTCACTCAAAACAAGTTGGAAAATGTTCTGAAGGCATACATGCCTACCTAGAATACCAAAAAGTCAATTCCACATTCTCCATGGAACAAAATAATGCAAGAAGAGATGGCTCTCTGATTTACCAGTTGCTCCAAACATAATACAAAATTTAGGGCATCCACAAGGAAAATACTTTTTAGTTAGCATTCAGGAGGCACACTTCTTCTGATTAAATTCCCCATTTAATGAAGTCACCAGTAAAGGGCTCACCCGGTGCACAAAGTGCTCCCCGACTTAGTGTAGGGATAAGAGGAGGGTGGGTGTATATGTACATAACATTTCCCTTCCTTTTTTTTAAAAGAGGCTTTTCCAATGAAGTCACCAGTATTTTTCTTACAAAATTTAATAATGGAATTGATGGATTAGAATGGGAAGAAAAGTACCTTGGTTTTTGTATTTAGTGCCTCCCTTAGAATCATGGCTAGTTGCCGGATAAAAACAAAGGCATGCTGATACGCAGTCGGAAGATCCACGCCAAGAAGTTCAATGACACAGTTTCCAAGAAATTGAATGTGCTCTAGTTTTGTTGCATTCACAAAGTGGCAGTTCATAACATAATTTTTGTAAATGCCTTTAAAGCAATCATCTAAACAATCGGAACCAATCCGAATGCATAGATCTCTCAGAAACAGGAAGGAGACAACTGGAAGGGCACCTCCTCCTGTACCCCAAAAATGAAGAATAACCTGTAAAATATATAATGAGACTCTAAAGGGGAAAAGATATTTTTCTGTTCAGCAATGTAAAACAACAGTATTAAAACATATACCAACACAGATGCTTCTCTACATGCATACATCTACTTTAATCACTTTGAAAATTAATGATCTTTCTGTCAAAGGAATTAGCTGGTCATTCAAAGCTATCAGATTTTATGGTTGATTTTATGGCAGATTCTATGTCATTCTATGGCAGATTCTATGCCATCCTATGATTGATTTTATGACTGATTTTATACCATGTACATCTGTAATTATTATCTTTATGATTGTAAATTCTTTATCTTTTCTTTATTTAGGATATATTAGCTATAGACTTTTCTTTTAGACAGATCTGTATATGATAGTTTAATTATATTTTAGAACTAAATTTCAACTTGTATCCATTATATAATAGGTATTCTTCTCCAAAAAGAATAGATCAGTTTTGCTCAAAACTCTCTAAGATTATCATGGTATCATAGCCCCTGTTCTGAATTCTCCTGTGTCTCTTCTTCTCAGTCCTAGTTCAATTCCTTATTCTTAGTTATTTTGATCAAGTTATCTCAGTATCATGTCTTCAGACAAACATGATATCTTCTTGATTCGTTTCAATGGCAAAAACTACTCAGTTTGGGCATTTCACTTCAAGATATTTGTCAAAGGAAAAGATCTATGGGGTCATATTGATGGCAGCAAACCTGCACCTGACAAAGACAAAGACAAGGATGAGCACTCCAAGTGGAAAGTCAAGGATGCTCAAATCATGACATAGATTCTAGGATCTGTGGAATCCAACATCATCTTGAATCTTCAACCCTTCAAAACTACAGCAGAAATGTGGAATTATCTTAAAAAACTCTACAGTCAACACAACACTGCTCGTCGGTTTCAGCTTGAACATGAGCTAGCAAGTCTCCAACAAGTCAGTCTCTCAATCTCTGATTTTTATTCTAGTTTCATGAATTTTTGGACTGAATATACTGATATCGTCTATGCTACCTTACCTCCCGAAGGTCTTAATTCTGTTCAATCTGTACATGAAACTACTAAGATGGATCAATTTCTTATGAAATTAAGATCTGAATTTGAGAGCATCAGGTCTAATCTTATGAATCGACCTGTCCCATCCTTGGATGCATGTCTCAATGATTTATTTCGCGAGGAGCAACAACTTCTTACTCAAGCTAGCATGGAATAACTTAAATTCACTCCTGTTCCTATGGCTTATGCAGCTCAAGGGTAGTCAAAAGGTAGGGACATGAGTACTATTCAATGTTATTGTTGTAAAAAATTTGGCCATTATGCTTCAAGTTGTTTAAAAAAATTTTGCAACTATTGCAAAAAGGATGAACATATCATCAAGGAATGTCCCATTCGACCTCCCAAGAGATTTGGAAGCATATACTGTTTCAGTTGGTTCTTCTAGTGCTGATAGTTCTAAAGATACAGCACATCTAACACAAAGTGCACCTGCTCCTGCTCCTGCTCCTGTTCAATATGTGACACCTGAAATGATTCAACAAATGACCATTTCTGCATTTTCCGCATTAGGACTCTCAGGTAAACCCTTCTCTAAACCTTCTCCTTGGTATTTTGATTCCGAGGCTTCCCATCACATGACAAACAATGCTAAATTCCTCACCAATGTATGTAAATATCCTGGAAATCTCAAGATTTATACAGCTGATGGCAACTCTTTGCCTATCACTGCTACTGGTGATGTTTCTTCATCCATAACCAATGTCTTTGTCTTTCCTAGCCTTACCACTAATCTTATTTCTGTTGGATAATTAGTTGAAAATGATTGTAAAGTGAAATTTTCTAAATCTGGTTGTGTTGTGCATGATCAACAATCGGGGAAGATGATCGTAAGAGGGCCTAAAGTAGGACATCTTTTTCCTCTTCAATTTTCTATGTCCCCATGTTCCTCTTTACCTGTTATAACTAGTAATTCTGCTTATGTTGATTACCGAGTATGGCATAAACGCCTTGGACACCCAAACTCTAATGTACTTTATGCTTTGCTAAATTTTGGTTTACTCGGCAATAAAGGGTCACCATCTCTTAGTACTGTTCAATTTGATTCCTTGAAAAAAGTAAAGTTCTGCCATTTTCCACTCACACATAAGTTAGTCCAGCCTTTTGATTTGATACATAGTGATGTGTGGGGAATGACACCACTTACTTCCCATGCTAATTACAAGTATTTTGTCACTTTTATTGATGACTATAATCGCTTCATATGGATTTATTTTCTGTATTCTAAAGATGAATTGTTTTGTCTTTAAGCTTTTTTATACACATATTTAGACCCAATTTTCTGCCAACATCAAAATTCTTCGTTCTGATAATGGGGGTGAGTACATATCTCATTTATTTCAAGAATTTTTACAAACCAATGGTATAATTTCTCAAAGGTCTTGTTTTGCAACCCCTCAACAGAATGGAGTGGCTGAAAGAAAGAACCGACACCTTCTAGATGTTGTTCGCACCCTTCTATTAGAGTCATTTGTACCATCTCATTTTTGGTGTAAAGCTCTCTCCACTGCTGTCTATCTCATCAATAGGTTACCTTCTCTCTCCTTGAACCATGTTTCCCCTTTCTTTCGGTTATTTGGTCATACCCCAAATTACTCTAATCTTCGTACATTTGGTTGTGTGTGCTATATTCATCTTCCTACACACGAACGCACAAAACTAACAGCTCAAGTCGTTCAATGTGCTTTTCTAGGCTATTCGATGTACCAAAAAAGTTTTCTTTGTTATGATCCCAATTTACGACGTATTCGGGTTTCTTGAAATGTAATTTTTTTTGAAAATCAGTATTTTTTTTTCACACACAAAGATGACATTTCTCCTTCATTCTCTGTTTTGCCAATGTTTCCTAACTCCTCTGCTGATTCCGTGCCATCTAAGCCTCTCATAGTCTACCAACAACGCAAGATTTAAGCACCTCTCGAGTCCTCTCCAGCTCATTCCCTTAATGCTGATCTGTTCCAGCAACTGCACTAGCACCTCTCAAATGAAGTACTCGAGTTCGTAGACCACCAGATAGGTATGATTTCACCTCTCCTTTATTTGACAGCCACCGTATCTTCTATTCCTATTCCTTCATCCTATAAGCAAGCTATGGAGCATGAATGTTGGCGAAGAGCTATTGAAACAAAACTTCTTGCACTTGAAGAAAACAAGACCTGGGATGTTGTTCCGTGTCCACCATTTGTGAAACCTCTTTGTAGTAAGTTCGTGTTTTCTATCAAGTTCCGTTCTGATGGATCCATAGAATGTTACAAGCCTCGATTGGTGGTTCTTGACAACAAGCAAAAGTATGGCCTAGACTATGATGAGACCTTTGCACCGGTAGCCAAAATGACCACTATACGAACAATACTCTCCCTTGCAGTATCACAATCATGGTCTTTACATCAAATGGATGTAAAGAATGCTTTCTTACATGGTGATCTCAAGGAGGAAGTTTACATGAAACTTCCCTACGGTATACCTACTTCTTCCACTAATGATGTTTGCAAACTAAAATGCTCTTTGTATGGATTGAAGCAAGCACTGCGAGTATGATTTGAAAAGTTTCGATCGACTCTCCTTGGCTTTTCATTTACACAAAGCCAGTATGACTCCTCACTTTTTCTCTAACGAACATCCAAGGGCATAGTTGTTCTCCTTGTTTATGTGGATGACATTGTCATCACCAGTTCTGATATGGAGGCTATTTCTAAACTTCAGAATTTGTTGCACTCTACTTTTCACATGAAAGATCTCGGCCCACTCACCTATTTTTTGGGGTTAGAGGTGCATCATCGGCTTCAAGGTATCTTCTTGAATCAACACAAGTATATTATGGATTTGGTTCAGCTAGCAGGACTCACCAACACTAATTCTGTTGACACCCCAATGGAAATTAATGTGAAATATCGACGTGATGAAGGGGAACTTCTTGAGGACCCTACTCTATATCGAAAGCTGGTTGGAAGTCTTATCTATCTAACTATCACCGGCCCGGACATCTCTTATGCTGTCTATATTGTCAGCAAGTTCATGCAAACCCGTCGGCATCTCCACCTATCTGCGATGCTGCCGTATCATTAGATACATCCTGGGCACACCGAGCCATGGCTTATTCTTCTCTACTGGTCCTTCCCTCAAACTACAAGCCTATAATGATGCAGATTGGGCTGGTTGCCCAGACACAAGAAAATCAACTACAGGATGGTGTATGTTTCTTGGTGATGCTCTTATCTCTTGGAAAGAAGCAAGACTCAGTCTCCAAATCATCGACTAAGGCGGAATATCGTGCCATGTCTACTGCATGTTTCGAGATCATTTGGTTGCGTGGTCTTTTAACAGAGTTTGGTTTCTCCCAAGATCAATTTACTCCATTACATGCTAACAATACTAGTACCATCCAAATTGTTGCCAATCGCTCTACCATGAACGCACAAAGCACATCGAGGTTAAGCGCCACTCTATCCGGGAGGCCTATGATCGCCAAGTTATCACTCTCCCACATATCTCCACTATCTCTGATTGTAGATATTTTCACTAAATTCTTAACACGTCGGTGACATAACTTTCTTGTTAGCAAATTGATGCTTGTTGACTTACAGCATCAATTTGAGGGGATGTCAAAGGAATTAGCCGGTCATTCAAAGCTACCAGATTTTGCTGATTTTATGATGATTCTATGTTATTCTATGGTGATTCTATGGCGATTCTATGACATCCTATGATTGATTCTGTAGCTAATTTTATACCATGTACACTGTAATTAATATTTTTATGATTGTAAATTCTCTATCTTTTCCTTATTTAGGATATATTAACGGTAGACTTTTCTTTTAAACAGATCTGTATATGGTAGTTTAGCTATATTTTAGAACTAAATTTCAACTTGTATCCATTATATAATGGGTATTCTTCTCTAAGAAAAACATATCGGTTTTACTCAAAACTCTCTAAGATTATCACTTTCACATAGATCATATACTTGGTATGTGTGTGTGATCGATGTAGTTTGTAATTCTACTCAAAGCTAAAGATTTCAAGGTCTTCAATATTAAAACTTCTAGGAAAGAAAATGCAACTTATGCTGAATTCAATTGTCAAAGGTCTCCAGATCATTTAAAACCTTTAAAATTCATAATTCCATGCATTGTGTAACATAATAAGTGATCAGAATCTCGGAACACAAAAATACCTTAATATACTTCCTTAAAAGGGTAGGGAAAGCAGCCAAAAATATGCATGAATATCTAAGACGGCGCAAAGTGAACGAGATCATCTCCGTGTCTGTCATTTGATTCAGAACATGTAGTGCGTTACCGAGATATGATTTCACCAGCTGACTGTGGTGCTTCCATTGTTTTGTGGTCATCAGATCATCTATAGTCTCTTTCTTTCCCCCAGTTGAGGGTAACTTCAACAATCCTCGAAGAATTCCATCCATCTCTCCAAGAACAAACATCATTATTTTATTAAAAACACCGCTGGAAATGATGCTGAACTTAACCGCAGATTCATCCTCACCATCATCCCCATGATGGCATGCAGTCCTAAAAGCTCTCATAATAGAGCGGACAGCACCTAGACTTGTATTCTCATGAATAGAAGTAATCCAAGAATCAACCATTGCTGTAGTAATGACTTTCTTAGATGGTTTTCCATCCATATTAGCACTTGTGGACAAGTCTTCCATCTCATTTGCATAGATGTCATCTTCTTGCATTTCTGCATCTTCCACATCAAATTCATTGTCATCCTGCACCAAATTTCCAACTGATTTACACCAAAGATACGTATAGATAAAATATGAAAACACAGCAAAAGTACACTACTACTGACATCAATGTCCTCATCATTGAACTGAAGAAGCTCCTTGTCATGTTCTTTCAAAAATTCATAGAATTCTGGGTCCTGCAGAAAGAAAAAGAATAATAATGAACAAAGGAAGCTTTTGAGGAGTGACACAATTTGTCATTCTTTCATTTACAGTTTTTAGCCACCCAAGCAAAAATTATTTAAAAAAAAAAAAAAATTATCTCATTGAACCAGTTGTGCACCAATAAAAGCAAATATTGGAAGAAAAGCTATTCAAGCATATAAATATGCTGTTGCAATAATCAGGCAAAAGAAAAGTCAACTTCCACATAGTGAAAAGGCTGAAAATATCAATACATAAAAGGAAAGCTACAACATAAATAATAACAACAAAAAGTCAGGCTCCTAACCTTTTCCCGTAGCTTCTGTAGTTGATCCATATGTTCCCTCGCTTTCGCTTTTTTACTGGATCCCAATACCTCATCCTCTTCCTCATTTTCATTAGCATTTTTACGCTTTGAATTCTTGACTGAAAGTAATCACAACCACAATTGAAATTGAGAATGTAATCAAAATAAAGATGGAGTGAAAACACAAGTAAACTTCAAAAGCTTTTTCTTGGTGTTGGCCATGTGCAGATGGCTTGTGGAAGTATTTCTATATCAAATTTTGCTTGTTCTCAGTAGAAATTAAACTCTTTCAATTGAAACTTGACATTGATTTTAAGAAAATCCAAACAAGTAATTCAAGATGACTTTCAAATAATTTTTGGTTCCTGAATACCCAATTGACTAATTACTTATCATAACTTATTTTTAAGGTGTTTGAGCTCTCTCTCTCTCTCTCTCCTCCCCCCCCCCTCCATCATTTCACATGGTTATCATGATGGGGCTGAACCCATCTCAATACCAGCACATATAAAACCTCCCCAAGTCCCAACATTTTAAAATTTAGTGAACCAAATCACAATTCATTGCCCCTTAATGCTACTATGACCCAAAAAAAAAAAAAGTACAAGCCCGAATTGACAAAATTCATTCAAAACACAGCACCAATGACATCCCTTGGTTCAACCATTGAATTTTTAGGTCCTAACAGAAAACTATTCAAGAGTGTTCCGACTTGCTTCCAAAATGTCTTGAGAAATTGTACTATACTTATCCAAGTCTCTCTAGCCGAGCTTCATTATGAGCTAGTGTCGCGGACTCAAATAACCATATTATGAAAGATGAAACTCACGTGGACAAATTCACAAACATTAGGTATGCAAACTTGAATTTTTCAAATAGCTAAAACATACTACAAATACCCTAACATATAGCACATACCAAACTATGAAGGACAAAGAAGAAGCATCAGGAGAGAAAACCTTACTGACCTTTACCCATGTTAATTGAGCTCTCGAAAACCTAGAGAGAGAGAGAGCGCCCCGTTTAGCTGCCGTTTGAGGGGCACTACAAATTTACAAAACGAAACCAAGTGTGGACATCTCTGGAACCGCACGGGCCTAGGGTTCAGAATTTTAAAATTGGGCCTATTTGTTACCGTACCTTTGCCCTTTTTTTTTTTTTTTTTTTAATAATATAAAAAAGAGTCAAACTCAAAATTTTTATAAAAAAAAAAGAGAGCTATTAGTTAAATTATAACTTATTGGAATCACACTCCTTTATCTCACCTTCATGCGGTTACATTACTCCAATTATTGTAAATGTTATTTTTTTTTTATTTTCGTATCGTATTTGAATTATCTGATTAATTCGTCTCGAATATTACGTGATACAATTCAAAAATTAACTTTTTTGATACTTTTTTTATTTTTAAAATATCAAAATTTTGATTAAAAAAATTTAGTATCTTACCATTAAGATGCGTTAGCATAAATATTATTTTTAATATCATTTTATTATCAATTTTAAATTTAATATTTTAATTAAAACTTTCTTATAATTAAAAAATCATAATAAAAATATAAAAAATTATTAGTAGATTTATAATAAGATTTCAAAATGTTAGAAAACTAATTTACTTCAAAAATATAAAAGTAAAATCTATGTGATTTACCTATAATTCTCTTTACAAAAATAAAATATCGATTTGTTTATTTATCTTTTGCTTTATTATTTTACTAATTTACCGAAAAAGGAAAAAATATCAAAATTGTTCGGTTTTACTTTAAACATTTCATGGAACATTCAAATAGTAGTTATTTTTTTATTAAGAAATATTTTTATATTATTTATTGAGGAAAAGGGGTTTAAAATTCTTCAAAATTTTCTTGTATTATTAATTAATGATAAAATTATTATTTTTTTCACAAATCAATATCCAGCTTTTATCTGATTAATCCGATTCGAATACTGTGAGATCCATTTTAGGGGTTGGCTTCCCCAAATCATTTTTACTGTGAGGCCTATTTTAGGGTTTGACTTCCCAAATCATTTTTCTTTATTCGCAGCGCTCGAACTTGAGATCTCTCGTTAAGAGGTAGAGTGTTCGACCATTCAAGAAGTTTGGTATTAAAATAGTTTATGGTTTTGAGAGACTCTTACTTTGGACAATCACAAGCAGAGGACCATACCATGAACATAAATCAATTCATGTTCCCAAATGAATATGAGAAATTGGTATTTGACATACAGAATGTCCCTGATATTTAGTATAAAAGACGTGCCCATGTCTGCAAAATTTTTCATAACTATCAGAATTATAGTTAGGAACAATTTAATTACAGATGCTCCCCAGAAATAATGTCATAAAGTTGTTTTGCTGTCCAGGTTGCTTCTGAAAGTTGTCGCAGAGGAACAACAATATCTTTTGCAATTGTCATCAATAAGACCCTGCATTCTGTAACACACAACCAAAGATGGTTTTGCTAATTGAAGGAATGAGTAACTTTGCAACCATGAAGCACAAGGCATAGAACATGACTCTAGGCAGTATTAAATCTTAACCTGGAATTTTGCTGAAGTTGAGGAGAGACATGGAAGCAAGAACTTGGTGCTCAACCCGATTGCCATTTTCAAGGCTTTCTTTCAATCTAGAAATGAGAGATGAGAATGCGGAGAGCTGGAGCTCTGCATCAGGTAGTGAAACAAGTCCGGTGCTCAACCAGGCCACCGTAGTTAGGCACACTCCTACTAAATCCCAGTCTTCAGAGCCTAAACACCTCGAAGTACTCTCCAAAAATGATTTCTTTCTTTCACCAATCAGAGTAGCTGACAAGTTCTTGAGCCACTCCTCTTTGGCTTGTTTTTCATCATCCTGCATTCAACATCAGAAGGGTCAGTGGCCAAAATGCGAGACTGTGAAAGGGGAAGTGCGGTTGGGGGAAAAATAGGCTACCTGCTGAGAGAGATCATCAACTCTTAATCCCCGTTCATAATTTTCAAGAACATTCACTTCACAACCTTTATCAAAACAGGCTTGCTTTAGCATCCATTTCTCAGTTGCAACTTCTCCGGAGTAAGAAAAATATCCACCCAAGATAAGAAGAGCTCTGCAACATCTGTCTTTGATACTTGTATCTGTTAAGCTTTCCTCAAGAGCCACTGAAATAGCATCAACAGCTTCCTCTCTGTAGATGCTGTACTTCCGATTCTCAAGCTGCAAAAGAGACGTATATTAGCCCATTCATTGTTTACCGTAGCCCCTGGGAACACCGACATTTAATTGTAACTCCAGTGTTAAGTCTTACGTTGGCCAACTCCACTTATAACAGCTAGCTTTTTAGATTGGACAAAGTTCTCTAATATGTTATCAAGCTCATTCCATCAAGCCCCTCTGTTGAGGTCAAATATCAGTAGAGGTTAGCCATCCGTAGAGCGGGATATGAAGACCCACATTGGCTAACTCCAGAAAATATAACAACAACAACAATCTAAATTTTCTATTCTAAAATTTGTGATCGGTTATATCAGAAACAAAAAAACAAAAGAAAGATAGATTTAATTTGTGCGAATTCTCTTACGCCATCCATTCCTATAGAAGACCATATTCTCAACTAAATTCATATTTATCATATTTTTACGAATACATTACATCCAAATTTTTAATGATCTATTTATACGTTTTATTAAATTTTCTATTTTTAAATTTTCGGTTTTTCTACCAGATGTATTTTTAAGTTTTCGTTGCATATATCCAACTATCTTAGCCAGTACTGAACTACCTCCCAACTTATACGTATCTCATCGTTTCTGACCCTATCTTTTTTAGTTTTATCACATATTCATTTAAACATTTTCATCTCAACAACAACCATTTTTGCTCTTGTTACTATTGAATGGCCCAACATTCAATGTCATACAATAGGTTAGGTCTTACTGAGAATTTATAGAATTTTCCCTTTAAATATAATGTCATCGTGTGATCATAGAGGATTTCGGATAACTTTCGTCATTTCATCCAATCTGTTTGAATTCTATTGTTCATATTCCATTGATACTGCCATCGTTTTAAATAATGGAACCAAAATATCTAAATCATTTACTTTTTGAAACTTATCTTCCTTCTAAATTAATTGTTTATTTATTATATTGATTGTTATTGCTAAACTTACATTTCATATACTCCGTTTTAGATATACTTAAATTAAATTTTCTGGATTTCAACATGACCCTCCATAACTCTAATTTAGTATTGATATTCTCTCTAGTTTTATCAACTAAAACTAAATCATCTATGGTATTTTATCTTGAATATTTTTTGTGATTTCATCTATCACTATTATAAATAGTATGAGATTTAGTACCGAATCTTAATGGAATCCAATATTAATAGGGAAGTTATCACTCAAACCCTCACAAATTCTTATATTGGTCACAACTCCTTCATACATATCCCTAATAAAATTATTGTATTTCAACGAGATCTTTTTCTTTATCAGCGCCCACCACAATACGTCCATAGGAACCTTATCATATGCTTTTTCTAGATTAGTAAATACTATATATAAGTCTTTCTTTTGCGCTCTAAATATTTCCATCAATTGTCTTAGCAAGTAGATTTTTCGGTAGTAGATCGTCCTGATATAAATCCAAATTGGTTCTGAGACAAACTTATTTCTGTCTCAATTTATGCTTTATCACTCTCTCGTATAATTTTATCGTATGGCTCATAAATTTAATTCTTCTATAGTTGGAACAATTTTGTATATCCTTCTTATTTTTATACAGTGGAACAAGTGTACTCTCTCTCTATGTTTGGAGCATTTTTTTTTTGCCAAATTTTATTGAAAAGAACCATTAACATTATTACGCCGAATTCATTTAAACATTTTCACACCTCAATAGGGATACCATCAGCTCTTATAATTTTTTTTTCATTCTTTTTATGGATTCCTTTATTTCATGAGGACGAATTTTATGTTTAAAGTTTCTATTAATCTCTTCTATAGGTCGATATTTTCTATACCTATTGTATTCTCAACATTAAACAAAATTTTAAAATATTCTCTCAACTATTTTCTTATATTTTCGTTCTTTACTAGTATACTATTGATTTTACTTTTGTTATATTTAATCTCATTTAGATCTTTTTTCTTAATTTCTCTTAATTTGACAATTCTGCATATCTCTTTTTCTCCGTCTCCAGTTTTCAGTCTCTTGTATAATTCGTTATATATTTTTCTCTTTGATTCATTGATAATCTTTTTTACATCTAATTTTTTTTTTTTTTTTGCATTTTTATATTTTTTATAAGTTTTGCTACTACTATCACTTTTAAGATTCCTATAACACTCTCTTTTGATTCGGATAGTAGTTTGTATTTCCTTGTTCCATTACCATGACTCTTTACCTATTGGAGTCCAACCCTTAGATACTCCAAAAATCTCCCAACCTATGTTCTTAATATTATTAGACATCTCTTTTCACATTGTTTCTAAATCATCTTTGGCAGACCAATTTGTTACTCCAATTACTTTGTCCCTAAAAGTCGTCACTCTTTCCCCTTTTAAGTTCGACAACTTAATTCTTGACTCCATATATGGTCGTCAATACTTTTGTTGTTTAAGTACTCGTACGTCCAAAACTAAAAATCTGTGTTGAGGTACTACACTCTAGGCCGGTATATCCTTACAATCCTTACAAGTCATTCTATCACCTCTTGTGGTGAGAAAGAAATATATCTTACTATCATTTGACTCACTTTTATAGGTAACTATGTACAACTCTTTTTTCTAAAAAAATGTATTTATCAGTACCAAATCGAACGTTACGGCAAATTCTAAAATAGAATTTCCCGCTTCATTCCTACTGTCAAAATCGAAGTTTTCATGTACGCTTTCGAATCCCTTATTCTTCTTTCCTATATGTCCATTTAGATCTCCTCCGATAAATAATTTCTCTTCACTCGATATGACTTGTATGAATTCATCTAAATCTTTTCAAAATTGATTTTTATTAATTGCATATATACCTATTTGGGATGCATAGATACTAACTATGTTAATTACGTTTTCTCCATTTACTAACTTTACGAGTATAATTCTATCTCCATTCTTTTTTATCACTATTACATCCCCTAATAGATCTTTATGTATGATTACTCCTATCTCATTCTTAGTTCTATTCTTATCTATGTACCAAAATTTATATCCATAAGTCTATATTATTTTGATATTCTCTCCCACCCACTGGGCTTCTTGGAGACACATTATATGAAATTTTCTTCTATTCATTAGTTCTCCTATCTTTCTTAACTTTTTGGTTAGGGATCCTATATTTCAAGTGGTTAAACGAATCCTATTCTCGTAAACTCTCTTATTTATCTGTACCCTAATATCCATTGATAACTTGCCACTACACCCGAGATTCGATGTAGCGCATCATTGAGGGGAAAATGCCTCAAATATTTTGTTATATTTGTTTCACATTTTTTATTTGACAAAAGATTTTAGGTTGATTGTCCGCTTATCGCAATCCTACTCCTTTATTCGGATTTAGAACCGGTCTAACTCCACAATATATATACCTGAGAATATTTCTAAGGAATCTTGAGTCCCATATCCGCTGATAGTATGATATATATACTTACAAACAACTAAATTTTAAGATGAAATTAATTTCTCTAATTTCAAAGGTGTAAAAATAATGAAGGAACCAACAAGTTTCAAAAGAAAATTTTGAGTCTGCGAGGAGCATACCAAAAGATCCATGTGTAGTAATAGGATAGCAACGAGAGGCCGTTGCTGGGGCAGTGAAGTCTGCAGATACACAAGCAAAACATGCATTGTATTCACTATCCCTTCGTTCTTCAATCCGCTCAAAAACAATGTCACATCTTTTCTTCTGCATCAGACAAAGAAAATTACATTTTTGCAATGAAGATGACATTTAATGAGACGTAGAGGATATGCACGAAGTACCTGTTTAGGCAAATGAGTTCAATCAGCAGTGACACGGCATTTTCTCTCGACTTGACTTGTTTGCTATGAAGTAGCTCAAGAATTGACAACTTATCAATGCTTTGAGCTATGAAGTGTCTTCTGGTGCCATCTGCTTCAATGCAACAATGAAAGAGTGCTGCGACGCGCATTTTCTCTTCTAAATTCCCAACTTCAAATCTATGCAGAAGGAACTGCAGTCCACCGATTGAAATAAAGTGCTTGGAATTAGCAATGCGTTCCTCTCTACTAAAAGTCATAAGCTTCTCTAGAACAGTCAGAGATTTCTCATCCTTTGGTCTAGAACGTTGTTCCTCAGAATTTCCGACCATCTCAGATGCAAAAGCTAAAAGAAGCCTGCAATGCTCTGACTTCCATCTATCGATCACACGCTTTAGCACCAAGTTTGTCAATGGCACTGTTTGACATTCCAACATTTTTCCTGTTACCGGGCATGTTCTGTTTCCTTGATCAAACCATTCCTTTATAGCTACTCTCTCGAACGTTTGACCTGTCTCAAGTGTGATTGGATCTTCGAACAAGTGCCTGCTTAGAGGGCATATGAATTCTTCTGGAATGCTTGAGAGATATGAGCTCTCATAAGAATCTGCACATGAAATCAGAACATAAGCAAGTTTGTCAAGATTGGGATCTGAGTATCTTTAACTACTATCTTTTGGTACAAACTCACCTTCATTGGGGTGGCCTAATTCTATTTCCTGCATTTTGGAAAACAACAGTTGAGGATCTTCTGAGAAAGTAATAAAAGATTAAGCTGTAAATGCAAGATTAAATACAACTGGGAAAAAGATTGTACATTAGCTAAAGAATGAGAACAAGAAGTTTCACTGGAATGCGACGTGTGTGCTAATTCGAGAGGTTGCATTTCAAATATAGATTTTGCCATCCTCTTAAGAGTAAGCTCATTTTCTTCTGTATTTTGAGTTTCATTTAACAAGGTGGTGCTTCTGCACAAGTAAGAGTTATCAAGTTCATCACTGACTTCTCTTTCCACTGCACCCCTAACTCCCTGCAGTGTCTGCTCTTCTCCAGCTTTGGTTGAAGGTAATTCCTATGGAAATACATTTGAATATTTGAAGAATTAGAATGGCTGGTTTTTTTTCCTTTCCATTTTTCCCTATATAGTAATAATCTAGTCCTATGTAGTACTTGCTTGGCAACTTAGCACTTATCATGGCCTTTGTTTCCCAACATCCCAATGGAAAATATATGAGAAACCCATAAAAGTATGCAAAATAGGTAAAATGTACATACCGGTTGAGGTTTGCTTTCTGCGGCATTCTTAGTTTGATCAACTTCAATATCTTGATCCATATGCTTAACTCTTTCAGAGGGACAATTCATCTCTTGATTTTCATCGGTCGCAGACCCACCAAAACTTCTGAAGTCATTATTCGACTTCCCCAACTCCCCACCCTCCACTTCATCCATACCGGGCATACTTCCATGAGTGAAAACAGAATCATATAGCCTTTTGCTCACCATCAGCTTAGGTGAAAAGGTAGTAGTACTGGGACTACCCATCTCCGCAGAATTACCATGTGAATTTTCAAGCTCTGCCGTCTTAACAGATAGAGAAGGAATGAGGATTGAAGGCATGGAAGGAGTCTCAACATCTTGTGCGAGCCAGTCCTTGTAGTAAACTGCAAACTGGTAAGTACCTGAATCAAGAATTTGATTATATACCTTTTGAAGAAGCTTCAATTTCCTCAGACTACTTGGTGAACCGGTTAGTGATTCTTCTTCTTGATTGCACCACGTCTTCAAATGTGACAAATGGGGTTGGAACAAATTTTCCCACAAGTCTGGCAAAAAGGCGATGCGTGCTAAATAAGGCGATTCACAGAAGACTTGAAGAAGATGCTTAGCGGATACTCTTTCTTTCTTTTGCATCTTATAAATCACACTGAGGTATAAATGAGCACAGGCTGAAAGTGTGGAATTCGGAATTCCTGCAGTGAACCCATCTTTCAAATCATTCGAATTCAACCCTGAAATTACACTGAGCAGCAATGAGGCCTTCTTCAGATCTCTCACATTTGTTGTTTCCTCCACAACACGCTCCACCATGTCAATGGCTTGTTCGAGATTAGCCATGATCTTATTGTCACTTTCATTTTCCATTTCAGCGACTTTTAACAAAGAGAAACAGCTATGGCGAAGTGAAGTTCTATACTCTTCCTCTTTGAGAAATCGTGCTATGTAGCTAGTTAGAATAGAGATCATAGCTTGAACTGCGACTTCATCCAAAGCAGGCGCAGAGCTAAACCTCTTATTGTCCAATTGTCTATTTCTTTCACTATCTTCAGCATTATTGCCATTCTGTGAACTAGCTACAGATTTTATATCATAATTCTCAATTTTCTTGACACTTTTCTTATGATCACTCGAATTACTAGTATTATATCTCTGTTTTCCTCTGTTTTCTTTTGAAGAGTGATGTACTCCGTTTGAATAAATATCCTTAACACTCTCATTTTCATCAACACCGACCTGAACTACTTCACTCTCCAGAATATCTACCGATGATTGGCAACTAAATTTCTTGCTTTCTTTCACCTTGTGAGTTGAATTTCTTCTCTCAAGAACTCTACTAACAAGATTGTCTCTGGCTCTTCTACAACTTTCTCTGTTCCGATCAATTGGTGGCAATTCATTGTCTTTTCTGTTATACCTTGACATGTCTGATCTTGTTCTATGTGTTTTGATTCTAGTCTCTGATGTATTATTAGACTCATTTTTTGATCGGAATAGAGGCATACTTACAGACTGTGATCCAATTGAATTTCTTGATATTATCTTCGGAGGCATCTTTGCTTTGAATCCTTCCTCTGCTAGAAGTTCCTCCAAAGAAGCTGCCATTCTTGTTGAATCCAAATCTATATTCAAACATGCATGATTTCGAAGAAGACCCAGATATTTGGATTAATTGAATTGCTTGGACTCGAATGGAATTTTGGTGGGTATGCGACGTGCTAGTCGTTGTTCTTGAACAAGAAAACTAGAAGAATATTAGAATGGAAGAGAATAATTGAGATGCTGAGCGAACAAACAAACAGAGAACAAGATGAATGTAACAAGAGGGGAACAAATCCAATGAACGGGAGAGAGAGAGAGGAATGAGAGGCGACAAATGAGAAAATGCTAAATTTGTAGAAGAACTTAAGTGCTAGAATTTTCTGTGTCCAAGGATTTATTGCATGAGTTTTAATATTCTCAAAATTTGCTGGTTCCTATTGTTCTCTTACTTGCATAATAAGTGCGATGTGCAGCAAATTTTATGAATGTATACTTCAAAAATAACAATTTTTCCATTAAGTTGAATCGGTGAGAGACATTTTTAGATAGATTCTAACTATTTAGTATAAATATCAAAATAGTATCATTTCCTTCAAGAAGCAAAAAAAACATAGCAATAGTTGAAATTCCAACTGCATGACTAGAAAAAGGAAAAGAACTCCATTTTTTTTGCCATTGTTTTCCCTTTCTTACTCTTTTTTTTTAAAGAAGCATAAATAAATAAGTACAAAATCAATATTTTGTAAATTTAATAACAGAAAATTAGATTTTTCTAACAAAATCTCAAATTTGAATTTTGAAAATAAAAAAATAGTCAGAATGAAAATCTTCTTACTTGAATTCATAATTATTTGAATCGAATTAGTTTGATTTTTGCCGTGGGGCTCATGATCCAACCCGTTTCAACGGCCGGCCTTCCCCTGGGGCGGGGGGGGGGGGTTGGACTTGGTCTTGAAATTTTTTTAAACAAAAAGGTGTTTGATTAGGTCATGAGTGAAGCCAATGGGTGGACTTGATTTGAAATGATTAGTTGCAATTGTCTTATGTTATGGGGCAGTCGCAATTGAGCGGCAATTTGGTACCATGAGTTGTATGTTTGTTGTGTGAAGGCAAACCAAGTGTCCTATTCCCTGATTGAGCCGCTCTTCATACTGTATTCTGACCAAATACACTTTGAAGTTAACATCACACCTTGATTGACCAAATAATATTTTTTTTAGCAATTATTAGAATAAAATAAATAAATAATTTATTGATTTCAATTGATTAATAAAATTATTAATATATACATTGAAATATAGATTAGACTAAGTCATGATGGAAAATTTATAAAAAAGAATATATCAATAGATTTGGTTGCTAAGAGATTCAGTGTTCACAAGTTCTACAATGAAACACGGAGCGAATGTTTTGTAACTTCGTTTTCCTTTTCTTTTTGTTTTATACATAAAGAATATACAAGAAAGATGGACTTTACGTTCGTTTGTTGCGTTTGTTTCTCATTTTAATTTAGGATTATGCTATTGAGGTGTCGAGTGCTCGTTCACAAATTCTTTTCATCTTATAAACCAGCTAAACTTTATTTTTGGCTAAGTTAATGCTTATCTAATATTTAATAACTATAATTTAAATATATTTTTCTTTTCTTTTCTTTTTATGTTGGTTTGGAATGCCCGTGAAAAACATTTTAGATTGGGTTAGTGGAGTAACTCTTACTTACCTAGATTAAACCTAATCTCCTTTATTCTCTCAATATAATGAATAACCTAGAAGGAATGGAGACTAACATCTCCATTCTCGCAAACTTTGGAATGAGACTAACCTCTCAATTTCCATTTGACATCTAAGAGAAACCAAGTAGGGTTTTGGAGAGATTTGCATAAACATTGAGAGTGAGAAATCGATTGAGGGATTGAGAAATTTTCGCACAGGAAAATTTCTCCCGTCGTTACAATCACCGAATTGAAGGTTGAGGCATCGTGGAGTTACGGTGGTGATTCGATTAATCTCGTGATCACTATCCCGGTCGTGCAATCTGATCGAGGGATTTGTCGATTCGATCAATTTTTGAAAAACCCTATATGTCGAGGTATATACTCTATATCCGATCTCTATTTTATTTTTTAAAAATTATTGTATACTTCCGCTGTGCATGAAAACCACATAATTCCAACATTGTAATAAGAGAAAACTCTTATAATAATGTTCTAAAGAGGTAGATATAGTATTTCTCTTCATTTTTGGCCAAAAAGTAAAATAAAATAAAATTCAATTGCAGGGTGATGGTAATTTTTTTTTTCAAGAACCTATGCTGTAAAAGATAATATGTTTTGAGCATATGTTTTTCCAGAGACGGATTGGGATTTGAGAAGGGGCAAGAAGTTTATAAAGTTGTACATATTGCCTGCATTGTTTTGTAAACCTTCATCTACACCCTGCAAAATTTTTCAATCTTGCCCCTCAACTGTTCAACATATGGGGTGTAGCCCCTCCATAGCTAATTTCTCGACCGGGCCCTCCCTGTGCGTTTTGTGTCCAAATGAATCTGAGACTGAAACTCCTATTCACCTTTTTAAAGATTACACCTTTTTCCATGAATGTGTGGATTGCCTTGGAACAGCTGAACCTGTTCTCCCTTCCTACCGACTTCTTCTCTCTTGAGTTCAGATCTTGGCTCAAATAGAAAGCCTATAGCACCCCACTCTGGTCATCCTTTTGATTCCCTCTTCGCCGATGTTATCTCAAGCATCTTATGTTTCAGAAAGAGTAATATTCGAGGAAGACCCGAGTCCACGAACCACCACAATCCTTGAGCATGCAGTTTTCAATTGCAGAGAATTTTTATCTTGTATTAATTGTTCGGATAAGCCCAATCCTCCCAAACAGATTGTCTTTTGAAATGGGAGTCTCGGTTGGCTGGTTTACACCTAAATTCAGATGGATTTCTTGGGTAATCCTGGGCAGGCCCGTGCAGGCAGATTTGTAAGAGATCATTTTGGAAGATGTGTTGAAGGTTTTAGCTGTCATGTGGGTTAGGCCTCCTCTTGTCAAGAGGAACTTTGGGCCTTAAGTTATGAGTTTGGCTAAGGATCTGGGGCTCAAGAACCTCATTATACAAAGTGACTCTCTAGGGGCTTTAAAGCATGTTTCCTCCTCAGTATCTCACCATAAGTTCTCCCTTCTTATGGTGTTAGATTACGATGACTCTATCACACAGTGAAAATAAATAATATAAATTTTTGAAATCATAAAAGATTGGATTTTTTTTTTGGTATATCTCATTGAGCAATATAGAGTGTTCTGGGAACCGCGAACCGTTCGTCTCGATCTTTCTCGCAGTCGGGTGATAATCACGAAAATGAAACTATCATCGCAATTCCACGACGTTGCAACCCTAAGTCCGGTGATTCAATTGTCATAAAAATTCCCTGCTCGGAATTTCTCTAACCCTCTCAATGATGTATTTTTCTCTCTAAAAAATATAAAGATGCAAGTATGCTTTCTCAATGGCAATTCCCTAGATACGTAGGAATTCTCTCCAAGACCTCTAGAATAGTGTAAGACTTTCCCTATTCTCTTAATTCCCTCAAAAGAAGGGAATTAAATTAATTACTACACAAATAAGGAAGTTACCATAAAAATAGGGAAGTATTAATGGGAATGAGAGTTATTTCATTTCCATATTAAATTCCAATAAAGGAATTTACCTAAGGTAAAATACCCCTTCTTGGGCATTTACCAACATCTTACACTTGTACACGAAAGCATTTTACAATTATCACAAAATCACAACTCATGCGATCTCTTCATATCACCCTATTGGACTTTCATACAGAGTTAGACATCGTGCGACTAATAAGTACATCTGTAAATAAAAGACTTCTCAACACATCTGTTAGGATGATCGAGTAGTCATCGTTAGTATCAAAAGAAAGTTCGTTGTACTCCAGATCCAAGACTAATTACATTCATCAAGCTACTTTCCTCATCGAAAGTAATCCTCAGAAATCGCTCGACTATGTATTCACTATTATACTCAAATCCCTACACGGACGAACATAAAAGACCGGTCGGTGAAAACAACACAGTGATGTAATGTCAATTGGTCTTCCTTTTCCCAAACTCAAATCTATCGGTCTCAACTCAGCTGTTTTCCTAGACTTGTCCCTCAGACTTCAATTTATCTTTCGGGTCATCGGTAAACAAATTAAAATAGCAAATACCGAATCACGGCCTCAAGAAACAGCCGAAAGTAGTAAGGGTACAAGAGATCTCACCCAATGGATCTCGAGTCTCACACAGTGGGGGTCGGGGATAAATTTCAAGTTATTGTCTCAAGGAATATAGTTCTCACTATCTCTAGTCGTTTTATCACACGCGATATGAAATACGTGACACAGTGTTACTCCCTCTGAGGGCATATGTCAGATTTCTCTAACACTGTACAGGTATGAGACTCAATCTACACATAAGACTTTTACATAGAGATCTCAGAGAGAGTATCTCAAAAACAATATCACAAATTGCAAGTGATATCTGAAATCTCAAACCTAGCTATTTACAGGCAACATGGATGTGGGTACGTCCACGTCGATCATGTCGTATATGATCTCATCCTGAACACGTATCAGGACGACTTATGTTCTAGCAGGACTACTCTCAAAGTCTCTTACAGTTAGAAATCGTCTCATCCCCGCTCACTCAGAGCTGGAGGTGGTCACTCGCGTGAGAAAGTCGACCTAACCTACCTGACATATCTATTATCACATCACAAAATATATATATATATATATATATGATAATAAAAGCAGGTGCATTAAATAAAATATAATACAAATGTGACTAAATAATGCACAATAATTATATATATATAGAAAAATCAATAAGCATTAATGTCGTCAATAAATATAAACTGAGAAATGTCAAAAAGTACCCAAACCCATTAACTCTTTATACCCTAAAAAGGAGTCTCTAGTGATGAGTTTGATAAAAGGGTTAGCCACCATACTGTGTGTAGTAACGTACTTGACGGTCACTTCACCCTTTTCGATGATGTCTCTCACGAAATGGTATTTGATGTCGATGTGTTTGGTCATATTATGAAACTTAGGGTCTCTAGTGTAAGCGATAGCAGTTTAATTATCACAATAAATCATTATTGGCCTCCCACTATCTGTTACAATCCCTAAGTTTTCCAATAGTCTTCGAAACCAAACACTCTCCTGAATTGTAACTGAGCAAGCCACGAACTCAGCTTCTATCGTAGATAAAGCAACATCGGTTTGCTTCTTACTGCTCCAAGAAATGGCCCCGCCATTAAGCAAAAAAGTAAAACTTGATGTTGATTTACGCTTATCCAAACCGCCTCCCCAGTCGGCGTCCGAATAACTCACAAGGCGCAAATCGCCTCCTCCGTAACGTAAGAAGAAGTTTGCAGTTCCCTTTAGATATCGAAAAATCATTTTCACTGCTCTCCAGTGACCCCTTCCAGGATTTGCCTGATATCTGCTCACCAGACCAACTGTATAATATATATCTGATCTAGTACACAACATTGCATACATTAAGTTTCTTACTGCACTGGAGTAAGGTACTTTACTCATTTCTCTTACTTCTTCCTGAGTTTTAGGACACATTTCCAGGCTCAGGCCTTCACCTTTGGCAATCGGAGTATCTATGGGATTACAACTCATCTCAAAACGCTCGAGAATTTTCTTAATGTAGGTCTCTTGTGAAAGAGCTAACGTTTTTCAAGCGATCCCTCTGGATCTGAACTCCGAGGATGAACTTATCTTCACCCATGTCTTTCATATCGAAGCTGGATGACAACCATGCTTTAATGGTCATTAAATACTGAATGTTGTTCCCAGCCAACATTATGTCATCCACATACAATGATAAGATCACAAAAGAGTTATCGGACCATATCAGATAGACACAATGATCCTTCTCAACCATCGTAAAACTATAAGATATCACCTCCTCATGAAATCTTAGGTACCACCGCCTGGATGACTGCTTTAGGCCGTATATCGACTTCCGAAGTCGACAGACCTTATCCTCTTGCCCTACTAAAATGAACCCAGGGAGTTGTTCCATGTAGATCTCCTTATCCAAACTCCCGTTAAGGAAAGAGGTCTTAACGTCTATCTGGTGTAACTTTAGATCCAAACTAGCGACAATCGCCAAAAGTAAATAGATCGATGTAAACTTGACTACCAGGAAGAAAGTCTCCTCGTAGTCAATGCCTATTGTCTGCGTGTAACCCTTGGCTACCAGACGGGTCTTATACCTCTCGATCGATTCGTTGGCCTTCTTTTTGATTTTGAGAACCTACTTGTTCCCAATGACCTTTCCATCCTCAGGTAAGTCAACTAGGTCCCAGACCCCGTTGACTCTTATTGATTCCATTTCTTCCTTCATGGCCTGTAACCATTGGTCTTTTGCTGGATCCTCGAGAGCCTCACTGAATGTCTTCGGCTCTTAATCGTCCTCAGGAGTCACAATGATGACCTCATCCTTAATCGGAAAACGACGATGAGGTACATGTTCTCGACTACCCCTACGAGGAGAGAAAGCCTTCACACCTTCAGATGGATCGCTCCCACTAGGATCAAGATCCGTAATATAGTTTTGAATCCCACCGCTGGGCTCGGTTGAGCCACTAGGCTTATCCATCTCACATAAGGTGTAGTCCTGATCGATTTCATCTCTCTTAGAGAAATTATTCTCGAGAAACGTGACATCACGAGACTCAATCTCAGTGACAGTGTCGTCCGTATGTTCTCCTAGGAACACATATCCTTGGAGTGTTCAGAGTATCTAATGAAGATACACCTTTTCTCGCGGGCCTAACTTGTCGTATTGATGCGAGAAATCGTGAGCATACGTGACACAACCCCATGGCCTCAAATGGCTAAGGTCAGGTTGTCTCCCTGTCCAAATCTCGTATAGGGTGCTGACTACGGATTTCATTGGATCAGGTTAAGGACGTAGGCGGCAGTCAATAACGCATCTTCCCAATGAGAGATAGGTAAATTGGCCTACGCCATCATAGACCTCACCATCTCCAACAGAGTCCTATTCATTCTCTCGGCTGCTTCGTTCTGCTAAGGAATAACAGGAATAGTCAACTGTCTTGTAATGCCTCTATCGAAATAGAGCTCTTTGAACTTCTCAGACAGATACTCACGCCCTTGATCGGTTCTGAGAGTTTTCACCTTCAAGTCTAGCTGATTTTCAACCTCGCTAATAAATCTCCTGAAACACTCTAGTGCCTTAGAGTTGTGCGAGATCAGACAGACATTACCGAACGTGTGTAGTCGTCTATAAACGTAATAAAATACGTGGCTCCATTTCGGGTTTTCACATTCATGGGTCTGCAAATGCATAATGAACCAACTGCAATGAAATCCCAGCTCTCATTACATTCCCAAATGGTTTTCTTGTGGCTCTGCTCGCAAGACAAAACTCACACAAGGACAACTCGACTTTGGTTAGCGGGTCCAACAAGCCACTCGCAGCTAATTGGCCCAACCTCTCTTGCCCTATGTGGCCAAGTCTACTATGTCATATAATCACATCATCCACTACACTATCAGATGCAAAGGCAATAGGAGAAGAATGATAAATCTCATAAAAAGAAATCAAATCCAGTACAAAAAGTCCATCATGGACTAAAGCAGAACATATTAAAGACTGTCAAAAGAAATGAAAACTCTAGAGTTTCCTAACAAAACAGAATATCCTAGTTGGTCAAGACATATTTCAGGAGCATATAATATATCATGTAAATACAGGACTTGGCCACTTCGCAGCAACAGTTTGCACGTGTTAATCACTCTCACTTCTACAAATACTTCGTTCCTCACGTACAGCCTCCTTACATGGGGACTCAAACGGCGGAACTCCACGAATGTTCTCCTGTCGTGAGCTACATGGTCCGTGACTCCTGAGTCTACAATCCATAAAGGAGAAGAGTTAGCAAGCATGACACTAGATGACACATAACTCAAACCATGTAAAGAAGAAGAACTAACCTTTCGCTCGCCATACTCGTATGCGAAATGTCCATTCTTGCCACATACGTAGCATTAGACCTTGCTCTTATCGAGCTCATTCTTTTGCATTTCTGTCCTTTGTTATCGGTCTTGGCAGGTTGCTTCTTCTTGCCTTGGCCCTTGGCCTTCTTCTCATGCTTGCGCCAATTGCGCTTTACTTCTCGAGAGCCCTTACTCGACTCTACAATGTTAGCATGAGTAGAAGAAGAAGACCTAGCCACCTCCTGACGCTCCTCCTCGAGCTCATAGTGCCTACTCACATCCCTGAAAGTACGAATACTCTCAGTGTGTATGAGATAGGTCTTAACCACATCCTAGGAATCAGACAAAAACTGGATTGCACCCAGTACTTGAACCTTATTAGACATTGGCTCCCCTATACTCTTCAGAGATGCTATCATACTCGACATGTGCAACAAATGCTACATTATAGTATGATCAGGCCTCTTCTTGTACGTGATGAACTTATAGGTCAGCATTCTCAACTTAGCAGCTGACGGGGTGCTAAAGTGCTCTCTTAGAGCATGTTAGACCTACATTGCAGTAGGATACAGCTCATAAACTAGAATCAGCTCATCGTGCATGCTACCAGAAAAGATTACCCTGGCTTGACCATCCTTATTTTTCCAAGCATGATACACCTCCTGATTTCGTCTAGCCTGTGCCGTGGTGCCCTCCCCGAGGTCCACAATCTCATGCTTAAGAACTTCCCCGACTCTTGTTCCTCGAAGACAAACTGAACATTCCAGAGCCAAATATCATAGTTATCACCGTTCAGCTTATCTCCTTTCACGAGATCTAGAATGGCGGTCTTTGTTGCAGTCGTGTTTCTTTCACACAGAAAAAAGAGACGTTAGTGACAATTGATGTTTAAATTCACAATTTTGTACACCCTATGAATCACCAAAACCCAAATGACTCTAATACAAACCCCAAGACAAGTGTATGAGTCAACGGACACCATACGCCATAATCCGGAATTGCATCTCACCATTCGGACCAAGATTCGGTACACAAAAACTCACATTTAGTCATATTTATATCATAGAACCCTAAAAAATTGAAAATATTTCAATTTTAGGACAGTCTACTCACCGTCGGACCCCGACAGTGCATCCCCATGCACCTCCACATGTCGGGGAGGGTCTGGTCTCGTGCCAGATGCACAGCGCGTTTGGCACGCCCCTGCACGCGCCTTGTGCGCATCGGCGCACGCGCTAGGTGCGTGGGACCACGGGTCACGCACACGCACGCTCGTGACCCACCCACACAGGTCGGTTCTGGTTAGTGGGTTCGGGTCGAAACCCGAAACCCGAATTTGGATCCGATTAGTGGGTCGAGTTTGGATCCAGGTCGGTTCCGACCCGGTCTCACTCACCTCAGCTCACGTGAGCTCCACGCGCCTTCTTCCTCTGCACGCATGCGCCTGCACGAGCGTGCCTGATGGTTGGGTCTCTTCGTTTTCGCCCGATGGTTTCTGTAACCGGGTTTTTCGACCCGGTTGTCGGAAATCCCCTTTTCCGACACCGTTTTCGTAGGATTTTTTAGGAATTCTCTAATTCTATTTATTCCAACCATTCTTGACTCAATTTTTGGAATAATCACGCCTTAATCTTGCCATATATTGGATCCAAAATTTCGACCATTCGCAGCCAATTTTGAAACATCACTTTCCAGCAATTATAATATGCAATATATATATCAAAACATAGATTATGAAGAGAGGAACACAAATCTACTATTTTCATGCATTGATTTACCCTAAATCTCGATAAATCTGGGGTTGAAAGGTGCGATCACTATTCATGGCCGAAATTTTCAACTGAAATTTTCGTAATCTAAACGTGCTCAGAAAATTATGAAAAAATTATTTTCTTGATCTACGTGATTTGGGTAATACAGTGGTATAATTGGATTCACGAAACTTATCCGTGATCTGAACCCCAAATTTTATACCCTATATTTTTATACCTAAAGTTTAATTCTGAAAATTTATTTAAAATTAAATCTAACATACTCTGATACCAATGTTAGATTACGGTGACTCTATCACGTAGTGAAAACAAATAATAATAAATTTTCGGAATAATAAAAGATTAGGTTTTTTTTTTATATACCTCAATGAGCAATATAAATTATTCCAGGAACTGCGAACCGCGAACCATTCGTCTCGATCTTCCCCGCAGTCGGATGATAATCACGAAAACTGAATTATCACCACAATTTTATGACGTCGTAACCCTAAATCCGGTTATTCAATTGTTGTAAAAATTCCCTATTCAGATTTCTCTAACCCTCTCAACGATGTATTTTTCTCTCTAAAAAATACAAAGATGTAAGTATGCTTTCTCAATGGTAATTCCCTAGATCCGTAGGAATTCTCTCCAAGACCTCTAGAATGGTGTAAGATTTTCCCTATTCTCTTAATTCCTTCAAATGAAGGGAATTAAATTAATTACCACACACTAGGGAAGTTACCATAAAAATAGGGAGGTATTAATGGGAATGAGAGTTATCTCATTCCCATAGTAAATTCCCAGGAATTTACCTAAGGTAAAATACCCCTTCTTGGGCATTTACCAACATATGGATTGTAGGTTATTAATGGATGGGTTGGACAACATGCAGGTTAGGCATATCCATGTGGAAACAAATGCTTGTGCAGATGATTTGGCAAAAATTGGAACTGCCTTTTAAGATTATGTGTTGTACTCGGCCCCTCCTAGGGTGGCCATCTTCTATGCTAATGACTCAAGGGGAGTTGAATACTCCCGCTTTGTACCTCTGTTTCCTTCTGTAGTACTGAGAAACAGAGGGGGAAAAAAGGAAGAGAATAGGGAAAAAAAAGGTCAACACCTCACCACTTATTCTCTCTCCTCTCTCCCCCCTTATTTATGCCCTCCTCACCCGAACTCACAACTCCCTCCCTCTCTCTTCAATCATCCAACGATTCACTCCCGTTTGCCTACGATCACCATCATGCATCCAAGATTCAGCCTTTAGAAGGGTGAGGAACATTTGAGATTAAGAATTAAAGCCTATAACATTTTCGATCTTGTCATTCATCGTTGTTGTGTTGGGTAAGAAGATCTTCTGAAATCCCTTCATTTTCTCTATTGTTTCAAAATCTAACCAAATCCAACCCTTTTTCCAAGCATCCCTTGTATTTTTGAAACAAATCCATGGTTTGATTTTAGTTTTGAGGTCCAAACCCCTCTCCTCCTCCCTCAAACATACGAAGAAAATTCTAGGTGAGTTGGTATTCTGCTTCCTTCAATTTTCTCTTGATTTCCTATTATTTTTAGTGTGAGAAACTATGTGGATGATGACCCACCTTGCTGGGTTCAAAAGTGTTAGCTTTCCCCTTAGGTTTTGATTTGGTATGCATGCAAGTATTGAGATTTTGGTTTGGGAATGAGTTTTCTGCCTAATGAAAGACTAGTGCTACTTTCCAATATCATTCCTAGATTGCTTTTGAGTTGTTAAAATTTAATTAAATGAATTTGAGATTTAAACTTAGGGTTATAAAATATTAAGATGTGGACAAGGGATGAATGAAGATGGTGTATCTATGTAAATAATGCATATTTGATGAAGATGGATGATAAATATAATATATTTGATTTGTAACTCTTGTATGCCCACCAGAGAGCTTCAACCATGTTAAGGCCAATGGTTTTGTGATGGCAATTCTCTCTAAGTATGTTGGCATTAAATTGTTTTCATCAAAAGCTCAAGATTTGTTAAAGACAAAATTAAACTTATGTATGATATTGATCCGGTGACCGAATAATGGTACCCTTAAATAATGTCTCATGACATCTCAGTTTCAAATTTTATGTATAAAGAAAATAGGAGTTGGGAAACTTTTACACTTAAGAGTCCAACCCGACTCAAATTGGATTTAGTCAAAGCTAAAAAGTGATTATTGGATACCAATGATTTATCAAAAACCTAAAAAATATTGCTTGAAGTAGTTTGAGCATATGCAATGAAAACCCAAAAATGCACTAGTTAGGAGAATTGAGAGTTTAAATATAGAAGATTTAGTAAAACGACGAATTAAACCATTTAAAAGCTGGATACAATGTATTCACAAAGATATCACAGTTAAGGGATTAACTGAAGAGATAATTTTAGACAGAAACAAATGGCGTAGGATAATTAGAAAAAGTTAAATCACCACTTTTCGCATTATATATGTATTTAGATAGTATATGTGTTTTTTTTAATCATCTTATATTTATCTCTCAAACGACAGATCTTAAATTTTGGATTAAGGATCAGATTGTTATTGTTGTTTGTAATGATTTATCAAAAAGAACTTATATATGATTATTCAATTCTGATTCATTAATCATACCCCTACATTTAACATTAAACAGCTTCATCTAGTGAAGTTTATTAAGCATTCCCCAATTTACATGTCTGGTCCTAACTTTGTTTTACCTTTTAAACTTGGCATGTTATGCTTTTCAATTTAGTTCTCCTCTTTTCATTAAAGTTACTTCCTAATTTTTTACAGGTTTGAAAAGGTTAAATAGAAAGAAACAGTCCTCCATCACTTATGTCAGTCTCAAAACAAGAAAGAGATCACCAAACCCTAAATCTCTAAATCAATTGCAACCCAAATTTTAAAGATTAAAAATTTATAAATATTCAAGAATCAACATAGAGATCAAAAAACTATAAAGATATCATCAAACCCAAAATCAACCTTACCACTAATTTTTAAAGACCAACCAAAATTCTGGATATAGTTCTTTTTTTCAAATTTAAAGTTATACATCTCTCTCAAATCCTAATTAGAATGCAAGGAGAATAAAAACCTTCGAAAATTGGGCAATGTAATATTACTATGGATCTAATTTGGAAGCTTTCTCTCAAAAGTAGCCGTTAGGGAAACGATTATTGAAATTTTAGGAGAATTCTTCTTAATTATAGCCATTGAGCTTAAAGGCTTCAATTTAGCCATGTTCTGTTTGCATGGCATCATTTATTAGAAGTCTATCGTTTATTTGCCTTCACATCGAAACTTTTCTGTCATGCATTATTTTGTTATAAATGAGGGCATCACTCTCACGAAGTGTAACGAGAACTCAAATTCCAAATCTTAGGTCAAGAAAAGAATTTTTGACACCGATGGATCCAAGAGACCTTGGTGCTAACTCAACGTTTTGACAACAAAGAATCTGCATTGAATATAAATATTGCATTGAAATCTAAATAATCTATCAAATCTTAGGATATTCTCTGCATGCTTCATTCCAATAGAAACACTTAATTAAGTCATGGGCATGCCATGGACATCTATATAAACTAGTGCATTTTAGAGTCTTCACATTCTGAATTGAAGCTTAAGAAGCAATCAGTAAAAGCATGGCATTTGTCTCATTCTTCTATTGTAGGAAGAGTTTTGAGAGCTCCCAACATGTCTGGTATGGAATCTTTGATAATTTTTCTTTCATTAACCTCTTATTAGTTCACTTTGTAACATCAAACAAATATTTCTAACCAGTTTACTCAGATTCAGATGAGCCACCATCTCAATCATCATTTGGAGGTCGATCATTATCATCGTCATCATCATTCAAAAAAGGTGGTTCTTCCAAAAATAAAGTAAATAGGAAAAATGATATATCTACCATGGTCTCTCACTATTAAAATTTCATTTATTCTTTTAAAATCTTAAAATATATATTACAAACTTTTATTCTTTTCAGGTGAATTATCGTTAATCAAAAGTACCAGGATAGAAAACAAGTAAAAATGAAAAAAAAAAATGTTCTTTTGGCATTTTTTTTCATTTCTTATTAATCTCATAAGAGCTTGACTGCAGACAACAATGAATAAAAATATAAAACCTATTTGTACTAGGGTTGAGAAAAAGAAGGCTCAAATAGACGCTTTGGTCTGAGAGTGAGATGTAAAAGGAAACAATTGAGTTAAAGGTATGTTTATTTAGTTGACTACCTGAGTGCCAATGAGTTTCAGTTCAAGTGATACATCTCTCCTCCCTCTTTAATAGGTTCGGATTCGAGTCACAATGTATGCACAAAAAAAAAAGTTGACTACCTGGGTCAGCCCTAATTTTGCATGGTCCGATTTAAAAGTTTTCCTTTCTTGTGATGAGGGCAGGAAAGAGTAGATAAGGCAATAGCAGAGTTTAACAAAAGAAAGAAACATCAAGATGCTGTTAAATATAGTTTGTAATATATTATGAGTACTTGTCCCACATTGGAAGGTTGAAGAGAAATTGATGGGTTTATAACCCATCAAATTTTAAACCATTTGAATTCGGTTGAAATTGCGTATTGGGGGGAAAATGTGATTTTAATCGAATGACTTTAAAAAATAATAAATAAATAATTATTTAAGAGTCAAAGATAGGGCACTTGGGGCACGTGGGCATTAGAAGGAAATAAGTGCCTGTTTAATATTTATTTATTTTATTCAAAGGACACAATTTTGAATAAATAAATAAACTGTTCGGTTATTTATTTCTTAAAGGACACAATTTTGAATTTAGAAAATAAATCAACTGGTGTCTTTTGATGATTTTTAAATCAAACGGACATGCTCATTGTGCCCTTTAAGTGAATGGATATCCATCATTCTTTCTCTATAAATAATCCCTCACTATTGGAAAAACTACTTAGAATTTTCCTTACAATACAACAAGATTTCGTTTATCTCTATTTCGTTTTTGGGAGAAATTTGATATTTTACTGTCTCAAATTTCTATTTCGACTTGTATATCCTGAAGGAATCTGCCTCAACCCAGCCAACAACATAGTGTGGGCATAATTTTCTTAAGGATAGTGGTCATTTCACGTGCAAACCCTTTCAAATTTTCATTTCGAAGATCCTCCATTCCTAACAATCTTAAGGAAATTATACTGTAATGGAGATTACTATTCCTGAAACTGCGTTTAACAAAATACCAAGTGGTGGTTTCGACTCTGTCTTCAACAAAATGTTTAATCCAGAAATGTTCAAACTCGATCATTTTGATGGAAAAAACTTCACTCGTTAGAAGGATAAAATAATCTTCCTTCTTACTGAGTTGAATATTATTTATCTCTTGTATCCCAACTTACCGGCTGTTCCAGAACCAAATGATAATGACACTAATGAAGTCAAAGCCCTTCGCCGATTACTATTCCTGAAATTGCGTTTAACAAAATACCAAGTGGTGGTTCCGACTCTGTCTTCAACAAGATGTTTAATCCAGAAATGTTCAAACTTGATCGTTTTGATGGAAAAAATTTCACTCGTTAGAAGGATAAAATAATCTTCCTTCTTACTGAGTTGAATATTATTTATCTCTTGTATCCCAACTTACCGGCTGTTCCAGAACCAAATGATAATGACACTAATGAAGTCAAAACCCTTCACCGAAAGCGCCAGGATGATGAAGTTCGTTGTAGAGGATTCATTTTGAACTCTATCTCTGATCTACTGTATGATTTGTTTCGACCACTCAAGACTCCACAAGAAATCTAGAAAGCATTGGAAAACAAATACACATCTATGAAGCAAGGTACGGACAGATTTCTCAGTATGAATTTTTTTGAATTTCAAATGGTTGGTAATAAATCTGTCATGAATCAAGTAGATGAATTACTTGTCCTAGTATCTAGGCTCAAGGATTTAAAAGTTGAAGTATCTGAACAACTTTAAGTGGCTGCAGTGATTGTAAAATTACCAACCACTTGGAATGACTATCAAAAGAAACTATTACACACTTCTGAGGATTTTACTATAGGCCAACTTTTAAAGCATATTCGAATTGAAGAGGAAACTCGTAATCGTGAAAACAAGTATGCTTTAGAGTTAGAAAATAAGATAAATCAAATTGAGTCTAGTATTAAGAAAGGAAGAAACACAAGAAAGAAGAGAAAACATGAAAACATCTCCAAATATGGTTATGACAATAATAAGTAAAACAAGACATGTTTTTTCTGTGGAAAAAAAAAGGTCATTTTAAGAAAGAGTGTTGATTTTATAAAAAGTTAAAGACGGAGGAAAATGCTGGGAAAAACAAGGTAAATGTTGTTGAAACTCAGTCCAGTCCTGCAAATGTGTCAGAAATTATTGCCATGATTGCAAGGCTTAATATCAGCATGGTTATAGAATGTAATATGGCAACAACAAGAAAATCTTTTGATTGGTGGTATGATTCTGGTGCTATTGTACATGTTTGCAATAACAAATAACTTTTCAAGGATTATACAAAAGCAACCAAAGATGAAAAGGTTCTTATGGGCAATCATGACACAACCAAAGTTCTTGGAAAAGGAACCGTTGAACTGCAATTTACATCTGGAAAGAAGTTGATTTTGACAAACGTTTTCCATGTTCCGGATGTGAGGAAAAATCTGATCTCTGCAAGTCTGTTGTGCAAGAAGGGCTTGTAGGCTGTCTTAGAGGCAGAAAAACTTATTGTATCTAAGAATGGTGTATTTATTGGACAAGAATATTTATGTGATGGCATGTTCAAATTAAGTATTAATAAAGTTGAAATTTCTACTTATATTGTTGATTCTTCTTTTAATTTATGGCATGAACGTTTATCACATGTTAATTACAATACAATTAAATTCATGTCTAAATATGGTTTGATTTCTTGAACAAATAAAGAATTTGGAAAATGCAAAGTATGTATACAAGCCAAAATGACTAAAAAACCATTCCCAAAAAATGAAAGGACTTCAGAGTTACTTGAACTTGTGCATTCTGATATACGTGAATTAAATGGTCATTTAACTAGAGGTAGGAATATATATTTTATAACTTTCATAGATGACTATTCCAGATTCACTCATGTTTATTTGACGAAAACAAAGGATCAAGCATTTGAAATATTTAAATATTATAAAGCATTGGTGGAAAATCAATTGGAAAAAAAATTAAAATACTACGAAGTGATCATGGTGGGGAATATTTTCCAACTGAATTTTTTAATTTTTGTGAAGAAAATGGTTTGATTCATCAAACAAGTGCACCATATACCCCATAACAAAATAGTTTGGCAGAAATAAAAATTAGAACATTGGTTGATATGATTAATTCCATGTTAATGCATGCAAAATTGCCAACAAATTTATGGGGAGAAGTTTTATTAACGGCTTGTTATGTACACAACCGAATACCTTCAAAGAAAATAAAAAGCTCTCCATACGAGACTTTGAAAAGAAGGAAACCAAACTTGGGTTATTTGAGGGTATGAGGTTGCATTGCCTATTATAGAGTTCCAGATCCAAAAAGAACAAAACCAGGTCCTAGAGCTCTTAAAAGTGTCTTTGTGAGATATGATGAAAATTCAAAAGCATATAGATTGTTGGATTTGAATTCAAATGTAATTATAGAGTCGAGAGACGCTGAGTTTTTAAAAACTATGTTTCTTGATGATCGAACTGTGAATCCACAATCAAATGAAGGAATTCATTCTCCCACTTTGGCATAGGGCATAGGATACTGTTGTACACCTCAATTCTTCCCATAAACGAACGTTAATTGATTTGTCTACTGATTCTAGAAGAAGTAAAAGGGTGCGAAAAGAAAAGAACTTTGATTATGACTTTATTTCTTCACAAGCACTAACATTCTTAGTTGAAGGTAATAGAACTGAGATAATAAATAAAATACCCGTCGTATTGCATTTGGAGAATGACCCTAAAACATATAATGAAGCATTAGCTTCAAGAGATTCTGCCTTTTGGAAAGAAGCAATAAATGATGAAATTGATTCTCTTTTAACAAATGGTACATGGGTGTTAGTAGATCTACCTCCCAGTTCAAAACCAATTGGATATAAGTGGATATTTAGAAAAAAGTATAATATTGATAATACCATGCAAACCTTTAATATAAGACTAGTTGCTAAAGGTTACAAACAGAAAGAATAGATAGATTACTTTGATACATATGCTCCTGTTGCCAGAATTACTTCTATAAGAGTGTTGTTTGCTTTAGCATCAATCCATAATTTAAATGTCCATCAAATGGATGTTAAAACAGCATTCTTAAATGGTGATCTTGATGAAGAGGTGTATATGGAGCAACTAGAAGGATTTGTCCTTCCTGGTAATGAAAAGAAAGTTTGTAAATTAGTAAAATCCTTGTATGGTTTAAAGCAGGCTCCGAAACAATGACATGAAAAATTTGATAGTGTGATATTATCAAATGGATTTAAACATAATTGAGCGAATAAGTGCATTTATTCTAAATTTACTAAAGACTTTGGAGTAATCATATGTCTTTACGTGGATGAATTGCTAATCATTGGGACTAACATGCAAGGTATAAATGATACTAAAAAGTATCTGACTCATCAATTCAAAATGAAAGATTTGGAAGAAGTCGATACTATTTTAGGAATCAAAATTAAGAAACATAGTGGGGGTTATGCTTTGTGTCAATCATATTATGTGGATAAAATACTTTCAAAATTTAACTATTTAGAAATTAAAGAAGTTAATACCCCATTTGATGTTTCTAACAAACTGATGGAAAATTCAGGAAGGTTTGTTAGTCAATTAGACTATGCTAGTATAATTGGTAGTTTGATATATGTCATGCATTGCACTAGACCTAACATTGCTTTTGCAGTATGTAAACTCTCAAGGTTTACACATAATCCCAATACAGATCATTGGAGAGCCATTGGAAGGGTTCTTTGCTATCTTAAAAGAACCAAATCTTTGAGATTATTTTATAACAAATTTTCTTTGGTACTATAAGGTTACACTAATGTTAGTTGAATAACTAGTGTTAATGACAACAAATCAACGTCTGGTTGGATATTTAAACTGGGTGGAGGAGCAATTTCTTGGGCCTCCAAGAAACATACATGTATTATTCATTCGACCATAGAGTCAGAATTTGTTACATTAGTAGCAGCAGGTAAAGAGACGGGATGATTAAGAAACATGTTGTTAGACATAGAGTTGTGGCCACAACTGATGCCAGCAGTCTCATTACATTGTAACAGTGAAGCAACTATGTCTAGAGCATTCAACAAAATTTATAACGGTAAATCTAGACATATTACTTTAAGACATGAATATGTTGGACAATTGATTTCTGATGGTATAATCACAGTTGTCTATGTAAGATCTAGTAGCAATCTTGCCGACCCATTAACCAAAGGACTCTCGAGAGATAGAATCAAAAGTACTACAAGTGAAATGGGTCTAAGACAATTTTAGTTTATCACTGGTAACAAGAACCTTACCTTTCTTATTGCTTAGCAATTATAAAGGTTTGAAAGGTAACAACAAGTTACTCCTGTGATAGGTAGCAAGCATTGGAACTTTTAATGCTTAAGAAAAGGAGGGTGAATAATAATTATTCTTAATGGAGTTTTGTTCGGTTCAAGAATAAGGAAAATCCAAATTTGAGATTTTCAAACTTCACCTATATAAACACAAGAAGTGGTATCGCTTCTAATAAAGTTTGGGTATAAATTTTATAAGTGTTTATGAATTCAGGAGGTAGCACACGACCATATTATGGTGCTAAAGCTCACGGTGAACGTATTAGAGATTTGTAAAGAATTATGAGTATTATTTTTTCCATTGAGGTTTAATAATTATTCACCATAAAATATGATAAGATCTTGAAAATATTAATATTACCTTCAGGTTTAAGTTTAGAGACACCTATTGTGGAGATAATTCTAAAAAAATTGTATTGTTAATGATATTACAAATTAAGTGGGGGATTGTTAAATATAGTTTGTAATATATTATGGGTATTTGTCCCATATTGGAAGGTTGAAGAGAAGTTGATGGGTTTATAACCCATCAAATTTGAAACCATTTGAATTTGGTTGAAATGGTGTATTGGAGGAAAAATGTGATTTTCATCAAATGGCTCTAAAAAATAATAAATAAATAATTATTTAAGAGTTAAAGATATGGCACTTAGGGCACTTGGGCATTAGAAGGAAATAAGTGTCTATTTATTATTTATTTATTTTATTCAAAGGACACAATTTTGAATAAATAAATAAACTGTTCGGTTATTTATTTTTCAAATGGCACAATTTTAAATTTGGAAAATAAATCAATTGGTGTCTTTTGATGATTTTTACATCAAACGGACATGTTCGTTGTGCCCTTTAAGTGAATGGATATCCATCTTTGTTTCTCTATAAATAATCCCTCCCACCATTAAAAAAACTACTTAGAATTTCTCTTAATTGACAATACAACAAGACTTCGTTTATCTCTATTTCGTTTTTAGGAGAAATTTAAGATTTTGCTGTCTCAAATTTCTATTTCGACTTGCATATCCTGAAGGAATCTGCCTCAACCCAGTCAGCAATATAGTGGGGGCATAATTTTCTTAAAGACAGTGATCATTTCACGTGCAAACTCTTTCAAATTTTCATTTCAAAGATCTTTCATTCCTAACAGATGCTCAAACGAAAAACAAGGTTGAAGATAGGAAAGTTGAAGTTGAGGCACAGTGCCAGACGGAACATATTAATATGAGGAAGACGGTCGACAAGGCTAAATCTGTCGGAAGAGCTCCGGGCAAATCTTTGTTGTGTTCTTTATCATGCAAAAGAATATAACTGAGTTATATGATTGTGTGTATTAAATAATATACAGGTATATATGGCTATATGATTTATTTCATTACATCGAAATTTAGCATCTAAATTAAATTTTCTATTTTTTATAACATATTGTTGATTAGCGTCGGAGAATAAACTCAAACATATCAACAAATTATCAAATGCAACATTCAAAATATTATGAGAAATAAAAAATTTAAATCAAATCAAATCATTCTTGATCCTAATTTCTTGTTGTGATAAATGATTAAATGAAGAAATAATCCACTTTAGTCAACAAATACAATAACTAAAATAAAAATAAATGGAAATGAATTTGATAGGAATTCTGCAAATACCATATATAACTTTATTATAAATATTTGTACTCAAATAATTTTAAATACAATTTCCTAAATTACCAATATATATATATATATATATATATATATATATATCTCCAAATGTTAAACTATATAGATCAGTCAAAAGAAATGGACCCATCCTCCCTCTCTCACAAAAATTAACTAACAAAGTAAATTTCTTCGATTAGGTTTCATTTTGTCCGATGAGATGATATAAATTTTAATAGAAAGAAAAATTAATTCGATTAGGTTTCATATTTGTGTTTTTTTTAAGTAAAATTTGAAACTATATATTATATAAGTAATTAGTGAAACATCTTAAAATTTTCAAAGAAAAATTGAATTTTTTAACTTTAATAATAATATTCACATTATAGTATAGATTAAAATAATGGAAGTGTTTTTCCTTTTTTTTGGGGGGAGGGTTGCTTTTAATAAGAAATAACACAAGTTCTCTTTTTAAAAGAATGTAAAATTATTTAACTCTACGTTCACAATCCTCTTGAGAAATTAAATATATAAATTTTTTATTAAAAAACAAAAGAAAGACAAATTATAGAATATAACCTTCTTAATCATCGACTCTCCAAATATTCTTGAAATTGATAAGCTCACATTCGTTCTCAAGGACAGCTCAAGTGGTAGAATTTCTTCACTTTCATTTTTCTTTTTCCGATATAATCCTAATTAGTTACATCTTTTTGTACCGAAAAAAATAAATAAAAGATAAGCTTACCTTCCTTATTTGGAAAAACTTCGACTCAATATAATTTATCTCCGTGCTATTTTGTTCTACATATAATATTTTTTACTTAAAATAAAACATTTTTAAACTACAATGGAATGAAACAAGTTACATTGAGTTGAAGTTTTGAGGTAACTTTGTTCAAGGACCAGTATCTTGTCTCTTTAAGTAAAAAAAATTTTATCATTATTTTTAAGTAATAATTTTTATTTTAAAATAATTTTTTTTATTACAATATTACTTAAAAAAATTATAACAAAATAAAAAAAAAAATTATCTACAACAGAAACTGAAATTATGGGTTATTTACCTGATTATTGAATTTTGAGATCAAAATAATAAAAATATTGATGTTTTTATTTAAATCGTAATGACAATAAAGTCAATTTTCAGAAAATCCACTTCAAAATGACCACTTTTACCCTTTCGGACCAGCCAACATTAAAAAAAAAAAAAAAAAAAATGTGGAAAGCCGATTTCAGATAAGTCGACTTTAAAGTCAATTAGCAAGCATGCTGGTGGTTTACTTAAATAGTCATTATCGAATTTCCAAGATTTTTGAAATAAAAAAAAAGGGTAGAAATCAAAAGGGAGTTTCGGAGAAATTTTTGAAATCGAATGTTACAGAGTCATAATCGAAGAATCAGAGCAAGATGAGTGGTTTTACTTGCAGCGGGATTGAAAAAGAGTGGAGAGAGAATTTGACAAGTTCATTAATGGGTTGTGATTTTTACGATGGAGAATGGATTTTACATGAGTCTTACACCACGGAGAATGTTTTTATTGACTATATTTTCACTTCTAGCTATTAGTTTTCATTAATGTGTTTCTGAAAATTTATTTTTCAGAAACTTTGGATTAAATGTTTAAAATTACTTTAAAAAATGTTTTAATTATTTTTAACAATTAATTGAATTTCTATGCTTAAATTCTTATTTTTAAATTAAAAATAATTGTGATCAACTTACATACGTGAAAACTTCTCAACACTAACATTTCTCCGTTTTTGAAATATTTTCAAAACGTTTAGTGCTTCCAAAACGTTAAATCAATTAATATTCATACGAAACTTCTAATATTTTTATATTTACATATTTTTTCTATTTAATGAAGTATTTGCTTATTTAATTTTTATTTTGATTTTCATGTTATTTTTATAATTAACAAATTAATATTTTTATTATAAAATATGACTATTTTAATATTTTTATAAAATAACTAATATTTAAAAAAAATTTATATTTTTATATTTTCATATTTTCATATTTTCTCACATTTAGATTAGTGTTGCTTTCTCATTTTGTTTAGTATCCATTCTCATTTTTCCCTTTTCAACTAATTGATCAACCTTTTAATAGCCAAACCAAATGCACGTGTCACTTATCGCCCTCCTGGAATGGAACCGTGGGGCTGCTGCACATAAACATGCCGTATGGCCCTAGGTTTGCTACAGAAATTTTTGGTTTGGCTTAGGGAGGTTTTGGTGATGGGTTGGAGTACCCTTGCTGCACGGCAATGAGAGCCTATGCAGTAAGATGGCTCACAGACTTGAGGGGATGGAAAGGAAGAGGAAATGAAGAAGGATGGATGGGGATTGAACTTGCCTTGGTGGGTATGTCCAAGAACAAGTGCCTATCATGCTAGGGTGATGTAATCTAAGAGGCTAGGCACTCTTAAGCCCGAATTTGAGAGGAACTCTCTGGTTTTTACTTTTGAAAATTGGTTCATTACAGATAGAGAGGTTGCCCTTATTTATACTTGAGAGCTGGGAGGCTATGGGCCTCAATTACATAAGTCCTTTTATGCTAAAGGACTCCTAAATCACAATAACTAACCCTAATAACTACCAGGCAGTTTCTTGCTTTTATTACATACTTAGAACACTTAGAAAATACATGGAATTATTTCAGAAAAGCAGTTATTTCTGGAGTGGACTGATGGCCTTCGCTGCCTCACGCGGACTGCACACTGCTTGGACGCGGACTGCCCACTGCTGGGATGCGCTGGTGCGGGCTGCCTAGGCTGGTACATGCTGGTTTGTGCCTTGCTGCATGCTGGCTCATGCAAGGACCATTTCCAGCGAGCCATAGCCTTGATTTCTCAAGCCATATTGCTTCTGGTCATGCCTCCTTAGGTGCTGGATCCTTGTCACTTGATTCCTTGGCTTGTTTGGTGTGTACAAAGGCCGGATGGTGCGCTACATGGTTTCCGTTGTGCCGAGGCTCTTGCTGGTCCATCATTGCTCGTCTCCCTTCATGCAATTGTGCCTCTTTGGGTGGCCTGCTTGGTGACACTTCATGCCTTGGCATTTCTTTGCTTGTCTCTTGCACATATGCATGTACGGGCTGCTCGTGACATGGTGTTAGGACATGTGCTGGCTGCTCATGCAATGGTGCCTCTTCGTATGGCACCCTTTCATGTGGAAGTCTTCTTGCTTGCTTCCTCTTGTGCACAATAGCCTTGTTACCTTCCTTAGAGTCCTTTTCTTGCTCATTGCATGGTGTTGCCCGAAAGGTCGTGACTCTTGGGTGAACGGTCGCGTCCTTTGGTGAACGGTTGCTTGGGCGCCATGTGAATTTGCTCGTGCAATGCTTGCCTTTGCTTGAGCACTTTGCTGGATACTCAAGGGATTTCTCAAATGGTGGCATTTGCCCAGATGGTGACTCTTCATTGGTGGCTTTTGGTTGAGGAGATTTGTCTTTGTGAACATCCTTCAAAGATATATCCTTGCGAACTTCCTTTGAAGACTTGTCCTTGCGAACCTCCTTCCGAATTGGTGTCGTTTGCTCATAGCCTTTCGTTTGCACCTTTTGCTCGTGTCCTTTCGTGCAAACTTCTCGTGCGCTGCTCATAGCTATCGGCGGTTCCATTACACCTAGTCACTCCTGCCTCTATTTCATCCGTTAACTCTCTCTCTCTCTCTCTCAAGCTAGGGTTTATGGTTCGTCGGATCTTCTCCTCAAGGCATGAAACAATATAATTAAGATCTATGTTGCCGACATGAGGACATGACACTCTGTAAAAAAATAGGAAATGAAAATATAAACAAATATATAAATATAAAAAAATATAAATATTTTTACATAAATATTAATTATTTTATGAAAATAATAGATTATTTTATAATAAAGATCTAAAATGATTAAATATGTAATGATTAATCATAAAATAACAAATATAAAAAATTTCATTAAATATAGAAAATGTGTAAATATAAAAAAAAAGAAAAATAAGGATTTTTCTGTAAATATAAATTAATTTTAACATATTGAAATATTTTAGAAACAGAAAAACACTGGTATTGAAAAGTTTCCAAACATCATAAATTAAGATACGTGCTAGGGTTTACAGCTCTTCGAATCTTGTCCTCAAGGCTTGACCCAATGTAATGAAGATACATGGTAAGTGTCAAAATTTCAGATTTCTGACTTTGTGAGCTCAATTGTATATACTAGCCTTCCGATTTGAAGAATTTAGGGCAAATTTGAGTCTTTAACTTGCGGGAGTTTCAGCGGATCAGGACTTCTCTCTGATAATTATGTAATTTGTCTAAAAACAAAAAATAAAAATAAAATGATGTTGGGGTTTTCAGTTCTGCTTTTGGTTGCATGATTTTTGAAACCCATCACTATAAAATTCTGAAATCTGGACTTCAGTTCGCCATTGTCCCTAATCAATGGCCTGGTGTTCAATTAGGTTGTTTTGCATGAGCTTAATATTTCTCTATCTTCATAGACCATTTTCTCCTTGAAATCTTATATAGTTTTGAATGTAAATTTAGTTTAAATTTGTTTTGTGGTGTCTATAATTTGTAATTAGGTGCTATGAGTGTCATTAAGAAGCCACACAGTGCATATTCAAGAACAGGGTGAGATCTTTTGCTTTTTGAAAGATGGTTAAAAATAATGATACAAAAAGTAATGGCTTTGTTTACGAGACCTTTTTTGGGGGAGCCGAAGGTGAGAAATTTTTGGGATCTCGTATTCCCGACCCAAAGTAGTATTACACTACTAGAAAAATGGATATCAGCGATAAATTATTCGGTTATTGATATCCAAATTTCCGTCGCTAAAAATATCAGTGACGGATTTTTTCGTCACTGAAAGTTTCTCGCTAATTTTAACGAATGATCAGCGACGGATTTTTTAACGATAGAATCTTTTCGTCACTAATTACTAACGGATTAGGGATTGATTTTTTAGCAACGGATCCGTTGCTGATACCCAAATTTCCGTCGCTGAAAATATGAACGACGGGAAATCAGCGACGGAAAAATCCGTTCCTGAAAGTCATCTCGCTAATTTTAGCAAAGAATCAGCGACGGAAAATTTCGTCGCTAAATTCGCCGCTAATTTTGTTTTAAGATTTTCAAATTACTGACGGATTAGCGATGGATTTTTAACGACGGTCATTACAAAATTATATTTAATAAAAAATAATATTATATTTAATAAAAACATAAAATTATATTTAATAAAAAATAATATTATATTTAATAAAAAGACACAATTATATTTAATAAAAATAATTATATTTAACAAAAATAATTTTTTTTAAGTTTTAGCGACGGAAAATTTCTATTGCTAATTTTAGTCACAGATTTAGCGACGGAAAAATTAACGATAGATTTTTCCGTCGCTTTCGGTCGCTAAATCTGTCGCTGATTTTTTCGTCGCAAATCCATCACTAATAGCAAATGATTTTTTTTCATTAATAATTTTCGTCGCTGAAAACCCCTTTTTCTGGTAGTGTTACCATGACTTCAAGGATAAGATCAAGGCTTAAGGTCTTTTGCTCAAGGCATAATAGTTTTGCTTTTGTCTTCAATTTGTGTTTGAAATTTTGGATTTAGGACTAACGGATGCTTGTTAAAATGCCAATACAAAGATACAGTCGCTTCACCCGCCACTTTTGTATATCCAATGATATTCATCCAACAGACAAAGCTTTCAGGAAATGAAAACAGTTGGTGGATCTTTGGTTCCAATTCTTACTTCTCTGTACTATGTTTACATTTTTCTGTAACTCTTATTTTTTTTTTAGGTAAATTTGAGATTTGAATATGAATTTATTACAAAAAGTGATAGGAAAATGTTATTTGAATCGAAACTTATTGGCTTTTGTAACTCTTATTCATTGCCGATAATATCTGTAGACCAGCTTAGTTTTGTAATGTTGCTAAACTTGGCATGCTTTTTTTTTCCCTGGTTAACCTACTTGTAAGTGGTACCAAGTAGCTTATTCTTTTCTATTAATGAGCTGTTCAGTTGTGTTCAGCGGTTGTTCAAGTTTTGAAGTGATTTATGCCATGGGAACTCTGGTGTTGCTCACATTTGGTGTTGCATAGGTGCCTGGCCACCAAACGTTTGTGGCAGACTTTCGGTTTTCTGTCAGTAGTCTTAAGTTAACCAAAATTTTTGTTTGGCTAATCAAATTGTCTATGTTATTTATTGCTATTTGTTTTCAGGTCATTACTATCATATTTTGGCGTGTGAAGTTGGTGGATTTGTGTGATAATGTTGTGATGCTTAGCTTTTTTAGTTTGGTTGTTTTTTCATGCAAAATCATTACAAAAGTATTATAATAATTCATTTTTTTAATAAATTATTACGTGTAAAATCTATCATTATAAATATGAAAATATAATAATTAAAAAAATCAAATATTTTTAAAATTAAATTAATTACTAATTTATTCGGACGTACATTATTCTCTCACAACTAAAATGAAATAAAACAACATAAAATATTAATTCAAATACTGCCTTCTCAAAAGGATCCATCCATATGAGTGTAAAACTACTGGTACTCACACAAAAAGATAGAAAGCTTGTCTCAAAGACTCTTCCCTTTCTCGCCATGAAATAAGTTGAATCTTAAACCCTAATCTCGCGATTGTCTTGGTCCACCAGGAGACGTTTCATATGGAATGCGCGAGGGCTGCCATCCTCCTGGACTGTTGAGACATGACACTCACTGTAGATAGATCTTTTGACAGTATAATCTCATAACCGTCATAATATGAGTCCAGTCCCTCGGGCATGACTTGCCAAACCAAGCCACCTCCAATAGATCCTCCACTTCTTGCAAGATTGTAGATACTATCATAAATAGTACTCAAGAATGAATCTCTTCCACTTGTGCTGTACCCAGGATCTTTCTTGGACTTTCCGAATTCAGCAAACACCATTGGCTTCTTTACTATGGTCTTTGAGTCTGTCCAATGACTTGTCAACCACCTTTGTACGAATGCCATTTGTGCATCTTCATTTTGTCCTGCAAGCCTGTCAAAAACACAAAGTAATTTAAGTGAACGATTTAAACTTGCATAAAGATTTGCTGATGTGATATATATATATATTGGTAAGATTTGCTGATGTTTTGTATATATTGGCTTACCAGACATCAGGATATGCGTGTATGGTTGTGAAATCAATCCCTCCAATCATATGGTTGCTAATGAAGTCAGTGCCAACTTGGTAGCCAGGATTGTATTGCTTCCTATCGGATATTGAGTCGCCGTAAAATCCTTCCATGCCAACCTCCAACAAGTGATTGCTATCTATGGATTTCACATAAGAAGCCATCTCTTGAACCCATCCCTGCAATAGAGTATATTATGATAGGTGAACAAGTATTGCTCTTTGATAAATCGCAAACAATAAGCCAAACACCATTTTGTTATTTTCCCTTTTCTAATTGAGGCTCACATTGACAGTTTTGCCAGAGGAGTCAGCTTGGCAGCGTGGTTCGTTCATAAGCTCCCATGCCATAATTGTTGGATCATCTTTATAAGCCACTCCGGTGATTGTATTGATCCTTGTAATCACTTTCTGCAACAAAAATCACCAACAAAAGAAAAGAAGAAAAAATAGTAAATTTCACAAACAAATTGTCACAAATTAATGTTTTAAATTTGGTATTTGTAGGTCACAAGGTACCTTTGCATGGTTCTTGTAGTAGCCCTTTAGAATATCATTAGTGTAGAAATCATCATCGTTATTTACCATCACTCCCGCGCTCTTGGCCCATTGCACATACTGAGGTCTCCCTCCGAAATCTTGGTAATTGTTGACTAAACTCAATATCAATCGAACCCCATACTTTCTTGCTTCCGAAATCACAAAATCTAGACCCTAATGAATTGTACCAGTACATCCAATTAATATCTCAAAGCAATTTTTACACAATAATTTACTTTATGCAATAAAATAAAGATAGATTTCATTCTCAACTAAAGAATTAGTAATCGATACGGCAAATACAAGTTTTAGGTGATTAAGAAAACCTGAAAAACACGTTCATCATAAACACCAGGAGACATTTGGAGGGCTTGATAACCTCCATCGCTAAAAGCCCAAGTCCGACACACACTGAGGCTTGCAGATGAGGCCTGACGTAAAACATCGGACACCTTGATCCTTTGACTTGGATCGGCAGCAACGTGCATCATCCAGTATGAGTTGAAGCCATTGAAGAGGAATGGAGAACCATTCAAAATGAATTGGGTGCCTCTTGTTTGGACAAAGCCTTGTGAAGAGGCTAAAACACTTGGCGTTCTAGTTAGGCCAACAAGAAGAAGAAAAATTCCCAAAATATTGACCATTTTTGGGAGTTTGTATTGTAAACCAATCCTCGGTGGTAGCTTGGGGTGGTCACTCCCTCATATTTATAAGTGTGTCAGAGAGAGAGAGACTAAACTCCTTTGATTGACTAGTTGGACATTCTTTTTTCTTAACCAAAGATCTCGAACTCAGTCATCACAGTGTTCAAATCGAATTAGTCAAGAAAATCTAGATACTGATTGATGGAAACCAGTGAGAAAAAGAGAGACTAGCTAATCAATGATGCTACGACATACATTGGATGAAACGAGTTTAAGGCTATGTAACTATATGCACGTGAAGAGCTTATGTAATATATTTGTAGCAGAAGATGTGATAATGAGAGGACAAAGAGAAAGAAGTGAATTGTTGAATTGGTGTTCTCTGGTTGGAGAGAGAAAAACATGGGATGATGAGGGTGTATTTTGAAGATCCAAATCCTGAAACTCCCCAAGAATCTGACACACTTCAACTTCATTTAGCACCAATTAACATGGCAAAAGTTAACCCCCCCCCCCCATGTGGGTGCAGTTTCCTAATGACTTGGAGATATTGACAGTTTCCTCGATAAAATTCTTCCTGATTTTTGTTTTGAATTATATAAATATAAATATATATATATATGTATGTATGTATATAGTAACGCATAATTCAATATTCTCCTCTGTTTTTTTTTAATCCATAAAAGAGATTACAACTCGAAATCTCTGAAAAAAAAAAAGGGATGGTACCAATTGAATTATAATTCATTGACATTTTTTTTTTCGGAATCTGTCCTTTTTTGTCGTTTGTAGAATTACTCCAACGATTTACTCCATCTTCCAATACTTCTTCCTTTTTTTAATTTAATTTTTTTTTCTAAATACATTACACACTTACTTTACAGAAAAATGTAAATCTTTTATATATTTTAATCAATGTTCCAAAGATACAAATTTTTGTTAACTATATCTTTTTTTTTGGTCCTTAACTATATCTTTCTTCTTACAATTCTGCTCGATGTTATCTTATTCACTATGCAATTCGTTTAACATTTTATAGGACAATAGTTTTTTTGTTAACTATATCTTCAAACTCAAAAATATTTAAATTGTTTGATACTTATGCAAAATGCTAACAACTTAGCTAGAAGAATATTGCTATCAAATTCAGAGTTATCTAGCCAAATAAACTAAAACAAGTTAGACACACTGCATTATATTAAACTGCAGCATCTTTCTAGCTGATGATACTGAAAAATTGCCATCATTAAAAATTTTCAAATTTTATTTTTTATTTTTTAAGTGTGCTAAATATTTAAAAAAAAAAAAAGTTTGTTATGAAAAATATATACATATAGCACGATGGAGTGAATTATCAGAGTGGATCTTATTAACAAATGTTAAAAAAAAAATCAATGGTTCAAGATACATGATCACACGGTATCGAAGGCTGCTAAAATTTTCTTTTCCTCCTGATTGTTAGGTTTAATGTCTCTCAGGGACAGTTCAAACAGTAAAGCCTTCCTACTTCCATCCTCCCTTCCCCGAGTTTGATCCCTCTTGATTGCATTCCTTGTACCAAAAAAAAAAATTGTTAGATTTAACTAATTACTTCTAAAATCTTACTGATATTCTTTTTAAAACATTAAAAATTAGTGGAAAGCATATTTAAAAAGTTTTCCTTATATAGAAAGTTGATGAACATATTTAACAAATATAATTGAACAAGTTACTATATGTTAGGAACTTATTTTGATTTCAAATAACTTAACTTTTAAGATATATAGTTTCTTTCTTTACTATAAACTAAAGATATAAATTTTATGGTTCAAAAACTAAATAAGTCAAAATTTTATGCATATTAACATATATAAATATAGAAGTATATAAAATAGTATAGGAAAAAAAAAATGGATAACCTCAAGAGAGACAAATCGAAATATATAAGAAAAAGAAAAATAAGAGAAAAAGATTTTGAAAAGTTTAATAAATATATAGGGATGAAATAGGAAATGTATTTTTTAAAAAAGAGCAACATTGGGAAAAAAATGATTTTGTGAGATAAAATAAAAAATTTAGTTTTTATTGATGCATGTTTGGTCTTATAAGTCCAAGCTCTTTAGTGTTGATAGGCAAGCCAATACTTCGAAAGAAAAATGGTCTTGGTTCTTGTAGAGACACTGGAGTGATAAAGAATTCATATTCAAGTGTCTTTAATATTTGAAATGCTTATATTTTCGTGATTTTTACGATCTTTATGTAATTAAAAAAAAAAAGGAAAATGGCCTTGGTAATTTGAATGATAGGGATGGAATTCCTTTGAATTGCTAAGAATATGAAAAGCTCCCGCTGCTTTGATATGAGTTTATTCTCAATAATTAAAAAAATATAAATTATTTATTTAGAAAAATTGAGATTGACCTTGTCTAATAGATGCGATTTTAAATATAAAAGAAATGTTAATAATTTTTGTTTCATTTTTTTTACAAAAATTATTTTTTTAATTAAAAATAATTATAATAAAATTAAAATAAATTGAGAAAAACTAAAATAAATTGAACAAAATAAAGCCTTTTCAATATCAAATTAAATGGTGCTCAAATTAAAAATGAACTTCCATATCTTTATTGTCACATCACCAATAAACTTTTCCAAAAGACAGCAAGACATGAATTAATGAACTTTTGGAAAGCTGAGACTAGATGTTAGCAAGATTAAATGAGGCATTGATGCAAATATCATTTATTATTATTTATAGAAAAAATTGATTTTAAACCTATATTTTTTATTTTTATTATATAAAAATTAATACAAATAAAATAAAATAGAATTGAAGCAATTCGAAGCAAAATAATATAGACTAAAGTTTGCCTAATTGAATTTAAATTGAACTTAAAGGTTGATATTTAAATGGTAATATGACTATGCCTTTTATAAACTTAAACGCGGATCATATAGAAATAAACCCTAAAACAAAACTACATAATTCTACAAAATTATTTGGTCTAACAACAATAGAAACTGCTGGAAGCTATAAATGTCCTTATATTTTTTTTTTTGTTTTCATCGATCAATATCTGGATTTTAACTGATTAATCCAATCTGAATATTGTGATACCTATTATGGGGTTGACTCTCTCAAATCATTTTTCTTCATTTTCAAGATTCAAACTCAAGATATCTGATTAAGAAAATAGAGTGTCTAACCACTCAACTCAAACACCTTAGAGAGCAAGTTAGGGCCGCCTAATACTTTTTCAAACCACAAGACCACGAAAAGATTATAATTTGGCTGGGGAGATAGAGAGAGAGAGAGTCGTGAGATTGAGTAATTTAAGGGAGGGAGGGAGAGAGTACAATGAAGAATTAAAGCATTTTCTATAATTAGAAAACCTCAATCAGTTTCAATTCTTTTTTTAGAGCTGGTCAAACTTATTATGTTTTCCTGTTGATCTTGGAGTAAACATTAGAATGGTAGGGACTACTCCTGGATGTTAAATTTTAATTTATTTTACTACTTTTTTATCGGACAAAAAGAAAAACAGTGGCCGCAAATATTCTTTTTTGTTTCCCGAATAGTTACGTAATGGTAGAAAAATAATAAAAGAGAAAAAGGAGACGAGCAATGTTTTCAAAATTAATTTAGTAAATAATTTAATTAATTTATCGATTTATTGATCAGATCGAGCAAATCATTTTACGAATCGGATGACATCTACTTAATATCATATATATTTTATATATTATATATTTTAAAATAAAATAAACTTTATATATAATTTATATATTATATTAATTAAATCGATCAGAGTGATTAATTTTATTAGTTTTAATTAATTTTAATCAAATTTATTTTTATTTAATCTTATAATAAAAATTTAATTAGATTATAAAATAATTTATGATCTAATTGATTGAATCAATGAATCCGATCTGATTTTAAAACATAGGAAAGAAGAGACCATCCAATCGAGACGGAGAAATGTGAGGCGGGTGACAGGTGAGGGGGAGAGAGTAATTTCAGGGGGGAATTGGGCGTAATTTAAGGGGCGGAATTGCTGGGTTTGCTATAATTAGAAAATCAGAATCAATACGATGTCGCATCGGAGTATGGATAGAGAGGAGAGGAAGGTTATCAAATCAGAACGCGTGAACATCAGCTAAATAACGAATAGTGACTCATAAATCAAAAAGGGCAGAGAGAGAGAGAGAGAGAGAGAGGAATCCCATCCCACCCTGGGCCTTTGCCTCGATTTGTTCATTTGGTGCTTCCGTCTGCAACACACACGCCAAATGGATTAGGTCAGTTAGAAATTTGCCTAAAAAGTGTGGTAAGGTAGCAAAACACCCCGTGAGGTGTGCATGTTAGTGACGTATGCCATAAGCACCTGTCTCTCTCCTTTTTGTTCTCTCTCTCTCTCACACGTCCCGCTGTGGTATTCTCTCTTTCTTTTGACGTGCATATCATAGATTAAAGCACTCTTGGATCACTGATGTGTTTCTTTATTTTTCTTTTGAATTAAAAATAAATGATTTAAATTATAATTATTACAAAATTATCTATGACTAAAATATTTAGCATTTATCTTTTTAAATAAATTTAAATTTAAAATTTTATAATTATGAAATTTGTATCGCATTCGTTTGAAAAATCACTTTGATAATATTACTACTTTTGTGGTTTTTCTTTTATTTAAGCCCTTTATATTTTTAGAATTGTACTATACAAATATATTTTAATAAAATAATTAATAATGTTTAATAAAGAGTGCATTATAAGACTAGCCTTCAAATACAATAGAAAGACAACAAAATCCTATTTTGATTTTTTTTTTTTGTTATACAGAAATTTAAATTTGAGATTTTCAGATTAGAGAAGGAGGTTGTGTCTACTGAACTGTCCTCCGGGGACTCCTATTTGGACATATTGAGAAATTTTGGTTCATAATACAATGGCTCAACTACAAAAGTAAGGACATTTTATTTCACACTGACTATATATCTGAAGACAATGTCTAACAAATCAACATTCTTTATACAACTCTATGCCAACCAAACACATTCTTACGACCTAGCCAATGTGACCCATTAAATTCATTATCTTTTTTTTTTTTTTGGGTAGCTTGGCCAGAGCCACCGCTCATTATCTATCTATGTAATCTAACTTAAGCATTATCCCATTATTACTTTTTATGAATTCTTTTTTTTTTGGGTCTTAGTAATTAAATACGATACAGAAATAATATAAAATATCACATCAATTATGGGATAAATTCTTTTTTTAATCAGAATTACCAACATAAAATCAGCCTAATGTCGACTAAATTATATTTCAAAAGATAAAATAGTGCATATGGGATCTTAGATCAACCCCATGTGACCGTTCAAACCGTATCCCAATCCAAACCCAAACTAACTACCCAAAACCAAAACTTACGGAACTTATCCATTGCTAAAATCAGCAAACCCCAATTGTTGACCTCTCTGCTGCAACAAATTTCCTGCAACACCGACCCCATTTCCTATTTTTAGTAACTTATCTCTTCCCTAACCTAATTATAAATTGGACTAAACTCACTAGTTCCCGCCAAGCTTGTGTTGCAGCACCAATCCCACTTCTGGTTTACTAAGTTAATAAGAACCCCACAATCAAGAAATGGCTTTTTCTAATAAAAGTAGCTATATTTTTAGAGTAACTCTGCTACTTATAGTATCTCTTGTAGCATGCGAGGGTAGATATCCTAGTAGTTTTAATAAGAGAGGTTTTGTGACAACACGAGGAACACAGTTTGTGCTAAATGAGGAACACTCTTGCCTCCACAATCCACTGTATTGTGAACCACCTTGCCGTAGCTGAAGCATATAACATGGAGGCCCTCGTATTCAATTCGCTGAATCCTCTTCCAAATTTTAACTCTTGACACCAACACTCTCTCTAGGTCAATTTCTGCGCACACACTCGTATATTTGCCTCAGAGTGCATTAGCTGTGTTAGAATCAATTTTAATGGGTTTGCCCAGGCTTTTGTAACCTCAAACAGTATATTTTCATTAAAAAAACTCAATTAGTAACTGGGGCAATCGAATCCACACTATTGTAGATCTGATTTTACCATTCTCCGGTGTGAACCATGGCTTCCACTTCCTTACGGTGAGATAGTGGTCATGAATTAACCAACCAAGGATCATCAATTAGGCCATGATAATAGTCCTGCTTGCCAGTGAATTTTGTGAGGAAAAATCCCTTTCCTAGGTGGAGGAGTTCGAAATTTCCCTCTAGTCTCCACATGTTTGTGACTTTCATCAATATCAACTGGTAACCAATTTCCTTGCCAAATAGCTTGATAACCAATGTCTGCTTCCGGGCTTTCCAGAGGTCCTTAAGGACTTCATCCGAAACTCCGATCTCTAGGATATGGCCCGAGCCAATGAATGGTTCTTCCATTTCTTCATCCATCATGTCTTCATCCTCCTCATATGTCAGTTCTTCCATTACTTCGTGACTTCTCGCATCAGCCTTCTGGCCCATTAAGATTTCCTTCAATGAAGTCTTCGAATGGCTATTGTTATCTCCCACATCTGCCTTCACCTTCTTGACACTTCTTTGCAAAAGATCGCCTTCTTCTTTCGAACTTTCATCCTCCCTTTCATGGATTTTGCTTATTACAACAAAGATTTCTAAACAAAATCCTATTTGGACATATTGAGAAAGTTTGGTTCATAATACAATGGTTCAACTACAAAAGTAAGGACATTTTATTTCACACTCACCATATATCTGAAGAACCTCTCTAATGGGACAATGTCTAACAAATCAACATTCTTTATACAACTCTATGCCAACTAAACACATTCTTACGACCTAGCCTGAGTGACCCATTAAATTCATTATCTTTTTTTTTTAGTACACCGACTAGAATCACCGCCCAATATATAAGTGATCCAACTTAAGCATTATCCCATTATTACTTTTTATGAATTCTTTTTTTTTTTTTTTGTCTTAGTAATTAAATGTGATACAAAATAGTATAAAATATCACATCAATTACGAGATAAATTCTTTTTTTAATCTGAATTACCAACCTAAGATCTGCCTAATGTCAACTAAATTATATTTCAAAAGATAAAATAGTGCATATGGGATCTTAGGTCACACCCTATATCAGTGATTAGCCGTCAACCCCATGTTATCGTTCAAACTGTATCCCAATCCAAACCCAAACTAACTACCCAAAAGTTACGGAACTTATCGATTACTAAAATCAACAAACCCCAATTGTTGACCTCTCTCTCTCCCGCTGCACAAATTCCCTGCAACACCGACCCCATTTCCTATTTTTAGTAACTTATCTCTTCCCAAACCTAATTATAAGTTGGACCAAACTCACTAGTTCCCGCCAAGCTTACCAATCCCACTTCCAGTTTGCTAAGTTAATAAGAACCCCACAATCAAGAAATGGCTTTTGCTAATAAAAGTAGCTATATTTTTAGAGTAACTCTGCTACTTATAGTATCTGTTGTAATATGCAAGGGTGGATATCCTGGTAGTTTTAATAAGAAAGGTTTTGTTACAACACGAGGAACACAGTTTGTGCCAAATGAGTCACCCTTTCTGTTCAATGGGGTTCAATTCCTATTGGATAATGCATGTTGCGGTGAGCGATACAAGGTCTCCAATGTGTTCCGTGATGCTCCCGCTGCCGGTCTATCTGTTAGGACTTGGGCATTCACAGACGGAGGTGATCACACCTTGCAAATGTCCCTGGAGTGTATGATGAACGCGTACTCCATGTCAGTTTTTTTTTTTTTTTTTTGTTATGTTTACTTAGAAAAATTGATGGCGTGATGGTATATAACATACGCTGACTAATTATGTGTGGTATTGGCAGGGTCTCGATTTTGTAATTTCAGAAGCAAGAAAATATGGGATCAGACTAATTCTGAGCTTAGTAAACAACTACAATGATTTCGGTAGAAGACCCCAATCCGTGAGTTGGGCTAAAAACGCGGGTATTCAAGTTGATGATGATGATTTCTACACTAATCATATAATTAAACAATACTACAAAGATCATGTCAAGGTAATTAAAAAGTGAATTATGAAATCTGAGGTTTTGTATTTATTATATATTTCTTTTACTGAAACTAATTTGGGAATTTCAAGAAATGTAAATGCGGAGTGTGCTAACAAGATATAACACTATAACTGGAGTGGTTTATGAAGATGACTCAACAATCATGGCATGGGAGTTGATTAATGAACCTCGCTGCAAAGCTGATTACTCAGGGAGAATGATCAATGTGAGTCCTCCAACATTCCATTCACAATTCCTTTTTTTAATATAAAAACGTATTATTTGTATATATAATTAATATTTGGTTGCAGGGCTGGGTAAAAGAGATGGCAAGTTACGTGAAATCCATAGACAGCAACCACTTGCTCGAGGTCAGAATGGAAGGATTTTATGGAGACTCAATGCCCGAAAAGAAGCAAAACAATCCTGGCTACCTAGTTGGTACTGATTTCATTGCCAACAATCTCATTAAAGATATTGATTTCGCGACCATACATGCCTATCCCGATATATGGTAAATTAATTACTTCAAATTTTGTATAATGATTCTTCAAAAACTATAAAGACTGCATATGTAATTAATATTGTAAATTAATATGTAATTACAAAGTAAACATAGGCTGTCGGGACAAAGTGATTACTCTCAAATGCATTTTAGGCAAAGATGGATGACAAGTCACCGGATGACTCGAGGATAATACTGAAGAAACCTTCGGTGTTTGCGGAATTCGGCAAGTCAAGCAAAGACGCAGGCTACAGTGTGAGCGCAAGAGACATGTTCATGAGCACGGTGCATATAGGAGCGGAGCATCTACACATTGGCAAAAAGTGGGGGTGGTTTTGGTGGGGGCTTACTTCGGCAACTAATGGGTGAAGGAATGGAAGCATACCATGATAGCTATAAGATCGTCTTGTCCAAAACTCCTTCCACCAGTGCCCTTATTTTGGGGTAATCTAAGAAGATGACATTGATTGCCCATCTTTTGTCAAGACCATAGGCTCATCACTACTCTTGCCAGCTGCGGAAACAAAGAAGAAATCAACTCCTTAGACCAGTGTTCTCTCCTTACTTGGTTCTGACCAGTGTTCCAGAGCGTTGGTGTGCTTGTTTGGGTGGACCAACTCGAGGTTTCATAATTAAGGAGTTAAATCGAATGACCAAGACCTTATTAACTTTTTATTAAACAAAATATTTATATTCCAAACTCTTTTGTTTATTTCTTAAATAGATTTTTCATATTCTTTATTCTTTATATATTATTTTTGAGTTTATCGATTTCTCTTCCTTGCTTACCAACATCTTCACTACAAGCACGAGTTCCGATTCCTCTTTTTCTTCAACACAATTTCCTTCAATTTTCTCTTATTACCACTTATATGAACCCTAATCCAACAATATCAAACATACCCAGATCTCAAAATTCAAGAGTTAAGAACAACACAGAGACTTCAATGACAGAGGAGAGTAAAGGTAAGACTTTTAAGCCCCAATCAAACCACAATTGCGGCACCGACATCAAATTCGACTCAAGGAGTTCAAAATTCTGCTTCTGCGAGTTCTCTTGCAACAGACCAACCATACCCGTATCTCATAATGATCAAAACAGAGCAAAAGCTTCGACGGAGGAGAAAGGTGTAATTTCGACACCATGGTCGAAGGAAAAGTCGAACCAGACACTGAATCCGATGAATTCCACACAGAAATCAGAAGGAAAACTTTTTTAAGAGTTCTCTTACATTTTTTATTTCTTTATTTAGGAGTTCTAACTTCTTTACCCTGTTGCACCATCAATATCTTATTTAGATATTATACAAATAAATCAAAATTTCAATATTTTCATAAAATTATGGAAATAAATTTAACATTTATAATAATTTCCACAATAAATAGAAGCATTTGTGATGAAAACTTTTTTAAAAGCAATATTTCTAAAATTCTCATTCCGAAATAAAAATTGATCCGATTAAATACAATGCTCAAATTATGTAAAAAATAATTTGATGATTTTGTGTCTATTTTTTTTAATTAGACGTTAGGGTTAAGAGTTTAGAAAACAACTAAAGAGTTGAGAGAAAGCAGTGAGAGTATTAACAAGTTAGAGATTTAGGCATACTAGCAAATGGATGGAAAAGAGCACAACATAAATAAATATATCATATATAATATTTAACGAGATAAATAATAGAGATATAGCAATTTGTAAACCTAAACCAAATTATATATTTTGCACTTTTGATATATATGATAGTATACGTTACTATTGGTTTGATATGTCCTAGAGAGGAATTTTAGTAATTGTGAGGGGTTAGTGGGATAACTCACACTAACTCATAACTATCATAAAATTACTCTCCCTTAATTCTCTCCACAATTAACGTATCACAATTAAGGAATGAGACTAACTCTCTCCCATGGCCCTTTTGAATGTAGAAGCCATTCTAGGGTTTTTGGTAGAATAGCTTGAGAGAAAAATAAATATTCTCTAGAGTGAGAATAAGACGAAGGATCGAGAAATTTTCGCGTAAGAAAATTTCTTCCGTCGTAACGATCACCAGATTGAGGGTTGCAGTATCGTGATATTGCGATGGTGGTTCGATTAATATCGTGATCACAATCCCGACCGCGAAATCTGATCGAGTGACATGCTATTCAATCGATTTTTAAAGACTCCACACATTAAGATATTTAACTCTATACCCGATATATTTTAATTTTTTGAAAATTATTTGATTGCCTCCGTTGTATATGAGACTCATAAAAATCCAATATTGGTATCAAAGCATACATTGGATTAATTAAAAATAATTTTTGAAATTTTATTTTCAGAAATAAAAATATAGAGTATAAAATTTGGGATACGGATCATGGATGAGTTTCGTGAATCTGATTATACCACTATGTTATCCAATTCACATAGATCACGAAAATAATTTTTTCGTAATTTTTGAACACGTTTAGGTAAAAAAAAATTCCGATTGAAGTATTCGACTATGAAAAGTGACCGAACCATTCAATCCCAGATTTATCGAGATTTAGGATAAATTGATACATGAAAATTATATATTTGAGTTCCTCTTTTCATAATCTATATTTTGGCATATATATTCTGTGTTATTGATGTCGAAAAATGGAGGTTTAAAATTGGTCGTGAAGAGTCAGAATTGTGGACTCAAAATACGTTGAGATTAAGGCGCGATTATTCTAAAAATCGAGTCAATAATGTTTGAAATAAATGAAATTAGAAATTTTTAAAAAAATCTGATGAAATCGAGGCTGAAAAAGAATATTTCTGGCAACCGGGTCAAAATGACCCAGTTTCAGAGAGTCGAGCCAAAAATAAGGGGCCAAAACCCATTGGCGCATGTATTACATGCGTTGACAGGCAGTTGTGGGCGTGGTGTGGCGCGTGGAACCACGCGACACACTTTAATTTAAAAAAATAAAATAAAAGATCCCGCGATGTAAACGGTCAGAATTAAACACATGAGGCGCATGACGCCTTAAATAACTTTAACCACCAGCCCATTCACCAGCGCAAGTCTCATTGGTTATTAAATTTTATATATATTTTCATTAAAATTGATCACATTTTAAATATGTATTTTCCCTGAAATCTATGACATTAATAATTCTTCATACACTGAGACAAAAATCACACGCATTGAGACGCATGACCAATGTATTGCACGTCTGGCATATGTGTAGCATGCAGTTGGCGCACGTAGGCACCTAGTAATATGTCGCCAACACGTGGCGACCCGTGGGACCTCCGACGATGCGTTAAGTCATTTCAGATTTATTTATATTATTATTATCTAAGGGACCCACATCTTTATTAATGACTTTTTATGAGTTTTTGTGCTCCGAATCCTAGTCTGAATGGTGAGATGCAATCTTAGATTGTGGTGTGTGATGTCCGTTGATTCATACGCTCGTCTTGGGGTCTATACTCGAATCATTTGAGTCTTGATGATTCGTAGAGTTCACAAAATTTGAGAATAAGCATTTACAAGTCACTAAAGTCTCAAAAATTATTTCAAAAATTGTCGTATTAGATCATTGCAATGGGGATAAAATTGAATTGTGATAATTACAAAATTTTTCACCGGTAGATTCAATTTATCCTCGAGAAGGAAGTTCTAATTGAAATTTTGAGGTATAAGATAATGGACTCCAGTGAGAGTATCACACCTCAGAGAGACGGAATTAGGAGAAGTCACATGCATGTAAGAGGAAGAATGGCCGAGTTAGGGCAATTCGCTTTAGTATTATGCACAATGATGTGGTCTCGGTCTATGAGCAATATCTTATGGGTTTATCGGTTTGACTCACCCTATAAAAAGTATTGTGGTGCTCTTACAGATCCTGAGACGAGGGTGCTGACTTATAAGTTTAATAACTTATAAGAAAGTGGTTGATGATACGATGATACAACATTTGATACAAATGTCGAGTATGATTGCCGAGTTAGAGAATGTGAACGAAACTATTTCGGATATGTTTTCTAGTATTGGGTGCGATCCAATTCTTTACTTGATTCATGGGAAACCATGAAAAACTTATTTCACATACGACGAAAGTATTCGTTCTTTCACTAACGTGAATAGACACGGTGAACTCGAGTATGAGCATCTGAAGGCGAGTAAGTCATACTCGGGTCATGCTTATGCGGCGGAGTTGAGCAAGGACTCCCGTGGCACCAAATACAAATGGTATAAACATGAGTAATAGACTCGAGATTCAGGTAAGAAGAAACCATTCGAGAAAACCGATAATAATGTAATAAAGCACAGAAAGAAGGAGTTGGATAAGATCAAGGTATAGTGCTATATTCGTAGTAGACTTAGTCATTTTGCTCATAAGAGTAACTAGCGAAAATTAAATCTTTCTTCTTTATGTGGTTTGAGATGCTCACTATTTTCTCTCCTTCGTGGATTATAAACACAAGAGCAACCACCACGTAGCTCGAGATAGGAGCGCGAATATATAGTTCTGCCCGGTGAGTCCTCAAGTAGGAGGATTTACGTGAGGAACAAAGCGTTTTATTAACATCAGAGGGAATTGTACTTGCAAGTTAGAATTGCAAAGTTGCTAAACATTTACGCTCCAGATATTTGACGGAACTTGATCTCAGCCTAGAATATGCTCTGTTATTATGGAAATTTTAAAATTTCCATTTATTATAACAATTTTTTAATTGGTTTTGGTTTGGTCTGTGAGAGACTATGTGCATCGGAAGAGATTCCTTTCAATGGTATTTCTTATTATCCTTCTAGCGTGAGAGAGGATGAACCGGTTGATAGTGAGTGATCTATAGGACCCGCTAACTAGTCTTGCCTAGATGGAAAAGTTACAAGAAAAACCATTCGACGATGCAATGAGAGCTGGGACTCCATTATAGTCGGTTCACTCTGACATCTATGGTCTTATGAACGTGAGAACCCGAAATAGAGTTGGATACTCTATTATGTTCATAAATAATTACACGCATTTCAGTTATGTCTATTTGATTTCACGTAAGTATGAGGCATTAAGATGTTTCAGGATATTTATTAGCGAGGTTGAAAATCAGTTAGACTTAAGAGTGGAGACTCTTAGAACCGATCAGGAGCGTGAGTATTTGTCGGAAGAGCTTTGTTTCGAGAAGGGTATTACGAGATAACTGATTATTCCTGCTACTTAGTGGAGTAGAGTAGCCATAAGGAGGAATAGGACTTTGTTTGAAACGGTGGGGTCGATGATGATGCATGCCAATTTGCACGTTTTCCATTAGGGAGATACGTTGTTAGCTACAGTTTACGTTCTCAATCGTGTTCTATTGAAATCCGCAGTCAGTACCTCATATGAGCTTTAAACAGGGAGGCAACCTGACCTTAACCATTTGAGATTATGGGATTGTGCCGCGCGTGCTCACGGTTTCTCGCATCTACACGGTAAGTTAGGCCTACGAGAAAGGAGATCTATCCTTATGAGATACTTAGAACACTCCAAGGGGAATGTATTCTAGGTAAGCATACGGACGGCACTCTCACTAAGATTGAGTCTCGTAATGTTGAGTTTCTTGAAAAAGATTTTACTATGAGAAGTGAAATCAATTGGGACTTCATCTTCTTTGAGATGGATAAGCCTAGTGACTTAGCTGATCCCAGCAGCAGGACCCAATAATCCATTACGAATCTTGGTCCTAGTGGGAGCAATCCATTTAGAGGTGAAAAAGGTTTTCCCTCCTCTTAAGAATAGTCGAGGACGCGTACCTAAAGGCACTTCCCGATTGAGGGAGAGACTCTCAGTGTGACTCTTGAGGATTACGAGAAACCTTAAACGATCCTAAAGGCTCTTCAGGATTCTGTGGAGGACCATTGGTTTAAGGCCATAGATGAGAGAAGGAATTGATGAGAATCAACAGAATCTGGGATTTAGTTTATTTACCTGAGGGTAGTAAGGTCGTTGGGAACAAGTAGATTCTTAACATTAAGAGAAAGGCTGATAGATCTGTGGAGAGGTATAAGGCATGTCTTATAACCAGGGGGTTACAGTCAGACTAAGGGCGAACTTATCTCGATCCGTTTACTTTTAGTGATTGTCGCGGACATGGATCTGGAGTGACACCAAATGGACTTTGCGACTTCCTTCCTAAGTGGGAGTTATGAATGAGGAGATATACAAGGAACGGCCATATGACTTTATTCCTGTAGATCAGGATGGTAAGGTTTGTCAACTTCGGAAGTCAACTACGACTTTAATCATCAATCCAGACAGTGGTACTTGAGATTTCACGGGAAGATGAGATCTCACGGTTTCGTGATGATCGAGAAAAATCATCATGTATACCTTATACGTTTCATAATTCTTTTGTGATCATGTCCTTGTGTAAAATCTGTTGACTGTGAACAGCAGAGAGTATCTGATGACCGCGATGACGTGAACGTTGTCGAGTTTTGATGTGTAGGACATGGGTGAGGCTCAGTTCTTCCTTGAAGTTAAGATCCAGAAGAATCGCTCGAGACAAGTGTTGACTCTTTCAAAGAAGTCCAACATCAAGGGAGTTCTCGAGCGCTTCGAGAAGAACGATTACAACCCTATAGATACTCTTATCACTAAAAGTCTAAAATCTAAGTCTTAACATGTACCCTATGACTGAGAAAATGATAAGGGAGATGAGTAGAATCCCTTATACCAGTGCATTGAGTAGTCTGATGTACGCAGCGTTGCGTTCACGACCAGAATTTTGTTTTACAGTCAGTTTGGTGATTAGGTATCAATCGAATCCTAGAAGGGATCACTGAAAAGCAGTGAAAGGATTCCGAGATATCTCGAGAGAACTGCGGACCTCTCCTTGTGTTGCAGAGGAGGTGATTTGCATCTTATTGGGTATTCAGATACCAACTGGGTTGGTGATCTAAATGTATGCAAATCGATATCAGATTTTGTTGTCTTGGAGTAGCAAGAAGCAAACTTATATATGTCTATCCATGATAGAGGCTGAGTTTGTGGTACACTCAGTGAAATTCAGGAAAGTATTTGGCTCCAGAGATTTCCAGATCACTTAGGGGTTGTGGCAAATAATGGAAGGTCAATGATGATTTATTGAGAAAATCAGTCCACCATTGACCACACTTGAGACCTTAAGTATCACAGCAAGACCAAACACATTGATACCTAATACCACGTTATGAGAGATATCACCAAAAATAGTAAAATGACAAATTAAGTACACTACTATACAGTAATGAGCTGATCCTTTCAGTAAACCTATTATAAGAGATTACTGTATAAAACATAAGAATCATTGAGTTTGCATGTATATTGACATTTCTCATCTTGTACTGATGCTTATTGTGTTGTATATATATGACATGTATGCATGATTGAGTCACGAGTTTATTTATTGCACTATTTTAATTATCATATATTTTGTGATTTATTTTGATAAATGATATGTCAGGCAAGCGTGGTCGACTCTCTTATACGAGTGACCACCTCCAGCTCTAAGTGAGCAGAGATGAGACGGTTTTTAGTTATAAGAGGTATTGAGAGTGACCCTACTAGAATACAAGTCGTCCTGATATGTGTTTAGGATGAGGTCATATGCAATATGACCAACATGGATGTACCTACATCCATGTTGCCTGTAAATAGCTAGGTTTGAGATCTCAGATACCACCTGCGACTAGTGATATTGTCTCTGAAATACTCTTTATGAGATCTCTGAGTAAAGTCTTATGTGTAGACTGAGTCTCATACATGCACAATATTAGAGAAATCTGACATATCCCCTTTAAGAGATTGGGGAATAATACTGTAGCACGCGTTTCATACCGTGTGTGATATGCCGACCAGGGATAGTAGGAGTATTATTTGAGATAGTGATATGATTTAAATCTTCGTTCCCACTGTGTGAGACCCAAAATCCATTAGGTGGGATTTCATATACCCTTATCACTTTCGGCTGTTTCTAGAGGTCTCGGCTCAGTATTTGCTACTTTAGTCTGTTTATCGATGGTCCAGAAGATAAATTGAGGTCGAGAGATAAGTCTAGGAAAGCTGTTGAATTGATATTAATAGATTTGAGTTTGTGAAAAGAAAAACCAATTAACATTACATCATTGTATTATATTCACCGGCTAGTCTATTATGTTTGTCCACATTGGGATGTAAGCATAATAGTCGATACACAGTCGAGTGTGTATTGGGGATTACTTTCGATGAGGAAAGTAACACGATGGATATAATTAATCTTGGATTTGGGGTGCAGCGAATTATTTTTTGTACTGACGATGGCTTTTCGATCATCCTAACAGGTGCATCGAGAGGTCTTTGCTTGCAAGTGTACTCACCGGTCGCACAACGTCCAATCCTATATGAAAGTCCAGCAGGGTGATGAGAAAAATCGCATGAGTTGTGATCTTGTGACGGACGCAAAATGCCCTCACATGCAAATGAAAAATATTGGTTTGATATGCCCTAGAGGGGCATTTTGGTAATTATGAGGGGTTAGTGGGATAACTCCCACTAACCCATTACAACCAAAAATTACTCTCCCTTAATTCTCTCCACAATTAACATATCACAATTAAGGAAGGAGACTAACTCCCTCCCATGACCCTTTTGAGTGTAGAAACCATTCTAGGGTTTTTGGTAGAATGGCTTGAGAGAAACAAATATTCTCTAGAGTGAGAATAAGATGAGGGATCGAGAAATTTTTGATATGAAAATTTCTCCCGTTGTAGCGATCATCAGATTAAGGGTTGCGGTATCGTGATATTGCGGTAGTAGTTCAATTAACATCGTGATCACCATCCCAGTCGCGAGATCTGATCAAGGGACATGCCGTTGATCGATTTTTGAAGACTCTACACATTGAGATATTTAACCCTATATCCGATCTATTTTATTTTTTCAAAAATTATTTGATTGTCTCCGCTGTGCATGAGACTTATAAAAATCCACCAGTTACACTATTTCAACTAGAAAAATTATGTTAATTCATTTTTTTTAATTTTTTTTGTAAATTTTATAATTGATATTTTTTTAATGTATAGGATCACAATTACCTTAGTTATTAATAGACAATTTCGAGTTCAAAACTTAAAAATAAAAAAAATTATATTAAAATAATTTCTCTTTAAATTGGATTCGATAATATTTAAATCGTATTAATTAAAATATGATTTTATATACTAGTTAGTTGTTAAAAGAAAAAAAAAATGAAAGACGGACCCTTCAACTGGACCAGAGGTTAAAATAATAGATTTAATCCTTCAGTTTGAGTGGTTGAATATTTTATTCTATTAATCAATAGATTTGAGTTTGAATCTTAAAAATAAAGAAAAAAAAATTGAGAGAGTCAACCCTTAATGGGCCTCATAGTGATCGAGTTGAAGTATAACACGAATCAGGCCAAACATCTCCTCTGTGGCCCAATAAGCCTCGCCCATCAGCAATTCTGGTGAATACCTTTCATATCAATTTAATTTGGCTTAAACCAAAAAAATAAAATAAAATAAAATAAAAGATGAACCCTTCAACTGGACTAGAGGTTAAAACAATATATTTAACCCTTCAACTTGAGTGGTTGAATATTTTATTCTATTAATCAATAGTTTTGAGTTTAAATCCTAAAAATAAAGGAAAAAATTTTGAGAGAGTCAACTCTTAACAGTACCCACAGTGATCGAGTTGAATTAATAGAAACAACCTAGATATCGGTCGATAAAAATCATTAAAAGAGAGAGAGAGAGAGAGAGAGCGATTTAATCCTTCTTAAAGGTGTCAGTCCCTCCCTCCCTTTGACCAAGCTCGAGGTATGCTTAGTTTCTAGAAGGTTTGTACAATGAGCTTAAGATTGGTTTATTGATGATGGAGATTAGTGCTTCTGAAATTTATGTTTTTTTTAATAAATATTTATTTCTTGTAAAATAAAAAACACTATAATTTCCATTAATAAATTTTAGTTTGATAAAAAAAATATAACAATTAAAATAAAATTAAGTTAAAAATTTCTCAAATAACTCCTTTGTCTCATGAGCTGCAATTTTTTCTTTCTTTTCTTTTTTCCTTTCTTCCTTTCTTTCCTTCTTTCTTGTTTATATCAGAACCTATAATACTTTTTACGTTTCCCTATTTTCAAAACATTTTACATTTTTTAAATATTTTGATATATTAAATTAATTAATATTTACATAAAATTTTTTATATTTAATAAATTATTTATTTAATTATAATTTTTATTTTTTATATTATTTATCTTATAACTAATAATTACATATTTGATGATTTTAGATTTTTATTATAAAATATGATTATTTTATTATTTTTATAAAATAATTAATATTTGTATAAAATTTTTATATTTTTATATTTATACATTTATTCATATATTTTTTTATGTTCTTTTAATATATTATTTCTATATATTTTATTAATCATTTCTATACATTTATTCATACATTTATTTATCTGCTGGCCGTTCACCCTGGATTCCCCGAAAATGGAAATGCCGTTCTCGCCCACATTCTTTGACCATGACCTACCAAATCGTGGTTGAACCGCTGGGGGAAGAGAGAGAGAGAGAGAGAGAATTATCCAAATGTGAAATGCCGAATATTTTCGTAGATGATAAGGTTTCTCAAATAAATTAAATTAAATTGTTTTCTTTCTGTTCTTTTACCAAGTTCCGAAACATATGATAATTTACATTTGGTAGAGCTTTCCATCAGAATTGCTCTTTTTCTCCATTTTTTTCCTTTCATTCGGATTCAAATGAAAGGACAGCTGATCAAAGAAAACCCTTCACAATTAAGGCAGTGCTTGATCTATGCAAAAGGGAAAAGAAGAATTTATAAAAAATAAAAAATAAAAAATAAAAAATTCCCCATAAATGTTTTTTTAGGAAAGACATTTATTAGTAAAATATGATTTTTTTTTTCCCACAAAACAAAGGAACCCTTCCTGATTTCTATGGATGCTTTGCTTTCCTTCTTTGTTAGAGATTTTAAGTTAAATTTGAATGTAATAACTGTAATCCAAAATTTATTTTTATTAAAAAAAAAAAAACTTTGAAGTATTTATCTATAGTATAATACCACTTGAAGTATAACCTACCTGATTGTAATTTTATACAACTTAAAGATATTTAAAATATTTGGAACGTTTGCGCAGGCAATGGGTATGACTTCAAAGTTCAAAGTTTGGGGTGATACACAAGTTCATGGAATTGGAATTAGAATTGGAATTGGAAATTAGGAGTGATTGGTAGGTCAATACCTTGGAATGGAATTGAATTCCAAACATGGAAAGCTGGATTTGTAGACCATCTGGAATTGCTGAAATTATTAGGGAGATTTGCAAAACAAAAGCTGCTATTTTTGACTCAATATTGAATTATTTATCTACCCATAAGTTTTACGCTTTGGTATTGAAAATGGGGCACACACATTCGGGTGATATTGTCTCTTTCTTGTCTTACGGCTACATTTTGAATTATTTAATATGAGACAACTCGAAAAAATTACTATTAATTTGATGTTGAATAATGGGAATTCCAAAATATAACTGGAGCCAATAAGAATCCAACCTTCATGGACAGAACTTTGCTTCTCGGTCTTAATTTATATTAAAAAAGAACCAACTTTGTATGTTGAACTAGCTTGCAATGTTCAGCCCGCCTACGTGGTGGAAGCATTCCTTAAGCCTCTGAAGTTTTGAAATATTCTATGTGTAAGCATGGAAATGTTCAAGCTCATATACAAAAATATATAATGCTTAAGACTAAGCTCAAGTTCGACGTCTTCTTCATATTGCATGAGTTTAATTCAAAAAAAGCTACTAATTTGAAGAATTCAAATTAATTTAATTTCCGCAATTAATGTCATCTACTAGAATTGAAAATGATTTTACGCGGAAATATTAATACTAAAATACTAATACTACATGTTAAAAGTGGGTTTTACTTCACAGATAAAAACTCTATTAACATGAATGGGATGATTGTTTGTTAAACGATCTTGATCAGTGCAACCTGTAAAAAAAACCATCGGAGGGTGCTTCGACAGGGGAGACTTTAACGCTCAAGTCAGAGAACAATTTTCAAAAATAAAAACAGATTGAAAGAGAGTTTTCGTAATGCATTTGGGTGTTACGTCTGACTTAAGAGAGTGTACCTAACCGATGACCTTATGACGTATATATATAGGTTACTTGTATGAGTCCTATGTGAGTTCGGGGCATTCAAATCCTAGTTTCCTTACTGAAATGTCTTAAGATTATGGATAGCTTAACAAGAGATTCTTAGGAGATTTGGAATTTTACCAATCAAGAAAGTCCAGGCTGTAAAGGGATCACTTTCCTTATCGATAAGAGTTTAAAGATTTCCTTCCTAATTACGAAATGTTATTTCCGTGACTTATGAAAAGATGAATATTCCTCTAGGTTGACTAGATAATGAGCACCGAGAAGGTCTTGGGGTCAATCAGCCTACTACCAAGAAGAATCTAGTCAATAAATATCGAGAGAGTGGGCTGTATCTACCCATTTGGGAGATACATCTCATATAAACGACACGTTTCAGTGCACTCTACCGTGTTTTGTCTGTTAGACTATGGGCTTAGAGGATTCAAACCTTAGGGTAATGGGCTTTTGAATCGTGATTTATCATTTGCCCCCGACTCCTAATGTAATTCCAAAGGAAGGGCCTCAGGAGTAATATTAAATGGATAAGAATTCAAAAACAATATTAGTACAAGACATTAAATGCGGCACGTACACATTCAGTCCTCGCAATTCATCTCTAATACACTTTATAAGACGTGACATTTGATTGGCTAGCACACTATCGTATTTCCTTTTCAATAGTTTCATCTTCTGTACAAAGAGGAAATTCAAAAGTTAGTTTCTTTTAAGTTTGCGAGCAATGCTCAAAGAAAGAATAGATTTGAAATGGCTGAGGGTTCGTCGTCTCGAGTTCATCGGAGCATCAATGATATTAGGAGCACCATGACGAATGATGAACCCTGTGACATTCAGAATTATATGTTGCTGAGGGATAATTATGTTCTACTATTGGCTACCAATGATGATAGGGCTAATAGGATGTCGAAAGGTTGCGTTCTAATGTATAAGCTATGTATCAAGTACGGTTTGAAGGTATCGTATACCAGTTCTCGCATCCAAGTTTTACTCCGTTGGAATATTTTTCTGACTATACTGATTCCCAGCATTTGGTGCCTGGTGATAGATGTGATGTCGTTGTTGAGTTTCAATAGTCTTAGCTTCGATTTCAATATCTTGGCTTTTGTCTCCTCTCTCAAGAGGTATGCCTGAGGGGGTTCCATAGATTTGCAAACCAAGCTGAAATCTAACTAGAAGTTCTTGTACAAGGAGACCATCGATAAGAGTTTGATGTATAAGTACTTCTTTGTAGAGTTTTTGAATAGGGATTTGATGCCTACATTACTAGAAGTCGATGAGGAACCACTTCTCAGATTAAGGACCCTCAACCTTCGCACCACTCATGATTCATCCGTCTAGTCGTTGGTTTTTGTAAGGCCAAGGGTGGTTGAGGCCCTTTCAGACGATGAAATGTTGACATTGGCGGGTTTGTTGTTGGAGGAGAAAAAGAGAAGGATCAAGAGACCCCTTTTAGTGGAGAAGAAGAAAAAGAAGCTTGTATATGTTCTCACTTTTTCAAAAGAGGAAGACATCAAGGAAATAACTTCTGACAAGGAAATGAGATCTGGGTCGAAGTGGGTAGGCAACAGAGGCAGAGAGTACATTGGATACGGTTGCTGATGTTATCCCCATTTCATTGCTACTGCAAAAGAAGAGAAGAGTTTAGCTATCAAACTCATTAGGTGAGACTACGAGGGTGGATAGGAGACAGGGCAAAGGCTAAGGGATGAAGGGGATGCAGAGGCTCAGATAAAGCGACTAGGAAGTGCTAGGGTGGATAGCGCGGGGGTCAAAGTGAGAGAAAAAGAGGAAGAGGAGTAGATTGAGGGTCATGTCCCTGAGGACCTTGAAGGAGAAGTGGAAGTGATAGAGGGACCAACTACCGAGAACCCTAAAGGTATCCCTCATGGCCGATTGGGAAGCCCGATGTGGGGTTATCTTTTACTATTCCTTTGACACCGAAGATGCACAAGCGAAGGGTGATCAGGGGTACTACTCTTCCCGCTGTCATTCCTGTTTGGTTTTACAATAGTTGTAAGGGACAAAGAAAGAGACATACCATAACGATCAACACATGTGATCGTCTGCTACAAATTTGTTCACAGTAGTGAGACCAAACAAATAGTTAATCGAGTTGACTTCAATCGTTCAAAGCTGGAGTTGAGCAAGCTTTCCCTTGAGCAGGGCGACTAGGTTATCATACCCTCGGGGCTTACAATATAAGTACATTAAAAGATAATTTGTTTGTACTTTTGGTTCTTATATTTGACATCTTTCATTTCGTATAGATCATCATCTTGGTAGAATTTCAGAGGCTAAGAAGGGAACAGACGATTTATCACTTAAAACACTGAACAGACCGATGGGCTTTGAGGTCTCTCAATTATAAGGTGCTCTTTTGCAAAGGGAGAGAGAGATTGAGGAGGAAAGAGCATCAATGGCCACTTTGAATGCCAGAAGCAAAGAAGTGGAGCATCTGAAGATTGAACTTAACATTGTGCTCCAATAGTGTGAGATGGCCTCTAAAAGATACGAAGAGTTGGAGGCAGAATCTAAGGTACGCGAGGCTATAGATAAACTGACTAAGGTGCACGGGTGGTCCCCTCAAGTTGTTAAGCAAAAGATAGTTAAGATGAGGGGCTATCACAAAGACTATCGATTAACATGTGTGTATCCAGCGTAGGTTGTTCAAGAGGCTACAGTGCGCTATGGAGATCATCCCTTGGGCAGAGCTGGAGGTGTTGTGCCACCTGGTGGCAAGGGTACCAACCACGAAGCACCAAATTTCAAACTTGTAGTCATTCTTGCGAGCGAAACTCCTCTCAAGGTGGCGGATAAGAATATTGTTGCTGATGTGTCTCAAGGTAACTTGGAGTCCAGAACTTTTCCATTTCCTACTCCTCCTTGATCATAATCTTTGTTCTCATCTTGTCAGGCTTTAGTTTTTCTTTTTCTTTGTTGATCATGGATTTTTCTTTGTTTTCTCTTTGTTTGTATATCCTTATACTTTGATTAATCGAAATTCATGATGGTTTCATCAGTATGTCGTTGGCAAGCATGTAGGTTATCATATCTTTAAAATACCTCATTGCGTGTAACCAAGAAAGTGGGCCGTGACTACCTGTTAGGGAGATGCATCTCTTATTGCACGTTTGTTCGGTCGAGAAAGTGATTCGTGCCTATCCATCGAAAAGATACATCCCTTGTTGACGGCACGTTTGTTCGATCGAGAAAGTGGGTTATATCTACCTGTCAGAGAGATATATCCCTTAATAATGACACATTTGTTCGGTCGAGAGAGTGGGACGTTTCGAGCCATCGGGGAGATACATCCCTTGTTGATGATACGTTCATTCGGTCGAGAAAGTGAGTCGTGCCTTCCCATCGGGAAGATACATCCCTTTTTGATGGCACCTTCGCTCAATCACATGCATTCGACACAATCGATTTATTATGGAGGGATAGCAAAAGGTCATAAGAGAGATAACCATAATGTAATTAGCAAAATAAGTAATAAAACCAGTGTCATAGAGTATCTAGCAAGTGACCTAGAGTCATAAGCATAGTAAGGAGAGGTTTGAGAATACTTAGGGGGAGCGCCAGGGATTTCGGATCACATGATAGCATTCCAATGCCAGTAGAGGTCTTGAATTTGACCTTCATATACTTTGTACTCGGTAGTGCCTCCGAAGCGTTCAAACCAGGTCGACCCAGGATAACATTGTAAAGCGAGGGTAACTTGACCATGCTGAATACTGTTGTAGTCGTTGCATTATCAAATGGAGTCCTGAAGGTGACAGGGAGTGAAATGATATCTTCATGATTTATCCATTTACCCGAAAGCCCCTTGATTAGCTTAGCGTGAGGTTATAAGTATGTTTGAGTAAAGCCCATTTGCTAAAAAGCATTCCAATAGAGGAGGTTACAACTAGCTTCCTAATCCACGAAAATTCTCCTCACTTCGTATTGTTAAATCTTTATAGTGATAACGAGAAAATTATGTCGATCGAGATCGACTCCTACTAGATTGTTGTCGTTGAAGTCGATTATGGGCCGCTTCTTCTTAGGCTACTTCTCGGTACGAGTAGCAAGAATCTCTTTGGATGTAAAACTAAATGGCTTAGTCTTTTGAAAATTGGGGCCACCGTTTGTCTGGCCTCATTTTACTATGTAGACATGAGTCAAAAGGTAAGGATCTAAGGGATTTTATTCGTTTTGTATTTGGAGAATTACCCCATTCGATCAATTGCGGGTTCCTCCTAAAACCAGTTGCTCATCCTGCTCATTCTCACATCTCACAGCCTGTAGGCCTTGAGGAGGGATGCCTTCTCTTTTCGCACTTATAAACCTTTAAAGCCGGCCACTGCATACTAGAAACTCGAGTTCATTCTTTAGCTTCTTGTATTCATCCATCAGGTGGTCGTAATCACGGTGAAAGTGGTAGTAATGCGTCTTGTCCTATTTTGAATCATTTTCCATAGAGCGAGGTGGCCATCTGACATAAGGTTTGTTTCGAATCTGAAATAAAACTTGACTTGGCGCTTTGTTCAAAGAGGTGTAGCTCATGAAACTTTGTTGCTATGAGGTTCCTTATCGGGCCCTCTTAAGCGAGGGCAATCAAGGTGATCAACAGCGTTCGTTCTGAACTGGTTGGTTCTACTTTTTTCAATATACTCTACAGCAATATACTTCTCCGCACGAGCATAGAACTCTTGAATGGTAGATGGGGGATTCTTAATTATGGAGGTGTTCAACCCTGATGGTCGTAACCCAGTGAGTAACACTACTAACGTGATAGAATGGTTTAAGCCCGAGACCATCATCTCAGTTTTGAATTTGTTGAGGAAGTCTCTCAGCGGTTCGTCATCTCTTTGTCATAATGAGAGGAATGATGTGAATTTTCTCTTGGCCCCTCTACTGATTACAAAGTACGTCTCAAACTGTTGTCGAAATTGGGAGAAACTCTTAATATTGAATGATGGAAACAAGTTAAACCATGTTAGCGTGTTGCCCTTTAAGGTCATAGGAAAGTGCTTGCATGTAGCCGCATCCGATATATCTCTGAAGATCATCACAGTTATGAAATGAGCCACATTATCCCAAGGGTCGGTAGTGCTGTCATATCTCTCCATAGGGGAAGAAACACGTCATAAGGTATCGGTTCTGCAGAAACCTTGGAGTCAAATGGTGAGAGGCCAGTAGCATGTTGAGTGAGTTCGTCTCTTCTTGCACTAGCACATCTCCGATCATTTTCCATGAGTTCTTCAATATGTTTCCTTAGATCATCAAGGTTGTGTCAAGAAGTCACCGATGGCTCTCAGTGTTCTTTGCGTTCGAGCCTTCATGGGCGTATGTAACCCAACCCATGGTAGGAGAATTGTGCTTTTGGCCTGAGGATGCAAATGAATTCTTCTAATTATTTGATCATACCCTACAATTTAGATTCAGGCCTTTTTATCTAGGGTCGCATGGCCCTTTCTAGAGAGGCTGATGCGAGGGGTGGAATCGGTTGTTTTTGGTGAGCCACTGGCAATTGGGTCTCGGGTAAGTTAGGGCCAAAGGAACCTCTGTAAGGTTGTTTGGCACTGCAGGTTGGATGGTATCTGTCAGGGTGACTGTGTGCCCTCCCATCATGGACACAGCTCTGGAAGCAGTTCTAGTTCTTCTCTTGGGAGGCATGGTCTTTGATAAGATGAAGCGCAGAATAACCTTCTCTCTAGTCTGTTTTCCATGGTCGATTTCAATTTGTTGGAGGTGAGTTTTTTTACTCCACAAGTAATGTCCCTACTGATTCGAACAAGATAATTGTCTATTTGACGATCTTGATTGATGCGACCTGTAAAAGACCATCAGATGATATTTTGATAGGGGAGACTCTAATACTCAACTCAGAGAGTGATTTTCAAAAATAGAAACAGACTGAAAGAGAACTTTGTGATATCTTTGGGTGTTATGTGTGAATTAAAAATATATATATGATCGATGACCTTATGATGTATATATATAAATTACTCCTATGAGTCCTGTGTACGTTCAGAACATTCAAACCTTAGTTTACTTATTGAAATGTCTCGAGATTATAGATAAATTAACGAGAGATTCCTAATAGATTTAGAATCCTACCAATCGGGAAAGTCCAGGCTGTGAAGGGATCACTTTCCTTATTGATAATAGTTTAAAGATTTTTTTCCTAATCATGAAATATTATTTCCATGACTTATGAAAAGACAAATATTACTCTAAATTGACCAGATATCAAGTATCAAGAAGGTCTTGGGATCGATCAACCCACTCTCAAGAAGGAACTGATCAATAAATACCAAAAGAGTGGGTTATGTCTACCCATATAGAAGGTATATCCTATATAAATAATACGTTTCAACGTATTCTAGCATATTTTGCCCGTTAGACTACTAGCTCAAAGGATTTCTAAGCTCAGGGTAATATGGGCTTTTTAACCGTGTTCCAACACAGCGTATAAATCAAGATTCAAGATTACATTCCCCAAGGTGAGTTGTGTTCAAAAGGTCAAAAATAATATTGGCGGTAGAAAATATGTATTGCTTTTTTTTTTTTAACTAAAATTTCTTCACCGACAAGTCCAACGAGTAACAACTATGGCTGATGAAAGCTACAACCGAATTCACTGTAATGGGGTTTTACCATTAGGCGTTAATTACACAGATTTTAGGGTTACTATGAGTCCTTTCTATCGGCTGATAGGGATCAAGATTCTTTAATGACGTCAATTTAAACGAATCTCTCTCTATCCTCCTCTCTTGTGCACTTTTTCTTCTTTGTCAAATTATGTTCAAATCGCCTCCCTACCCCACATGGACAGCTCAGTCTGTTGGGTTTTTACTCGGTCCTATTTGTATTTTTCTTTGATTTGATTTCTTCTCCTTCTTTTTGTTTATCCATGAATAGTGCTAGTCAAGGGTTTAGGTAAAGGATAGGGCACAAAATTGAATTACAATATGATAAAAAAAGAAGAATTGTTCAAAAATAAGTAGCTTAATTATAAGCAAAAACTCCCAGTTTCCCACTTTCAATGGCCTTTCCTGGAACCATCCCCAACTGGGTTGTGTTCATTTTGTAGAATATCTCATCAAATTTGAAGGATGTTAGGGCAAGAAGGTAAGGGTTGTCTCTCAAATGGCACTGCAATCTCCAGAAAACCCTATTTACGTTCCTTTACGTGGACCGATCGGTCTCCCACTATTCCAAATTCTAAGCCTCAATCCAACAGTAAACCTCGGTTAGGTCTGCCCCCGCTGTCAATCTCCAGACCGAGTGGGGAGGAGTGGCCTAAGGCCGGTTCAGATGATCTTGGGGTTTGGCCTCATCCTCCCACCCCTGGGGGAAGAACTGGGGCAACACCGACAGCGAAGACCGCGAAAGAGTTTGAGTTCAAGAGGGAGAAATTGGCATTTTACGATAAGGAGTGTTCGAGGATTGCTGATCATGTATACTTAGGTAGTGATGCGGTTGCTAAGAACCGTGAAATTCTTCGCGAGAATGGGATTACTCATGTGTTGAATTGTGTTGGGTTTGTCTGCCCGGAGTATTTCAAAAGTGATCTTGTGTACAAGACACTGTGGTTGCAGGATAGCCCATCGGAGGACATAACCAGTATTTTGTATGATGTGTTTGATTACTTTGAAGATGTTAGAGAACAGGGTGGGCGTGTATTCGTCCACTGTTGTCAGGGAGTTTCAAGATCCACCTCTTTGGTCATTGCCTATCTCATATGGAGAGAGGAGCAGAGTTTTGAGGATGCATTTCAATACGTGAAGGCCGCAAGAGGTGTGACAAACCCCAATATGGGTTTTGCTTGCCAGCTCCTGCAGTGCCAAAAGCGGGTACATGCTGTCCCTGTGAGCCCAAGTTCTGTGCTGCGGATATATAGGATGGCTCCACACTCACCATATGATCCCCTTCATCTTGTGCCCAAAATGTTGAACTGCCCAGGAGGGCATGGCCTGGACTCTCGTGGGGCATTCATTGTTCATGTTCCTTCTGCAATATATGTTTGGATAGGGAGAAAATGTAACTTGGTGATGGCAAACAATGCAAGGGCAGCTGCATATCAAGTTGTCCGTTATGAGAGGGCACAGGGTCCTATAGTGACCATAAATGAAGGTGAAGAGACGTCAGAGTTCTGGGACGCTCTTGCCTGTGGAGAAAATGGTCAAGAAAAATCAAATTCCAAAGATAAAGGAAGTTTGTCTACAGGAAATGATAAGATGCCTGTGGGATTAGGTCTTCAGTTTGTGGAAAGGAAGGTTAATGAATATGATCAGGATTTTGATGTCTTCCATAAGGCACTTGCAGGTGGAGTTGTTCCTCCATTTCCGGTGTCAGCAAATGGGTCAGAAACTTGCCTTCCCGCTAGAGAAAATGGGTGGCGCCGCCTGAGAAGGAAACTTGCTAGTGGTATTATGAAAGACTTGGTTATATCGTCCAAATTGAATTGTGAGGCTGCTGAAATGGACATGAATCTACCTTCTACTATGGATTTAGAACCCTCGGTGTCTTCCCCTGATCCATCTACACTGTCAAGCCCTTCATCTGGGTTGTCATATTCTTTCTCCTATTTAGTGGAGAATGGCCCAAGTGTGACCACAAATGATCGAAAGGAACAAGAAAGAGTCCCTCTTTCTGATCCCTCAGCATCACCAAGTGCTCCTTTTGGTTCACCAAATTCTTTTTCTTCATTCCGAGACAATAGCCCAGAGTACAATTCCAAATCACCTTCCCTATCTCCTGCCACTTCCAACCGCTCAAGTTTGTTTACCTTTTCTCCCTCCTCTTCTAATTGGTCCGACTCGTCAAACTTGTCTTCCCAGCCTTCACCTTCTACGTTGGAATCCACAGACCCATTTTTCCCTAGAACTGCTGCACCAGCAGAAAACGCATTTTCACCAGGTAATGAAGCTGCCTTTCCAGAAAAAGAGGCATTTCCAACTTATCACAGTGGGAGAGTAGCAAATACATCTGTGCCTTGTGAAGCGGCTTGCCCATCTATTGCAGAACGCAGAGGGAGTAATCCTCCACCACGGATGTTGTTACGTACGGTAGGTGAACCGCCTCGAGTTCCTGGGCGCTTGGCTAGGTCATGCTCATTTTCTCAACCTGATGTTGTTGACATGGTAAATGACACTGACAGCAACCATTTTGAGCATGAACGCTGTTATGGAGAGGAGGCTACGATAGATGCTGACATGATTAGTTCTGGCAACAAGTCCCATAATGACATACAAAATGTAGAAGATTACGGCATGTCATCAACTGACTTAATTGATAAGGTTGCTGATATAAACAACCTTGTGCTATACCGCTGGCCCTCTATGGAGAAAATAAAGATGCATTGCTTCAACGACCGCGACCCTGATTCAGTATTTCTTTTCTTTGCTCTAGCTCCGAGCTCGGACAGAAATATGAATGTTGTTTTATATATCTCTCTGGGAAGTAACGTTTCATGCAAGAAATGCTTGATTCAGTCGATCAGCAATGATGGCATCTGCAACAATTGTCAAGCTCACTGGAGGACTGTTGGCGTGGACTTTCTGAATCACATTGGTTTGCCGCTACATGTTCCTATACAGGTAATATCACCTTTTTCTGATTGTCTTTTCATCAACCCAGATTCATCTTATTAATGGAATCATTTTGTTTTTCTTTTTTTTTTGGATATTATAAGGTTAAAAAAACACAAGTCTATCAATGTACTTGGCATAATGCTAGCACCAGAAGGATTAATAATGTGTTCATGTTTGTAATACTCATAGCTCCTTTGTCCTAGCTCTTATTTGAGAAATGTCTGATGCTCTCACTGTCCATTTTGCTGCCACGAGCAACTTAATGATTCAGATGAGTCTTCTAATTTGATGCTGTTCTTTGATGAAACTTATCATGAGATGAAGGAATATCATGTGAGTCAAATGCAAGAGAAAAGAATTAATGTCACTTCTGATTGGATGAGAACTTGATCCCTGGTTTGTTTAATTTGTGATCTACAATTCTTCTCCACACAGAGCCATGCTTTATGCATATCATTTTTGTGTGTTTTAGTTTTCTTTGCAAGCAAGATCCTTGGTTTGCTGCTTGCAAATTTCCTATGTCACCGGGCCAGGTAAGAAAAAGCATCACTTTCTTGCAGTGGTCTTCCTTCTTGTTCTTACCCATGTAGAAATTAGAATTGCCTGTAGAGCTTATCTAGTTTTGGTTTCAGACCTATCAAATAAACCCAAATGCCATTCCAATTCCATCCCCGCCCCCCCCCAAAAAAAAAGAGGAAAAATAGAAGCCCAAGAATCGTTTAATTAAGAATGGCCAATGCAAAGTGAGCGATGGAAGAATCATTGGCACTTGCAGCATGGGTGGACCACGAGTGTGTGAATCAAGTTCTTGGCTTTGTTCTGATTTGGTGCATGAACCTCAAAGTAACAGCAGCCATTATGTTTCTTGTCAATAATTGAACTGGAAAACTAGTCAAACTGCATCCCGCCCTAGAAAGTATGCGAAGAAATCGCACTACTGATCACTGTTCTTTCGCTAATTTAGATTTGTTGTGCAGGTCGTTAGAGAAGGTGAGGAGCCAGAGCAACTTTTGAACCATCTTAGCACTTGTTATTTCAAACAACAGAAAACGATGGTGACAATGTAGAAGAGTTTCTGAAGATGCAAAGATTTCTCTTATAATTTTGAGCATTCTCATGTTGATTCCAGCTCCCGGAGAGCTCTACTAGGCATCGTTGGTTCGAATTACGTTTGAACCAAACTGCTTGCGGGAGGATCTCACTTCCTGCGTAGTGAAATATGTACATATTAATTTTGAGCATTCTCATGTTGATTCCAGCTCCCGGAGAGCTCTACTAGGCATCGTTGGTTCGAATTACGTTTGAACCAAACTGCTTGTGGGATGATCTCACTTTCTGCGTAGTGAAATATGTACATATTACAGGACAGGAATTCAAGTCAGAGAGATAAATGGGACCAAAATATAAGTGTACCATGGCTAATACAACCACATCATTTCCATCTTCCCTCACCTTCCCTTTTTTTCACCATTCTTGTTTTGTCCCCTCATTCCAACTTGTATATGTATATGTATATGTATATGTATAGGCTTTGGTAACATTACATGCAGCGCCAAAGGTGCCGCTTCTTGTTGCAATATGAGATGCAAAGGATTTCACCGCTTGAGAGGATAATTTCTCTTCCTCTTTTTCTTGTGTCTTTTTTTTTTTCCTTCTAAATATTTTTCTTTTCTTTTCTTCTCTAATATCATACCCTTTGTTGAAACTTGCATAGATCTATTCCATGCGCTTGAGATTTATGTTCCATAGCCCTATGCATGACATCGAATCAACCCCTGATGCAGGCTTTTGGTCATAAATTTCATTTTTCATTTTGGTGGCATTTTATTGCAACTTTCATTGCCAATATTAATTACTAAATTATCATTTTGTATTTATTTACAGGAAAAAATTTATTTATTTTTGTAAAATAACCTAAATTATTTTTCATTAAAATCTTTTCCTGGAAATGCTTCAAATAGAATAAAAGAACAAAATCATACATCTATTGAGGGAGTGAGCCTCAGAAGGATATAACCCAAACACGCTTTCAGATCATCAATCTAACTTCATTTCCTTTGGATGCTCCTTGGGTTATGTGTGTTTCATGTAAAATCTTAAAAAAGAATATAAATTCTGAAAAAAAAAAAATTCCCTTAATTTTTTTCTTGAAAATATCCTTAAATATAGATAAACATCTTCCCAAGGAACTTTCCAAACATGAAAGAAGTGAAAAATTATAATTTTAGCAATAATAGAAGAACTTTTCGGCTAGCGAGAGAGAACCTGACAGTAACGTCAATGAATCTCAAAGGATCAATCTCAAGAAGACAAATCAAAAGGGGCAAAATAAATGTGTAGCAATATCAACCTGGACACTGTCATGCTCATTCACCAACCTTCTGAAATCTTCATGTCTTTTATGTAGTGTGCGTGCTCATGCACTGAAAAATTCACGTGCTGACCGTGTACCAAGGTGAACATTGAATGGATATCTCAGATGCCGCTCGGTCTTGAATATTCTTTCCTCCATGATAATTCCCATCCCTCTCCCCAAAAATATAATAATAATAATAATTTACCCCACCTGCAAATGATATTTCTCACAAGAAACAGAATACTTACAACAATACAAAAATGGAGATGGGGGAACCCATTTCCTGACTCGTGAACCAAAACACGAGGGGCTATCCTAATACAAGTTACTCATCATAGGGCATTTTGTGCTCTCAAACGAGCCATTGTTGGACCTAGCGCACTGCTTTTGAAGGTCTTGGATGACCCAGAGGCCTTGGTCATACTCTCTTTCTCGGTCCCACCATCCTGTAATAGCTGCGTTTTCTTTGCGTTCAAAGCTTCGCTCAGTTCATCCCACACATTCACTTGCCCATTTACTACAACACACCATGACCATAATATTAATAAGCGACAGATCAAGCTATAGCAGAGTCGAGAATTAATTGCAAGCATTGAATTCAAACTACATAACAACTGATACCATGAGTAGGGGCCTGAGCTTCTCTGATATCATTAGCCCTAGAAACTGTAACATCTGGATTTCCAGCATAAACTCCATTAACTCTGCTAGCTTCAGCCTCTCCCTGATTCAAATTGCCAGTCTGTACAAGGCGAACATCAGCAAGCGACTGGAAGTCGATCTGGAAAGGGAAACGTAATGGTTATTTACAAAGCCAAAAATAAATTAATTAATTAAGCCAAACAAATCATCAGCATCCCAACAGTTTCAGCAACAAAACATCACAAGCTCCATAAGTAGGACATAATCACAGAATAGACTAGACATGGAACCCTAAAACAAGCATGATCCTGCAAAAACATTGAACTTCTGGCATTGGCTCCATAAACCTAATGTTTTTTAACTTATGATTTTCTAATTAGGGAACCTGAAGGAAAGTAAATAGATAGCAAATCTCTTATATTGGACAAGCATATCTCTGAAATCAGGACCAGCCATAAGCCCAGAAATCATACAACAGGAGTCTAAAGTTACTCTGGATGCCTTTTCCAATGTTGTTGGCCAAAGCCCCTTTTGTTGGTATTTTGTAAGGAGAATATTTTTTTTTTTTTTGCAAGTGGCATTGCCTTCCAACCGTAGGTTCCCTTCATTTTGCTGATTCCAGACATTATTTTTTGTAAAATCTAACATTTATGTGTAAGGCAGCATTGTATTGTTAAATTGAAGGAATTAAGGTACTGCCCACTCTACATTCATGGCTGTCTCTACATTAACGACAAGCAGAATCAATTGCAGTATCTCCTCAGAGAACATATGGGCTAACCAAACTCGTCTTTGTGCACACAAATACATCCAAAGTGCTACAGTCACCATTAAGTAACCATGATTGCCACCTTGCACAATCTCCACAAACATCTGTGACAATGTTTGGCGAAGACCAAGTCCTCTTCTTTCGTGGATAGATTTAATATAGATTTGTTGAAGTAGTTAGAATGCCAAATGACACGGTAATCTGTATAATATTGCATTAGAGAACTTCCATTTGTGGCCAACACATGGAAGCATTTAAAGGAAGTGGCCGTAAACATTTTCAATAGGCCCACATGCCACCTAAGAGTCTAGGACCATGACAATGAAAAATGACAACACTTCCTGAAAGTACCTCCAATGATCCATCTTCATCATACAAGGAGGCCTCTGGTTGTGGTGCAGATGCATCCTCATTGATCCTCTTCTCAGAGACAAAAGGATACTGTGGGACGGGCAACAACATTATTCTACTTGATCCAGGGTCATACAGAGAAACTTTGCCAACCTACAGAAAGGAACATGTCAATATTATTGTACATGCAACCTGTTAATTAAACTCGTAGATTAATAGATAGGTAGTTATACTCGGAATGACGAAAGTTCAGGGCACCAGGATGATGTCAATTCAAGCAGACGGTATGCAATAACATCGCCCACCTGCAAAATAAGAAGAAAAGATTTTTATACTTTCTAACTGGCCAGGCCTAAAGAAGTATGGGAGAAGTTCTAAATTGGGCAGATGATAGATCACGCTGATTCAGTCTATCCAGCTTATGACACAATTTCAGAAATAAAGCTGAAAAACAAAGTAGGCCGGATTGAGAATAGGACGTTTATTTCCAAAATACTAGAAAAAGATAAAACATAATAAGCCCCACTGCTATCGCATAAATAGTTTAAAAGTGGCAGAATAATCAAACCTTAGGTATGCCATCCAATAATGCAAGCTTATCATAATCTAATTGATCATTTATAGGCACCTCCTCTTCATCAGTAAAAGTTCTGGAAATTTCTTGTTCAGAATTTCTATAATCACTTCTTCTGTAAGATGAAGTTTTCTCCATACCCCACTTTTGACCCCTTTTTTTGCTGGTGATGCCATTCCATTGCAAGGTCTCCTAAAGCATGTCTTAAAAAGTCAATCATAGCAGTTCAGTTATTAAAAAAAAAAAAAAAAAAAAAAAAAAAATCAACCAACAACAACAACAATACAACATTGAAAATGACAAGTGGTTAAATATTGTAAACACCAAATTGCTTACAAACTCCAGAATCTAGTAGAATTAATAAAAGACTTACTTCAAGAAACAAAAGAAAAGGAAAGTATCGCTTACTGTAGGACATACTGCAGAAACCTGATTTTCCTGAACTTTTTGCTCTGCATGCACACACACTATCATATTAGAAATTCTGAAGCATGAAACCTGTAGTGATCATCGTAATAATCAAACACACACTATTATCAAAAAATGTAAGAGATCCCCAATGAAAGTTATCCCTTGTTCAACGAAATATCATCTCAAATCCACCCAAAAATTGAGAAAGGTCAAGATTGTCTATAGGGATATGCAATCTCAAAACTGAAGGCATTTTATCCCAAGCATTTTACAGCAGTGTATTTCCAAAAATGGAACATCAAACTCCCTATACTGTTCCATTTTAGGAAAAGTAACAACTACTACTGTTATCTCAAGAAGAAAAGAATATCCAGAGAAGTGGTTAGCTCAATAAGTTTATATTGTGGTCCTGGGAAAGCTCATAATTTTATAAACTAGTCTTGCATATCACTGGATTATAGCTTGGAATCCCCCAACATTTTCATTTAGTATGCAAACAATGCAGCAATCCCTACAGCTTCTTTCTTTTGTGTGCTAAAAGAAAAGCATATACATCATGAATTATAGATGCATCCGTTCATAATGTAAATATACACATCAGAGAGAGATAGACCTTTCCCAGGAGATAGAAAACGAATATGCCCAGGCCTTACAACAACAGGCACAAGGTTATCCTCTGCATCACTATCGGTGGCTACTGTCTTTTCGTCACAATTTTCATGCCCGGCTGTTTCCAATAGGTCTCCCTGATGTAGAAGCAAATTTGAGAAAGAAGAGAGCAAAGTGTAAATGATAACATGCCTCCTTCGCTTAGAGGCATTGGATGCAAATAAAAAATATCAGCACTAGGATTTTAAAAGTATGAAACTGACCTTCAAGCTTTGATCTTGTTCTTGTTCTTCTTGTTCTATGGGAGTTACTTGAGCAGTTGATTCAGATAACCCTATCGGCTGTAGCTGAAAATTTTAACAAAACACAAACAAATATGTTATATACCATAAATCATACCAGCTTACTACCATACCTAGAGACAGAGATGTGGTTAATTTGGTATAGGTAATTTTCAAGATGCAAAGCATCCTAATTTATTGTAGGGATTCCCAACTTAAAAATACCAAAAAAAGGGCCCTGTAACATGATTTCCTATAAACAGGAGGTTATAAGGTACAGACAAGACACAGAAATTTTAAATAATAAACAATAAATAATTAAAAAAAAAAAAAAAAAAAAAACCCTCTGCATTGAAAGTTTGGAGAAAGTATCTAAATAATATGTTCATGCATAAATATGCAAGTCTCCTGAACGTTCATATGCACAGCCTTTAAGTGACAAGTACAAAGCATTAGATGGATCTTTTTTCCATTTTTGATACGAAAAAGAGGGACAGATTGAATCTTTTTCAACAAAAGTACCTCTTCCTTCTCAGCCTTAGCCAGCTCCCGCCGCCATTTCCTCTTCGCCTTTTTGCGTCGGGAACTTCTACTAGGTCCCTGTCACGGAAGAATATCTATGCATGAAGTAGAAAAATAATATTTTGTAGAAATGGCCAATTTAGCACATGACAACAGTGGCAGGTTCGAAACAGGAAACATAAAAGGACAACTCTTACAGTAACTCTTGACTTAAATGTTCAATGAAAAATTGCAAATCAACCTTGGCAATTGACAACTAGAAAGAAAACATTGAGGCAAGATCCTCGGGCATCATTAAAAAGGTACCTCCACAACCTTGTCCTACCTTACTGAAGGTTAAATAACCTGATTAAGTTGGCCATTGTAATAAACAATAAACAGAAATTTTGAATACATGCCATTAATGATTAGTTTAACAACTGTACAATACACTGGTGCTTTTCTACTTACTTCACCATGACTCACTTTTTTTCTCAACCAAGTTCCCGAATCTTTCGTCATAGCACATGGGTTAGAATCTAATGGCCTTGCATAGGGCATAATGCAAGCAACTTTTACCCAGTGAAGGTAACTGTGTATGAACATAACCAAGACACTTTGAACAGTAATTAAGTGGGTCAAACAGATGACTTTCAAAATGGAGAAAAATATATAACAAACCATAAAAGAATGCATAAGGGGGCTGATTGCATCATTACCCTCACTGCAGTTTGGTAAAAATTTGGGGGGTGATTATAGTGGGTCCAAAGGTTATAGCTAGATCAGTGCCATCTTGAACCATGAGTTTTGTGCCAAATGCTTGAATTTGAGATCAGGCGTTTGGGACCAAATCCATGCTATGTGCTTTCAATAGAGAAAATGGTCTAGCCTCAGAACTTCTGTCTACTTTCATTGCATATAAGCATCTCATAACAAGTATATTGGTCTTTTAATATCTTTTAAGATAACACCAAGTGAGTGTGTTACTGTCTCTATTGTTTCTTGGGCAGCCATGCAATTAAGGCTACACCAGCAATCTGATCTTTTAGAAAAAGAAATGCATCACTCTAACTAGTGAGTCGAGTTAAATGTCAAAGGATTCATGTCCATACCTTCTTAGTTTCACTAGGCACATCAGGAGCATTCTCAATAGTTATGAAATCTTTGTCTACCTGGCAAATCCTGGAGAACAGCAGCATGAGAAGAATAAAAATGCCAAGTACATCCATGGGATGAGAAGATACTGAGATGGCAATGCAATGATATCTAGAAAGGAAGCAGTAATGGCACAAGAAGACAATGAAAAATACCTCCTCCTATCAGGTGAAGACTCATTAAGAGTTTTTCTGTTAGCAAGATCCTGACTGCTAGGTCTGTCAGCTGTACATTTTGCATCAGCTGGCTTGCCAATGTTTTGAGGACTCTTCTGTGAAAGGACTCCATTCTGATGGTGGCTCTCAGACTTATCCAATTGTCCATACTTTTCAACATTTCCATACACACAGTTTTTCCTCCTCTTTCCTCCCACACATTTTTTCTTCCTCCTGCGGTGCATGTATGGCAGTAAGAAAACTAGAAACCCAAAGGAAACATGATGGGTTATAATAATTGGGAAGAACAGACTAGAAGGCATGAAACCTAGAAATCAATGACATTCAGTATTCTGAAGAACAGAGAAGGTGACTTTGGAGGCCTTCAAAAGTAAATTTCTTTGCGAATCAGTTCAAATACAAACAACAGCTTTAGGCTGTCTGATATTGCATAACAGAACGCGTGCATGCTTAAATCCAGGCACTAAGCACTTATTACCTGGTCAGTACCATTTGCACTAACATTGTTCCTAGTCACACAGCAGAAAGGTAAACCATCCTATCTTAGCAATCCAGCTTAACTATCAGAATCAACACTCTAAATTAAAGGGAAAAGAAGGAACCTAGATTACCAATTACACTCGAATGAGAACAATCAATGGGCTAGAAATGCAAGGGATGTGAGGAATAGAGTTGAAAGATTATGATAATCATCTCTTCCTATATCAATGACCAAGTTGAAGATATTTTCATATGTAATGTTCTGAAAATGAATGAACACTCCAGTTCTGTGCTTGTATGGCACAAATTTGAGTAAAGAACATGTCACATCTTCCTCCTCATGTCAGAGATGAAAGAAAATAAAAGTTCAACCTAAATCAGGTATGAGGTAAAAGCATGTCAGATAATTTTGACCCAAAAAAGCACAGCACACAAGACTACATTTCTACAATTTAAGAAATAAGTTGTAATCCGCTAAGAACATACTTTGAGGGCAGCTGCCTCATTAACCGTTTCCTCTTTCTGGAAAATCCTTTTGCTCCCTCCTGGTTAGCTGTATCCTTTGGTTTCTTACTTTCTTTGAGTTCCCCAATTTCATAATCCTCGGATTCACTCTGATATCCTCCCGTCTCCTTTTCAAACTCCTCATTTGCCAAAAGCTTTACCCCACTATGCACAGGTTGCTTGTCCACAATTTCTTCCTCTCCAGGATCCACTCCATCAACCACCTTGATAACATCAGACAACATGCCTCCTTTCCTTTTTACACTGCAAATTTTAAGAAAAGATACAAATGCAATGGAAGATTATTTAAAAAAAAAAAAAAAAAATGAGCCTCACAAGAACATTAATGAAATATCAAAGATCGATTAGCTATAACTAATACCAAAACTTACCAAATTAAATCTTTGTCCTTTAAAATACAGATTGATTCAAATGCTGGTAGCACAAATCCATCCATCTGCGAGAACATAATACATAGTAGCGTAACTAAGGGGGTGATTCATCATTGGAGGAGTATAAAAGTTGGCCAGATCAAGACATGGTTAACACCGTTGAATTTATTATGCTCACTAAGAGTTTGGCAAATCATATGCTCAATAAAAATATGGCAAAATCATTGTGCCAAAATTTGTTGACACACTCCCAAATGCTAGAAACAACTTACACCTACTATCACAAACTTTAAGTGGCCAAAATATCTTACTAAGCCCCTTTTGATTATTTATTTTTTTTCTTTTTTGATCTGTGAAAATTTTGGCCACTATCGTTCACATATGCATTAGTAAACCCATCAAGCATGGATAAAACCCAGAAACCACACATATGAGCAAACATACCAGGCAAATCCTATGTGAAGCAGTTACCAAAATTTAACCACTAACTTTGCCTAAAGAGAGATGCATCTCTTACCGGCTAAGCTGGGATTTGGATGAGTTTACTTATCTATTTACTCTTACACATCAACAAGCTGTTATTCAGTGCTGAAAATATAACCCTTAACCAATTCGGTGCATAATTTTAAAGTAATCAAACAGCAGAAAAGTTCGTTGACAATGCACCAAAAGAGGCATATGGGCATTCCCAAAAAAAATGTGGGGCTTCCTTTTTCCAACCCCATTTAGGATTGTTGTCTTTGAAAAATAGTTTGCAGCAACTCAAAATTCCCGTCACAAAAAAGAAGGGTGTAGGAATTGCAAAGGCTCTAGTTGATTCTGTTCACGCTTTTCTTCCTGGGGTATAATCTACATAAATTTTGCCCCACAAGCATGATGAATTAGTGAAGAAAAATACAGCAATACCATATAAATATAAGATTCAGCCAAGAATTATTTCAAGAGTTTGAGTAACAGCAAACGAATGGAAATGGGAGAAATTAGGGTTGAAAAGAGAGTTTACGTAGAGAAGAAGGCCTTGAGGGCAAGCATCTTGTAAGTCGAAAACGTGAAGGAGATAAGAAGAGAGATCAGAGATGGTTTTGAGTTGGGGTTTGAGAAGAAGCCAACTCCGTTTCAGTCCCACTGACTTCTGTGTCTTGTTCAGCAAGTGACGATCTTCGAATGCTACCCGAATTCGCACCGTCTCCATCATTCATGTAATAGGGGGGAGTGAGAGAGAGGCTTTGTTAAACCCTCATTTCGCCGTGTGCCGACTAGAAAAACCCCACGTCTTGTTTGCTCGGAGAGGAGTGGGACTGGGAGAGCAAAGGACAGAGGAAGTTTAGTATATAATTAATTGTTATTTTAAATCCTATTTCAATTAAAAAGTTTTAATCAGTTATATTAATATTGTATTAATGTTGTCTTAATATCGTACTAATGTTGTCATAATATCATGTTAAAGTCGTATATTTCATCAAGGAATGGGGTTTAGGGACGAGTAAGATCGACAATTAGGTCAGATCGACCTGAATCTAGCTCGAGATTTATCTATTTTGAAGGGTCGAGTTTAGATTTATTATTTAGACTCATTTTAATTATGGACCAAGCCTACTAATATCTAAACTCGACCCGTTATAGACTCGATCTATTAAAATCAAGTATTGTTTTTTGTACTTTTAAAAATATGATGATTTTAATGATGATTTTAAGAAGTTTAATGTATTACTCTTGATTTAATTTCTTAATTTTTCGTGATATTGTTATTATTAATTTTCATAATAGTGTGTAATGTTTAATTTAGTATGGTGATATTTATTTTATATTTTGTTTGGAGAATTAATGTATTTTTATTTTTATGTTTAATATATTATAAAATGAATTAAAAATATAAAAATAAAATTTATGATTCGTAGTCCAGTTTGATCTAAAATAAGCCTTGAAACTCTTATAAAATGGGGTTTAGGGACGAGTAAGACCGACAATTAGGTCAGATCGACCTGAATCTAGCTCGAGATTTATCTATTTTGAAGGGTCGAGTTCAGATTTATTATTTAGACTCATTTTAATTATGGACCAAGCCTACTAATATCTAAACTCGACCCGTTATAGACTCGATCTATTAAAATCAAGTATTGTTTTTTGTACTTTTAAAAATATGGTGATTTTAATGATGATTTTAAGAAGTTTAATGTATTACTCTTGATTTAATTTTTTAATTTTTCGTGATATTGTTATTATTAATTTTCATAATAGTGTGTAATGTTTAATTTAGTATGGTGATATTTATTTTATATTTTGTTTGGAGAATTAATGTATTTTTATTTTTATGTTTAATATATTATAAAATGAATTAAAAATATAAAAATAAAATTTATGATTCGTAGTCCAGTTTGATCTGAAATAAGCCTTGAAACTCTTTTAATTTTTTATGTCAAACTCGAACCTTACCTCTTCAAGGTTTCTTAGTCGAGTTAGGGCTTGAATTTATAAAATTTTGAATGAGTTAAACCCGAGATTTATAAAAGTCGAACTCAAAAACCTGATTATCAAATCTAGGGTTGAACAAACCGGAAAACAAATTGGTTGAACGTATATCCGACCTAACTTTTTGCAATAGGATAGGATATACTTTCTCACAAGGTAGGATAAAGAGTTATGAGATTTGAATCTAATGGTAGATTATTAAATTTATTTAATTAAGATATTAAATTTGAATCATGAGAATAGAAAAATATTCATTGAAAGAGCCGATTCTTAATTTGAATCTCACAATTATTTAAATCAGATTAGTCAGATTTTTAAATATCGATAATCTAGTATAAAAAAAAAAATTAGGATAAGGGTACAAAATTTAAAACCGATAAATAGTGGGGTAGGGTATAGGTTTTAACCTATTGGATACATGGTATACCTCTAGAACCGACTGGTTTCTGGATAGGGTGGGGTAAAATGCTAATCTGTGCAAATTTTATAAAAGTAAATAAATAAATTTTGATAGGAAAATGAATGATCAATTTTTGTTTAAAAAAAGAATAATTAATATAAAAAGAAAACCAATGGTTAATAATTTATTTATAAATTTTAACTTCCAAATGTCAATTTCTCCGACGGATAGTCAATTTTTTTGTTCCTATCAAATATCATTTTTGGATGAGTTATACCAAATAGATGAATATTTTCATATTTTTTATTTAGTCTTGTTACCATATTATTTATGACTATTTGTTCTATTTTGAAATTTCAATAATATAAAAAAAATGAAAATTTTTATTCAAAGAGTTAGAGTTCAAATTTCAATTTTATTAAAATATCGCTCTAAACAGAGAAAAGGTTTATGCAATTTTAGAAAATGATAGGTTATATAGATATATCGTGTACCCTACCCTGTAAAAGTAAGATAAGGTCAAAATTTCTCATAGAATAAGGTAAGGGTACAAGTCTGGCCTTTACCCTACCCTACTCTACTCACCCCTAATGAAGTTTCACCGGTAAGACCATTTCATACTCTTTTGACATATAAAATAATAATAAAAATAAAAATTATTTATATTATTAATATCATTGATTAAATTTAATTATTTTTATTTTTAATTCACTCTTAAATATTACAAATTTTTAATAAAATAATAATAATAATTGCAATTTTAATATATTTAACAAAGATGGAGAGAAATAGCCAACGAAGCTGGTTGGACGATGAATATTAGCATTAATATACTAATGTCCGGTGGCGTAATTAAAATTAGACTTTAATCACTTAATCATAGTTAGAGATTCGAATCGTCATAGGAGCGTAAAAATCGATATTGGGAGATCTCTTCCTATAAAGGGTCTTACAGCAGGTCGATTCAGATTAATCGAGATGAAATCTCAGATATTGAGTGGTAGCCAAGACAGGAACAAAAAAAAATATTGGTATCAATATCACATAATAAAATAAAACATAGAAAATTTGTAACTTTTTATATATTAAAAATAAAAACATAACAAATGAGGAAAATGAAACAAATTAGAAGAATTCTAAATTTTTCTTGCTCGAACGTTGTCTTCTCTGATCTCTGGCTCAAGATCATCATTAACATTCCAAAGAGCGCCAAAGATAAAATCTTTTATCATATGAATTCCATTGTAATGTATTGAAACTCAAGTTCCTACAATTATTACACAAATTAATGTTTCTAACAATGAATATGAATATGAATATGAAAAGAATTAATGAAATCAATATAATTTTTTTTTTAAATCATCTATTTAATTTCAACTAAACAAAATTTTAGCTTTCTCAAAAATGGTCAGAAACAATAAACAAAGAACTCATTGGTCCATCTAAAATTATCGATTAACATTATCTAATGGTTAAAAGCACCATATAAGCAATATTCATAAAATCATTGTTAAATATACTTCAAATATAATTTTTATAAACATTTGGAATATGATCATCTTCATCTTATTGTTATAAGTTAACAAAAATAATGGGTTTTTCATAGTAATCTTAATAAAGTTTTCAAATGTAATCATACCTATTGTGTTCTTATTCGAAGTTTGATACTAAATTGTGTTCGTTTTCTTTAAAATATTTGGTGAAGAAAATATTTTTCTAAAATATATTTTATAGAAGGTGTTTTATTTTTAAGATTTTCCATGTGTTTGGGATCTTTTAAAATTGTTTTTCGAAAATGTTCTTTATTATTATAAAAAATATAACTTATCACTTATTTTTTATTTTTAGAAAACAATATCAGGATATTCTGCGTTTTCAATTTTATACTGTTATAAATATAGTCTCACAGATTTGAAAATATTTTAGAAACACAAATAAAATAATATTATTTAGATTTTACCTTAAAAATTTTTTAGAAAATTGAACTCAGTGCTAAGCAAAATCAATAAACTATCGTAAAGACATTTTCCTACCAAACTTCTATGAATGTAGTGATAGGGGGTTACACTCCATTAACCATAAGTTTCGGGTTTGAACCATAAAAATGGAGAAATAGGATTTGGAAAAGCTAACCTCTGATGGGTCTTACAGTGTTGGGACCGAATAATCGAGTAAAATCTAAATATCGGTCGATAAAAACAAAAAATAAAAATAAAAATAAAGGTATTTCCCTTCCTCTCCCAGTCCTAACCAGACACAATCTAAATATTTACACCAACTATCGATATGCTTTGCATGGGTCAATCCCACTATGGGTGGAGACCCACAGGCTGACCCACTTTTTAGGGAGGCAAGTCATAATTTTATCTCTATAAATTTAACTCGATCACAATAATTATTGATATTAAACCTTTTCGTATCATTATTTTTCAAAATATATAATAAAAATAGCACCACACGATCCAATTTTAATAATTAAGAAATTCGAGCATAATATATAATTTCAAATTTTGAACAAAATTAAAATAACTTAAATAAAAATTATTTAAAACTCAAAGTGAATACCCAAATGTGAAAGAACTGTCACTTAAGATTTATAAAAATTATTGAGATAATTACATGTCAAATCTCTGAACTTTGCCTAAATTTCACAAGTTAGTGCCTGCCTAAATTTCGCAAGTTAGTGCCTATAGTTAAAAATGATATCTTATGGTTCTCAAATTTACAAAACTATAATATCTTGGTCCTTTCGCTACTAACGATGATAGGGTGGTTATTAACTACTAACGTGGAACAACGTAGCAGCCTAGGTGAACGTACAGAGATTGATGTGTCATTGCCATGTTAGTACTAAAAACACTTTATAATGTCACATCATCCCACTGAGGAAAAAAAAAAACTTCTCTCTCTCCTCCCCTCCCCCTTTCCTCTCTTCCTCACACCCATCACTCTTCTTTTATTTCTTCAATTCCACTAATCAACAGCAATATACCTCATCTGCGTTAACTACAGCACCGTCGCCAACAACCTCCCGCCACCTTACCGAGTCACCTCCTTCCTCAAAACCCAGCCACCATTATCGCGGTTAAAATTTTTCACACCAACCCATACATCCTGTACACCTTTGCCAATACCAGCATTCCCGTCACCATCACTATTGGTAAAGGCAACATTCCTTCCCTCTTCGAACTCAACGCTGCACAATTTTGGGTGTCCTCCAACATCCTTCATTTTCACCCTCAAACCATCGTCAAATACATTGCCTATGTAACAAGATCCTTGCCACTTTAGACAAAAACCTCATCACTCATTTTCTCCCAGCAATGAAATCCCTCGACTTAGCTCTCAAACTCGCTAGTATTCACACAATTGAAGAGGTAATGAGACACAACATTGTGGCTATTCCTCCGAAGATATACGGCACCGGTGAGGAAGGTGGGTTTTTTTTCCAGGGTGAGGGGTTCTTGGTTCAATTGAGCATACAAATTAGAAGCAGAAACCCCCTATTCCCATTTGGAAAAATTACTTTTCAATATCGATTTTTTGATCCCCCAATTTGTTATTGACAATAATGTCTTCAACATGAACCCTAATAGGATGCAAATTGGCAACTGACGGAGAAGAAGAAGAAGCTAATCCAAAAAGATGACGAAATCGGAGTTGCTAACTTGTCGTTGACTTTGCAATTCATTTTCTCTCTGCATGTCTACCAGGTTGGAGCACTACAAATAGAGCCCTTTGGCATCGTTGCTTCTAAAGTTGTCACTAAATCTAAAATACAAAGAGAGACAGGAAAGAAGCCTTCTTCTCTCTCTTTCTCTCCAAGGATTGTTGTTAAGTGTTCTTTTTCCCCCCTTGAGTTTGTAGAGTATTTATACAAACAAATCTTGATTTTCTAAAGAGAGAAAAAGTTTGATGACAGAGAATATGACTGCTTTCTTGGTGTTTTTTCAGTTGACCAGGTATGAGATGATTTTCAATATTTATTGTGTTGTGGTAATAGAATTATCTTGTTTTCTCTTAATTTATTTTTCTCTGTTATACGAACAAACACTAACCATTTAATTTGATTATTCATAGATAATTTTTCCCATTCTTCTTTAATACCATGGTAAGAAAAACAAGAAGGAGACTCGTATTGGGGTGAAAACCATGGTTGGATCTCCCAGATGAACTACTTGAGAATTTAATGAGTATAGGAATTTTTTATCTCCTCAGTTTTTTTGGTTTCTTATTATTATTATTATTATTTTGCTAGAGAACTCTTTGCATTTTCTGATAACTCATTTTCTCTCTTTGCTTTCCTCTTCCTTCATTGCTCTTCTTGGTGTGTTGGTCTCCATTGTTCAAGTGTTCTTAAAAGGCTTCGATTATGTGGTGAATGAGCTCTCAATTTCCCAATGAATACCAATGAACCTAGTTATTGGTGTAATAGTTGAAACAGTCACAATCAAAAATTGAAGACTTGTGGTTTGTGTTGGTGGTCTTGTTGTTCTTGGACTTCTTTATATTTTCAAGTGTCGACGATAAGAGTTCTTGGTCTTCTATATAGTGCTTTCTTTTTGTGATAGATAGGAGAGAAGAGAGAGAAAAGGGGAGGGGAGGGGAGGAGCGAGAGAAGTTTTTTTTTTTTTCCTCATGAGACAACGTGGCATTATAAAATGTCTTTCTTGATAACATGACAATAACATATCAGCATCCATGCATCCATATAGACTACTATGTCATTTCACATCAGCACTTAACGGCTACCCTGTTACCATCAGTAACTGGAAGACCGATACGTTATAGTTTTGTAAGTCTGAGGATCACAATGTAACATTTCTAACTATATATAGACTAATTTGTAAAATTTTGACAAAATTCAAGAACTGGACATGTAATTATCTCAAAAATTTTTTGTGTTAAAATGAGATGATCAAATTATGCATGTTAAAACAAGTTTTCAAATATTAAAAATACTTATTTTACATTAATATTCAAGTCTAGTTTTAAAATATTTAATATATTTATTTTATGTAAATATAAGTATTATTTTAATATAAGAGTTAGAGATTATATCTAAGAGGTAGCTCTTCTCTTTAGGAACCCTCTTTTCACCATTAAGTACCATTTTCTTGCCTAATCAAACAAAATATACTATTAAACAAAAGTACCCACAAACGTATTTTTCATTGGGTGTGAGATTTTTATTTCTAATAATTTCCTCTATAAAATTATACTTTATATTTAACTTGATAAATCTTGATTTATCTCAGTTTATTTTTCTTTCATTCTACCCATTACATTTTTTCTTTAAAACATTTGTTTACATGAATTATGGAATTTTAAAACTATGAATTAAGTTTTTTTTATAAAAAGCTATATTTTTTTATATGAATGTTTTGTTTGCATGAAAATTTTATTTAATATTGACTTATTTGATCTTAAATTTTATAGAAAGTCATATATAATTTCTGACATTTTCTTTTTTATCTTTTCCAACAATTTATAAGGCCAAAAGTGTGTGTTATTGTAGACACCTCAATATTGATTGAATTACTTTTCTCTTATTTGGAACTAAAATTGGTTTTAAAATGATAGTTTCTAGTTTTAATGAATAATATTGTTCTTCATAAGCAAAATTTTAAAATCATTTTATTAGAAAGGAAGTTTCACTTAGATTTTGAAATAAACCCTCCTTAACTTTTCCCAAGATTTTTGACGCATAGATAGTAAGTAATTAATGTAATCGGAAATCATTTTCATACTAATAGTACGTTTAAGAGTTTTGATGAGGAAAAAAAAAAAGAAGAAAAAAATTATAATTTTTTCTCTATTTTATTTGAGAGTTTTATAAAAAAAAATGACTTTCTCTTTTTTAGGAGTTGGAGAGAAATGAAAAGAAAAGTTCCATTTATATGTAAAGTTTACATTATTATGAAATAAAATAGGATAATAATTAGAATAAATTAAACATGAATTTAGAATATTAAAAAAATTATTAGGACTAATATTGATGGAATCAAGTCGATCTCATAAAGGTTCAAGTTGATTAAATCATAATTTCCAAGTAGTTAAGTTAATTTGAGAAGAGCCGTTACATAAATAAACGAGTTCATCATCACAAACAAAATACTATCTCAACTTGATAACAAAATTAACCATCACATAATATCCAAAAATAGTTTTCATATACAAAAAACATCACACTCTTCAACTGTTTGGAGAAGTATTCATCATTCTATTCAAAATATTCCTTACTCCTTCAAATAGGCATCCAAAAAATGCAACACACTCTTTCGGATTTTTTGTCAAGAAAATATAGTAATCATTAATCAAATCTTCTTCAACTCCAATACTTTCCAAAACTCGCTGAAAATTTCATTCCGTACATATACACGCTACCTAGATTTTTGGATAACAAAATTTTCTTCTCTTATAGTATCAACAACATTTTCCAGTGCACTTTTAAGAATCTCAAGTTCTTCATGAGTTGAAACTTTTCTTTGCATTCTTTGCATTCCTTTGAGAAGATTTTGTACCTTGAGTTAGTTTTAAGTCACTCGATTTTGGCATTTTTAAATCAGATTCATAGGTTGTGGTATCAAAGCTTTTAAGAATAATCTCATTTTGAGATAGGAGGCATTCAACATCAATAAAGCTCTCTAAGTTAACTCTGTTTAGTTCATTAATCCAATATTTACACTTCTATTTGGTTGTTTTGGCACCTTGCCCAGTTTCTCGATCCCTAGTGAACAACTCTTCCAGCTTGTCATAGTTATTGATCTACATGTTTTTCCATTTTATAGCTGCATGTTTTTCCTAATTTCATGAAAAAAGATGTTAGTTTAGTTGGACACAAGAAAAAGTAAACAAGAACATCACTAATTGGAAGTTGAAATAGACATACACTTATAAGTTGGTCCCAAACTTCTAATTCAGCAGAAAAAGTTCTTATTAAAGGGTTCCAAGAAAAGCTATTGAATTTTCTATTTCTAAATAAATTATAACATTCATTGAAATGGGTTTTTAATATCTTCTATCGATTCTTCAATTAGGTTTTAGTCAAATCCATGTCAAGTTTATCCTTCAATTCTTTCACAATGTTTTTATATGCTATTGTAGTGAAAGTTCCATCAATTCAACAATCCGTCATAGTGTTGATTCAATAATACTTCAATAAAAGCATTATAGTCCATTTCAAATTTTCCTTCTTCAGTTTTTGGTCTTTTTTATAGTTTCTTTTATTTCAAAAGTTATGTTAAAATAATTGACAATATCAAAATTAGTAGTCAAAATATCTATTATAAGAGTAACAACAAGAATACAATCAAAATTCATCCAAATACATTTTCAAAACATTGATATGTAGAAAAAGTCTCAAAATTTATAACGTCAAGACTAATATTCATAATACATAATCATTTCACATGGTTAGAAAAAGTTTCAAAATTTATAACGCCAAGACTAATATTCATAATACATAATCATTTCACATGGTTAGGACTGGCTATTATGCTAGGCTAGCTCGAGCTCGACCTATTTTGAAGGGCCAAGTTTGGCTTGTTTAAGGGTAGGGTCGAGTATGGCTTGGCTCGAAAAGGTTTGGCCCATCCAATGTTTTCTTGCTATGTGACATAAGTGATTGCGGAAAGGTTGGGGACTATTGAATAATAGACCAAATCTACACATTTATCAACATAATAGATATTATATTACCAGGTGGATGTACATGGAATCCATAAATTTGACACGTGTCCATTTTTCCACGTTATAGAGCATTCTAGAATCATTCTTAACTCTTAACCACCTCTTTTCTCAACCTCTCTCCCCTCTCTCTTGTTACATGATATTGCACACCAAATGTAATAAAAATTAAGTACAAATAATAATAATTTAAAATAGGAGATTGAATGTATCTCTGACCATTCGCGATTCTCACGGGCTCCGATGATTGTAATAGCTTCAATCGATTCCGTAGGATATGTACAAACCTTCTAAACCATTAATTTCACTCAATAAATGGTGTGAAGTTACGAAATTTAGATTTATGAATCTAATGCACTATGAGTGAGTTTATATAGGTTTTCAACCATCAAAAAGCCATTAAAACCCTATAATTGTCATCCTAAATTATTGTTGAATATTATGAGAAGATAATTAAACATTCAAAACAGAAAAACAATAATTGTGTGAAGGTTTGAATGGTCTACCAAAATCCAATCAAATATAATCTAATTCAAGCATTTAATTTCTTTCAGTTATATTTTTCCTATTAACTTGATTTTGAATGCACTAACTCATGAAATTTGAATTTGAATGAAAAATTCCTAATATTCTCCCATTTGACTTAGTAAAACGACTTGAAATCAAAAGCAAGTCAATTTTTTCTGAAAATAGAGTATATGAATCATGACGATAAACTCTCTAAAAGCAAATATTATCTTCCGTATATCATAATTTATTCTATTTTCTAATCTAATAGTGACATTTATTTTATGAATAATGTCACGTTTGTTCGGGATCCAAAATTAATGAATTTATATCAAAACAAAAATATGTGTACTATTTTATTAAAAAAATTCAACTTTGAGTTTAATTTAATAAGACAATAAACTCATATTTGTAATATGATCACTAAACCTATCTGGTGACATGTTTTTTATTAAGCGATCAGTCAATATACAATCAGTGCTAATGTGTTGGATTCCAACTTTATTTTCTAACACTTTTTCTCTGATAGTTAAGTATTTTATATCGATTTATTTATTTTGACTACCATTTTTATTATTCTTATCTATAAATATAGCAACTGAATTATCACAAAATATACATAATAGTCTAGGTACAGAATTTAACATTCTAAACTCGAATATGAACTTCTCGAGCCACACTATGTGTAACGTAACCTTAAAATACATCATAAAGTCAACTTCCATAATGAAAGTTGCAGTCAATATCTACTTAGCACTCCTCCACGATATAACTCTACTGGTCATCATGAAGGTGTAACTCTACGTTGATTTCTGAGAATCAATATAGCTAACAAAGTCCGAATCCGAGTACCTGACTATTTTCAAATTGTCGATTTTTCTGTATATAAACATGTGCTTTTTGGTGCCTTGTAGACACCTTAAAACCTTCTTTGCGACCTTCAAATGTTCCAAATTCGTGTTATTTTGATATTTATCTAACACCCCCATAACATATGTTATATTAGGTCTTGTACAAACCTATGCATACATGAAATTTTCAACAATGGAAGCAAATGAAATGTTAGCTATCTATTCTCTTTTCAAATTTATCTTAGGGTATTGGTCCAAATTGAATCTATTCATTTCGACAATTGAAGTTATACATGATTAACAGTTCTTAATCCTATATCTCTAAAACATTTTGTTGATGTAGATCTCTTGAGATAGTTCTAGAACTTTATGAGATCTATCTTGATATATCTTTATGTTGATAATATAAGATGTATCACTTAAGTCCTGTATCTCAAAGTTCTTAGAGAGGAACTGTTTTACCTGATACAACATTCTTTTATCATTTATGGTAAATAATATATCATCCACATATAGAATATGGAAACAAAACATGCTCCCACTAACTTTGAGGTATATGCATTGATCCACAATATTCTTTTCAAAACCAAATGAAGTGATTATATTGTGTAATTTCGAATACCATTAGCGGGAGGCTTGTTTCAACCCATATGTGGATTTCTTGAACTTGTACACCAAATGTTCACTATCACTAGAGGAGAATTCTTCAGGTTGACATATATAAACCTCTTCCTCTAGTTTCCCATTAAGAAAAACCGTTTTCATATCTATTTGTTGCAATACTAGGTCAAAATGTGCAACAAGTATTAAAACGATACGGAGAGAATCTTTCTTAGACAAAGGAGAAAATACTTTCGAGTAGTTGATTTCTTCCCTTTGGGTGAAACCTTTGACAATGAGTCTGATTTTGTATTTATTAATGTTACCTAATGAGTCACTCTTAATCTTGAAGACCTATTTACATCCAATAAGTTTTACCCCATCTGACAATTTTACAAAATCCCAAACTTCTATTGCTCTTCATGGAGTCCATCTCATGTTTCATGGTATTCAGTAATAAGTTCGAGTCTTTAAAGTTTATGGTTTATAAAAATATTTTCGGACTCTCTATAACTTTGACGTTATAGTCAGACTCATAAAATATATCACATAGTCGTCAGATATAATTGACCTTTTTTTTCAAGTATATCTATTTAATATTTGTTTAACATTCTCCGTAGGAGAAGGTTGACCAACTTAATCTTGATAAGTTGCTTGTGGAATTTCGATTGTCATCCATACTTTGATTTATATCTATAGACACTTAAGAGTTATTTTTTATGACAACTAACTTGGCATTTAAACTTAATAGAATACTTGATGGATCCCTTTCAGGTGCTTAGTTCCGAAAGCAATCTCTCCCACTGATCAAGTAATTCTCCAGAAATTTAGCATTTCTAAATTCCATAAACTTAGTATGGTAAGATAGACAATAAAACCAATATTTCTTGGACTTATTAGCATAACCAACAAAATATCTCCTCACGGTCCTTAGATCCAATTTTTTTTTTTTTAGATTGTATACTCTTATCTCTGTATAACAGTCCCAAATGCGTACATATCTTAAACTAGGTTTCCAACCCTTAAATAACTTGAAGAAGGTTTTGACTACAGTCTTAGTTGGAATCTTGTTTAGGATGTATAATGCCATCTTAAGAGTTTTAGTCTACAATAATTTAGATAATTTGAAGTTAACCATCATACTTCCAACTATATCAAGCAAAGTTCTGTTCCTTTTTTCAGCTACCACATTCTGTTAAGGTAAAGTAGACATAATGTATTGGACAACAATTTCATTTTCCTGAAAGAACTTTGCAAATAGATTTGGTGTTTGTCCATCCTCTTTATATCTTCCACAATATTTCCCATCTTTATTTAATCTCACGACTTTTATTTGTTTACCGCATAATATTCACCATTTTTCTCAACCTCTCTCTCTTGTTACATAATATTGTGTACCAAATGTAATAAAAATTGAAAACAAATAAGAATAATCCGAAATAGGGGATCGAATGTACCTCTGGCCATTCGCGATTCCGACGAGCTCCAATGATTATAATACCTCCAATCAATTTCTTAGGACGTGTATAAGTATTCTAAATCATCAATTTCATTCAATAGATAGTGTGGAGTTATGAAATTTAGATTTAGAGATCCAATGCATAAGGAGGGGTTTATATAGGCTCTCAATCATAAAAAATTATTAAAACCTTATAATTATTACCCTAAATTATTATTGAATATTATAGAAAGAAAATTAAAACATTCAAAATGGAAAAAAATAATAATTAATTGTGTGGAGTTTTGAATGAGTCACAAAAATCCAGCCAAACGTGACCAATTCAAATTATTTCCATTCTTTATCACATTTAATTTCTTTTAGTTATGTTTTTCCCATTAACTTGATTTTGAATGCATTAACTCATGGATTTTGAATTTGAATGAAAAACTCTTAACATCTCTATCTCTATGTTTGTCTCTCTCACAGAACATTTGAAATCACCGACCATGGGTGGTTTGCGGGTTCATGGAAGCCCATTTTCAATGGCAACGATGCGAGTACTTGCCAACTTTATGAGAAAGAGCTTGAATATGATTTCATCCATGTGGGTGGATATGAAATCTAGTGAACACGAAACAGACAAATTTATTGCTCACAACATAAGTACTCTCATAATTATCTTTTTTTTTTTTAATTATTCCATATCACTTTTTTGGTTTTTTTTTTGTATCTTTCCTTTCTGGGTTTTCTCTCTCTTCTTGAGTTTTGAATTTTTATTATTTGTTATGTTCTAAAATTTTTCTAATTTCTTTTTGTCCAATCCATTGAAATCAAATTGAACTATCAGAGATTCTGGTTTAAAGATGGTGAAAATTGCTTCTTCTCTATCATCATCTCTCGTAACAATAACACTTTCTTCAAGAGGTAAAGGAGGAGGAGGAGGCGGAATCAGATGCATGACCTTGACTCATCCTATTTACTGAACATCTCTTTCAAACAACCCTAAAAATGTTGTTTATTATTCAGGCTCAAATCTGATCCGAAATGGACCCAAAACCCTTTTAATTTTTTGAACCGAGTTCGAGTCTCGATTTTTCGAGTTTTATCGAGCCGGATTCCAACTCAGGCCCATGAAATTTTAAATTACTTGAACCTGAACTTTGTAAATCCTAGTTTAGAAAACTCAATTGTCAGCCCTACACATGGTCATAGCTATGTGGTCCCTTAAATTTTTTCCTTGTAGAGAATCAGTCATATTATTTGGAGTAACTTCATCTCGACATTGTTAGCCTAATTCCACATCTACTTCCTTAATAAGTTCCTCCCTTGGATCTACCTCCATTCAAAAATTATGTTAGATACAAGAAGCAAGAATAATTTGTGATTGTATTCTAATACTATAAGTAGGTTTGGTATCTCCTATTATCAGGAATCTTTTCTTCAAGACACCAAAATCTCTCTCAATTGCATTACGTAGTGATGCATGCTGAAGATTGAAGAGTTCTCAAATTTTTGTTTTTGGTTGCTGGCTCGAGTACTCTTTTAAATGGTATTGTAGCCCTCTATATGGTGTAATTAGTCCTTGTTTCAACATGAACCCAACATCAACAAGGTAGTATTTACCTATAAACACTTCAAAATCAGTAACTACATTTATCAGTTTACAAAGACAAGCTTTGAAATGAAAATTACCATAGGATAAATTAATTAGTCTTCTCTAATTAACGCATTTTTTTATGATTTTTAAATCTGATGCAGTATCCTCCCATCTAGGTAGAATATAAATAAATTTTAAATCAAAAGAGCATGTAGTTAGAACATTTTGAGTTAGATAGTCTTTCCTTCCATGATACCCTGATGCATAGACGCTAGACATTTTAACACACACATGAGTTTCATCAATTGTACCCAAATAATCCTTGCATTTGTATAGTTTGTCAAAATTCTGTAAGCATTTCAAATTTACAATTGAATTCCAAACTATATTTAAAATAAAATAAATCACCTTAAAATATGGATAACATTCCTCATTAATTAGTATTTCAGGAGCAACTTCATTCCGAGTAGGTTGCTTTAAAAAGTATTACTCCAATTCTATCACTACTCTCAAAACCATATGAAAATGACAGCTAACAATTTCACCCAAGTGATGATAAAAAGAATGATATAGTCCCGTTCTTACTAGAAGGGATACTATGTGAAAGAACCTAGCAACCAGTTCTTCAACATTTGCTCATTATGTAGGTCGTAGACCCCATATGTTTGTAATACATCACACAAGCACCTAAAAGTTTTAGATTCCATGCAAATAACCTTATGTATTTTTCTATTCATCCTAAATTGCATCAATAGTTCTTCTCGTACATTCTCACAATGTTTAGACCGATATTCAATAGATCTATCTACATAATTTCTACGATTGTACCTTCAAGATACAATCAACTTTATTACCCAACAAATAACCTCAATACCAGCTAACTGTCGACTTCTTTGTTGAATGTGTAACTCATTTAAATTCTCGTATCCTTATTATATCAAGGATTAGGCATTGAAGAAATTACTAAAAAAAAATTGTTGTGCAACAATTTTCCATCAACAACATAGTTTTAGAAATTATAATGAATGATACCATGTTTGAACGTACTAATATCATATTGATAAGATATCAAAGAGTTCATGTGTGCTATCACAAATATAATATACTAATACTTTAAAAACCACATACATACAATAACAAAAATACACAAATTTCAATAGTTTCAAACAACTAAGAAAAATTATTGAATGAATATTTTTGAGATATAAATAACATGTAGAATAGAAAAATTGATAAATTTCAATAATTTGAACAAAATAAGAAGTAAATTAAGTAAAGATGAACCTAATATTTGTGGAGAAAGAACGAATGAGATTAAATGGTTGTTATTTGCAATTTTAAAAGAATAACTTAGATTTTTTTTTTCTAAGTAGAGCAGAGTTTTCTCGATTTGCTTAGCTCGTTTCTGTTATATCCAATATATGAGATTTATTGAAAATAAAAAGTTTTGGTATCAGTTTTTGAAGGGTATTTTTAAAATATAAAAAATATTTAATTTTAACATTTTCTTTCCACTCTGTTTCTTTCCACCTTTGAGGGGAAAAAATTTTTAAATTCTAAGGGATAGTAAATCCATCAAAATTTCTCTTTTTCTATTGTATCTAAACTACCAAAAGGAAAAAAAGTTATAGTTTTATCTCTTAATTCTTTTTTTTTATCTCATAATTTTTTCATCCAAATAAATTGTAAGTGTTTATGTTGTTGTCTAGATAGAAGCTATTTTCATGATGTTTTTAATCAAACATATAAAATTAAAATTTCTTGCATATAAAATTTTTGTATCCAAAAAGCATTGTTTTATTCAAATCACTAATTATTCATAACTCTATTATTAAGTAATAAGTAAACATAGATAGATTACACAAGGTCACACTATTTATTCTATAAAGATTAAAAATGAGAATGAGATCTTATTAATTTAAGAGATAATAACGTTATGAGTGATTATTTATAATGATATTGTAAATTAAACTTTAAGGAACTTAAAAATCTTTATTTTATTATTTTTTATAATATTATGATTATCAACAGCATTGTTTTCTGGAATACCCACTTTAATCGATTCCAATTTCAAATGATCTTTTTTTTTAAAATGTCAAAGCAAGTATTTAAGTTGTATTTGATGAAACACATTAAATTGTATCCTTTTTTTAAATGGAAATTATAAGTGAATTAATTTTAATTGCATAATTACATTATTTATAAAAATTAATAAGAAGAAATAGTAGTCCCACCCATGTGAAGGAAGGACTCGGCTGTCGCAACCTAATATTAGCAAGTAATGAATGGGGGCATTTGGAGGTATGTGAGCGAGTGGACTACAGTCACGTCACATGGACTGTGCTCTCACGCCCGTCCGATTGAAAAAAAAGCGTACGATTGAAAAAAAAAGGTTCTTTTCCTTTTGGACAAAACAACCGACAATCCTCTCTTATCCCAGTTTATTTCCCCGCTTTTACCCCTCCCATTCACTAAATCCCAAGTATGCCCCAACTGAATCCCTCCACAAAATATGTTTCTAGCGAGGACAAAATGGTCTTATCGAATGTGATGAAAACGGTTCATTAATTCATTATTCTGCGTACGTTTCGCTTTTTTGAATTTCGAATCATCTGTTGAAAAATGCCCTCCCACTTTGCTTTATTTACACGGTCTACCCCATCAAACCCCAACGGTTATGTTTGTTGTTTTTCAAATTTACTCAAATTTCCTTAAAATTGGTCAATTCATTCAAAATTGAGAAAAAATTTTGCTCAGAGCATATTAGATAAAATTACTATCTTAACCCTTTTGTTAAATACGCAAATCCTTTTACTATAATCCTCATTTACTATTCATTTAAATAATTTGAGCTAAAATTTTTTATTAAATTTAGTCTCCTAATAATAATAATAAAGACATTAACTTCAGTATGACATTTTCAAATCTAACATTTAAGTATACAATATTTTTTAATTAATGCATGAACTTGAATACATATAGTTATTTTAAATAAAATAATTAATATTGGGTTTATTGATATGAAACGAAAGGGAATGGCAGATTACGTTAATGTGGAAAAGAGCAAGGGCATTAATGTAAAAAAGGCATTCGGAACCATGGCACGTTCTTTTAGATTTAGATCAGTAAAAAAGCAACGTCGGATTTAACTTTTTCCCACCTCCATCTGTACCACCTTTGTCTCTCTCCTCTCTCTCGGTTGCTCTGCCGTTCTTTCTAAGCTGCTTGTAGTTGCAGTTTCTCTCTCTCACTACCCTTTGGCAAGTGTAAGTGCCTCTCCTGCATTGGGTATCTACTTCCACCGATCTTTTTTTTTTCTTCTATTTGTTTTTGGTACTTGCAAGATTTCAAATTCATCACAATTCTCTCTCGCCATTTCTGGAAGCATCCTTCACTCTTCACTGTTTTCTCATCTGATCTTCACTTCAAAGACCACATTTTCTCTCTCTTCAAATGTTAGCTTCATAAACAGTCTCACTTCCTGGTAACCCGTTTCTCTCTCTCTATCTATCGAGATTTATTTATGCATTTTGTCTTTTCTTATGAAAGAGAAGTTCAGATTTGTGAATGCGTATGTTAGGGTTTCTTTTTTTTTTCAGAGAGTTGCAGAGCAGAGCTGTGAAAATGTCGACGAGCAGAGATTCCGATCAGCCGCCACAGCGGCGGATTACGCGGACACACACGGCTGGGAACTTGGGAGAGTCTATGTTTGACAGTGAAGTTGTGCCTTCTTCACTCGTCGAGATTGCTCCCATTCTTCGTGTTGCTAATGAAGTTGAAAACACTAATCCTAGGGTTGCTTATCTCTGTGAGTTATTTTTCTTCTGTTGTTTATACTTCTTCCCCCCCCCAGCATGTTTGTACAATGTATAATCTTAATCTGTAGAGGGTTTCTATTTTTAGTCTTTGATCTGTGAGAATTCCCTAACGTAAGCCATCCATGATGTGCGTTTGTCCACATTATTACATGGACTGTTGAATTTTACCTGATGTATCCATGGTTCTGTGAGACCACATGGAAAAGATAATGTCTGACGGGCACCTTTTGTTTTGGTTAGGAGTTTTTATGAAATCAGGTGTATCGAGTATTGGGTGTATCCCATATACTTTTAAGATGCTTTTTGAACACTTTGTAGACACTTTGAGTAGTGGTTTTTAGTACACTTTGGAATGTTCTTATTGTCTCAAATGTTTATGAGAGTCTCTTGTCCAAGAATGAGTTCTAACAATAGGCATATTTAAATTGTATGCATACTTATTGATATTACATTTTGTCTTAAAAAATGTGTTTGTTCAGTGTCATGCATTGGTCATCTTTTTTTTTTATTATTATTTTTATTTGAATGAATGGCTGACCCCAAATTTTGGTATCGAAGGCCTACGTGGTGGTTGTATTTTTATTTGAATGAATTCTTGTGCCAATTGGAGATGAGCTGCCTTAGTACTTTAACTTAATGATTTAGAACTCCTCTCGTCTACAGCATGTTGCTTAATTCTGTTTCTTAACATTTCAAATGCCCACTATTTTGCATCATAGTATTTCCATGAGCATCATGAATTAATAGGCGACATATTTGGGTGTAGGTCGGTTTTATGCCTTTGAGAAAGCTCATAGACTGGATCCTACCTCTAGTGGACGAGGTGTTCGTCAATTCAAAACGGCACTGCTTCAACGGCTGGAGAGGGTCAGCATGTTCCACTTCTTTATTGAACTTACTTTAATTTAAACTACATTTTCATGTTTCTTATTACTTGTTCTATTCAGTGTAGTCAATGCAAATAAGAATTTCCTTGTTGGAGATCTCAACACTTCTCTAGATGACTTGTTGGCACTATTGATTAATATGTAAATTTATTTTGTTGACCGTTGCTTTGATGTGTCATCTCTTTTTATAGACACATTTAGATATGCACAATTATGTTCTGGAAGCAATGTTTCTAATTTGAAAATAAGGCAGATTTGAATTATACATGGATATAAACGAAAATGTACATATATACTTTCAGAATTGATGTTGGAAATCTTTTTTTCTTTAATTGTAAAAAGGGGACTTGGGTTGAAATTGTTTGTTGGTTCCTGAATTATATTATTTAAGTTAGAAGTGCTTTCAATCTCTTTATTAGATGAGTTATGTTAGGGTAATGAGTTACTTCATTTGACATAAAGAGCAGTGAACTTAAATTTGCTCAATTTAGACGATGAGTCACCCTTCCATCCTTTGTTATTATTTTCCATTTGAGAAACAAGATTGTCTGAATACTTGTTCCTTTATTCTCCTCTGTTACAAATCGAAGGAATGCCCAATGTCATCTAATTTTTGTTACAAACATTGGATTTCAAGAATAATATTTTGGTGGAAGTGTATTCAAGGATCAATCGATTGTCAACTTCTAAGGAAAGGCCATTTTCTAGGGTTACTTTGTGTTTTGTGAATGAAAGAAACATGGAGGGAGCTGGAACACACTCTTCTTGAGAGGCATTATGGACATTATTGCTAGTGGTGAGGTGAACATCTTCATTTGTAAGCAACATAGGGAGGGAACTAATTAAAATGTGATTCACATTTTAATGTTTGATGCAATTAAGATGAGAAAAATTCTTGAAGAATGGACAAAAAGATGGTAGTTTTAATTAACAATAGGCGCTGTAGTTGAAGTTGTACAAATTAGAGGCTCATAAAACTTTGTGGGAGAATCACAGCATATAAATTGAAGTTTGAATAGAAATCATCAAATGATTGTTTTGGTTTTATTGTAAAGAAGGTTAATGAAGTAGGGAAGCTGTTTGCTCAACTATATGCTTGTTGGTAAACTTTAAGGAGAAAAAATGACTTCTATATTACACATATTCGTTCCAGAAAAAGCAGTGTGGTAGGTACTTGATGAAAGATTTTGTCAGATTTGCAATCCGATCGAGGATATACGTAATAGTGCAGTAAGTGGTGTTAGGAACAATGAAGGTGAGATAGTAAGGTTTCGTTATTGAAGTTACACGTCAAGATTGGCACTTTGATTTTATGCACAATGGATTGCAAATTGGCATTCGTTGGTGGCTTAATAAGATTTTCACTTTTAAGAGGACTACTTTTCTTGTTTCACTTCTCCCCGTTCTCCCTTGCAAATGACAATGGATATTTTTTTAATTGATGGGATTTGGTATGCATCAAATCAGAAACTAATATAATGGAAAAGTGCCTAAGAATTTAGATGTTTAATCAACATAACTGAAAAAGATCATATGAGATTTTCTTTATAGAGAATATAGAGAATATGAGATTAAATTTAGTGAGGGCCATACTTCAAGGAAATGTATTGATGAGAAGTTTTGTTACTTGGAAAGAGGGAAATTTTGAAAGTCAAAAAATTGAAGTTTAGCGTAACTATAAAGTTCTGGATGAAAAGGATATTGTCATCAAATTACAATGAGAATGGTAAAATTCGTGAGACAGAGTAAGATTGAAAACATTTTGTGCAAGACTTATGGAATTACAATTATGAGCACAATAAGATGGATTTATATCTTGACAAGATAGAACATGATTGGAAATGAATGTCTTTTCTTTTTCTGGAGTGGGTTTAGTGATCCCTTTGACCAAAGTTAGATAAAATAAAATATAGATAATTGGATCATGTGCATCAAGGTCCTTCTTGTGCTTGGGTTTTAGGAAGTGAGAACACTCAAATTGAAGTCCTCCAACAAGTGTGGAGAATATTGGACGGAAAAGAATTCAGGGCTTCTTGATATCAAGCTATTCCTCACTCCTTATGGGAGGTAATGCTTTAATGCTTTACTGGTGGTACTCCACAGTAGTGGCTTTGAAAATTGATCATCGAGAGGATGTAGAAAAGTATTGAAGAGCTCTCCTATAGAGACCTGCATTCCCTTTTAATGAAGGTATTCTTATTCTTATACCTTTTCTTTTCATTTATTTTATTTGTTCTCAGGAGAATGATCCAACATTAAAAGGAAGGGTAAAGAAAAGTGATGCGCGTGAGATGCAGAGTTTTTATCATCAGTACTACAAGAAGTATATCCAAGCTTTGCAAAATGCTGCTGATAAAGCCGATCGGTGAGCTTCCTGGGATGAAAACAGCCTTCTTCTTGTGATACATCAAACTTATGTCCAATTGGGAAATTGATATATAACAAGATGTTTCTCTTGGTTTGTTCAGTGCACAGCTTACCAAGGCATATCAAACTGCCAATGTTCTTTTTGAGGTGCTGAAAGCTGTGAACTTGACCCAGTCAATTGAAGTTGACCGTGAGGTGAAACTTAATTTCATTGCTTGATTAATGATCTCTCTAGATATGATTGTAATGTTAACATGTACAACAGTTATGTTTCCAATCCAGTATTGGTTGTTCCATAATGATGAAATCTAATGGGCTGTGCCTGTTAATGTATGTGGACCTCTATATTATTCTTCCTCTTGATTTTTCCATAATGATTGTTCCAGTATTGATTGTTCCATAATTTCGTTGCTTGATTAATAGTGTAAAGATTCTTTGTTATAGATTTTAGAAGCTCAGGACAAAGTTGCGGAAAAGACTGAAATCTATGTTCCATACAACATTCTTCCTCTTGATCCAGATAGTGCAAATCAGGCAATTATGAGATATCCTGAGGTTTGTTATGGAACTCTATATTATCAGGCCTGTGGTGCAATCCTGTGTACATATATATATACATGTGTGTGTAAATATATTTCTTTTTCATCTTCACTTTTTTTAGAAGTGTTTGACAAGTGCAGCTAAATGCTTGTTCTTCACGATCTTCTAAATTCCAGATTCAAGCTGCTGTTTTTGCCCTACGTAATACTAGGGGTCTTCCATGGCCCCGGGACTACAAGAAAAAGAAGGATGAGGACATTTTGGACTGGCTTCAGGCTATGTTTGGATTTCAGGTGGGCATTCTTGTTATAACTTTCCCGTTTGTCCTTTTATTAATCCTGCATGCTCATGTGTGATAACTTTTGTGCCCAAATAAAAAGAGCACTTGAATATGACATGGTTGTTTATTTTATTTATGGGGCATATTTATTTGCTAATGTTTATTAATTCTACAGAAGGACAATGTGGCAAATCAAAGGGAACACCTAATTTTATTACTTGCAAATGTGCACATAAGGAAGTACCCAAAACCTGATCAACAACCTAAGGTATGCTTTTTTAACCTCCTCCTCTTACTCCTATTTGTTTAAAGTTGTCAGCTTCCCTCACCTCTGGGATATTGATGAACTAATGTTCCAGTTTCCTGGGGATAATTCATTGTATATTTTTATGATAAAAATCAGTCAGAAACAGCTAATGTTTCTGTATTATGTGCCTTGATAGTGGCATTCAACAGTTATCTATGTAGTAGCCGTCCACCTACCCCTTGCCTATCCTTAGACCAACACCAGTTTCTCCATTTGCTTTCACATTATTAAGTTTTTGGTTTGTGCACCCTATCTTCTTTTTGCCCTTAATGTGATCGCCTTATGAAGTGCTAAAGACCCATATTTGCTCATTTCTCACTAAAGTGGAGAAGGTATCATATTAGGTGACGTCCATTACTTGGCTTCTTATAGTGCTCAAAGTTACTTCAATCATGTTGAATGCTTGTGGGCATGACCAGTCCTCCATATTTCTTTTAGTTTATACTTCTTTGGAGGGTGGTTCAACCTCTTGTGTCTTGCTCTTTTCCCTTCTTTTATATTTCCTTTTATTGAAAGAGAGAGGAAAAGATCAAAACTTTTGTGCCATGTGTTTTGAACTTGTGGGAGATTTGAGAAGGAAATTTTAGGATTGAGACATGATGAAAGGATGGAAGTCCACAGTCCAGCTGAATTTATGTAACTAAAAAGTGCACCTTGCTTACTTATTATAGGAGGCATCAAGGTGACAAATATTAATTTCTTTTAAAGATAGAGCTCACTATCATATACCCTTAATTTTTTAACCTCTTTCACAAAGCATCTCAATGACAAAATGATAGATTGTGCGTTATGTAGTGCAGCTTTTGTATTTCCAATTTAGAGGATATTGTGGGTGATAATTATTTGTTAGTGCTTTTTGTGCATGCTGGAATGCAGGATTGTGGCTTTTCCGCATTATGCTAGAAGGCAATCATAGCCTATTATTTGTTGGCCTTCTTTACTTGTCAGTTGGTATTTTCTTGTTTCTTGCGCCCTAGTGAATGAAAAGATGAGAAATATGTTTTTTTCTACATCTAATTTTGGCTAGTTAAGTGAAACAGGAATAAATTGCATATGAGGATTTTTGATTGCATACCTTTTTTTTTTTTTTTTTTCTGTATGCTCATTTGCCTCAATTTTTCTGTAGAAATGGGGAAAAAGCTTTAGGTTTCTTGTGAGTGTTTGTCTTGCATTCCTTTGGAGAGTGAATGGTGTTCTACATAAATGAATTTCTTTCTTCAACAAACATTGGCCTTGAGTCTTCCTTTTGCAGCATCAAAGCAATAGTAAAGTTAAAGCATCCTATGAGTTTTTCTAGTGTTTGTTACTTGATTCAGTTTGTACAATTATATTGACTTCCGGTGGCAATAATTTTGTGGAGATTTAAGAGAGCTTTATGTGGCTATTTGTGGTGGGGAGCGTGCTGGCTTGTGATTTAGACGTTGTTATTAACACATGGTTAGCTGGTTTATGGGCCCTTTGTCCTACTAAAATCCTTTACTTTTTTCCCTTCCTTATTTCATTGCTGTGAGGTTGCACCCAAGTTTATGCTAGAGGAGGTAGTTGTAGCCATGCATGATTCTTTTATAACTAAATTCTTCCATGCACTTATGCTTTCTCGACTATATGTATCGTTTTCTTACTAGCCTTTGCTCTTTAAACTGAAAAACCTGTTCTTCTCTTTTTGATTTTATTATAAACTCTTAAATGATCCTCTGAACAAAAATACCCTTCCAGGCAAAATGTTTTCTCATGAATTTTTTCCCTTGAAAAAGCATTTTTTTGGTGAGATTTTCTTTATCTGTTTTGGTGAATTATCAAAGATTATTTTCTTTTTTGATTATCTATAACAAGGCAGCTTGCCAACATGTGCTAGATTTTCAGAGGTCATTGTTCAGAGATTTGCCTTCTTTTTTCCTATTAGCTAGAAAATATTTTTTGGCTTCTGAACATTGGAAATAGGGTCAATGTTTTCCAGAAATCATTTTTTGCGAAACATCCACTGCTAAACTGGTTACAAAAATTATTTGGAAATAGAAGTACTTGGATGCTCTCATGCCCCCTTTTTTTGGGTTTCTGTCAAGATGGGCTTCTGCATTTTTTTTAGATATATATATATATATATATATATATATTCCTTTGGCTGTTTTAATTGACATAGACTTGTATTTTTCTTGCGTAGTTGGATGAGTGCGCACTTACGGAAGTAATGAAGAAGCTTTTTAAGAACTACAAGAAATGGTGCAAGTATTTGGGTCGTAAAAGTAGTCTCTGGTAAGTGGTTTCTTGCCATCGCCAAAGATGCAATTAGAAGAGTAATAGTATATTCAAATTTTAGCTGATTTGCTTAGCTTAGTTAACCTGTTCGGTGGTTACTATTTCTTCCTGGTTTGAGCCCAATTCAACCTTGTGCTTTGGAGTGGAATCTGTTAACCTCTAATTGGGTCTTTACTCAGGCATCTTGGCCCCTGATAGTTGCCTGGCACTTGCACCTAACTTGATTGACTGTTATATTAGTTGTAACATAGATTGCACCTAGTTTTTTATTTTCTAAGTGTGCTCTATGAACAAGTGAGCCACCGGTGTGATCAGACCTGGTTAGATTTATGCATAGCCCATACATATATTGCATTTAGTAATAGGAAAACTTCACTTTGCCCCCCGTTGTTTGGCCTGAAATCACTCTGCCTCCCTCCAATGTGGTTCATAAGTTGTCAAATGTTGTTAGCACTTGCCCTTCTTCATCCATTTTAACCGTTGGTGTTATGATCTGCTTCATTAAAACAATAAAAGTAAAATTAATAACGTGACAAGGCTGCTTTCTTTTTTTTTTTTTCATCCAAAATTTACAGCAGTGTTGGTGTGAAGAAAAACTAATTGCGATTGAGATCTGTTTGTGATATTTGTGAGAAATTGTAGCCACGATGATGGAAGTGTTGAAATATTGGGCATAGATATCGAGAGATGGACTGGGTTTGGGAGGGGTGACAGGGATGGATAGGAAAAGAAATGAAGGTGAAATAGTATTTTTCTGGTGTTTGTGAGTTCGGTTAGGAAGGAAAGGATAAAAACAGATTAGTTATCTCCCCTATATTCATTTTGTTTTCCTTTCAAAATTGAGGGTTTAAATTTGAGACAGATACAAAGAAGATTTAAGTAATTTGTTTAGATTGATGATATTGTGCTCCACAGATAATAGATAAGTTCCTACCTATTCCTTTCCTAATTTTTCAAATATAAAATAGCTCATAATTTTCCTTATCTCTTCAAACATCCAAACAGAAAAAATTTACTGAGTTGGAGGAGTTAATTTGGCTGATTAAAATGATTGTCAAAGATGGTGACAAATTGGTCATGGAATCCATTGTTTGTGTGAGGAAAATTTTGGATTTTAAGAATTTGAAGCAATTTTGATTTCTTGTCCTCAAGAATGCAAAATATTATAGAAAATCATAATTATAGGTGTGGGGAATATGGAAGGTGGAACTTGACAGAGCAAACAGAAATTGGTAAGAATACTTCTAACCCCAATGATTAGTTGATTCATCAGTTTGTGATTATAGCAAACCAAGCCAATAAATTGCCATCCTAATCTCCAGTTACAGTTCCAAGAATTTGTATATGATCAACTTTTCAACTATTGGTGCAAATTCTAGACACATAAAGGGCAAATTTGTCATTTAGAATCTTTCTTTATATTTTTTAATGGAACATATGTGCATGGCACATGCATATAACATTTAACTCTTGAAATGGAGGGGTGGGAGTAAAGTGCTAATGAAGTAGATGTCAGAAGAGGCACTCTGATAATTTTTGAAACATGGGGGACACAATGAATTGTACTTTCAATAATTTTCTCAGGATTGGAGGCTTTGTTTGGCTTGCCTTTACATAGGGTCTCTCAAAGCCAGATATTCTTTATGAAAGGTTTAGAGGGAAGTGCAAAATGCATCCAGCTCATGGTCTTCATCAAGTGTTACGAAGCTGTCATCCTCACCTGTCACCTTGTTGTAAACTTCAAAGCAAAAACTTGCCAAAATTATAATTCTCTCTCAAGTCAAAATGGGAAACAAATTGCTCCAGGCAGCAGCCTTGTCACAATATGCCTGGTCATTTTGTCAGATATGATACTTCCCATGATTAATTCTTTGCTTATTCTATCACACACCCCAATATCTTATCAGTACCAACCATATTTCCTTCATAATGAAGTTTACATTATAAAGGAAGAGAGTATATGATTCTCTTATCTTTGCTATGTATCTGAGCAACTCTAAGGTGAATGATGTCAGTAATGAAGGGTTCATAACCCAATTCTATCGCGATGATTATTTAGCACTTCACATTGTGAGGTTATAACATTTAATCCTAATTCATTCATGAAGGTGGGATGGGTTCTGGAAAGTTTTTCATGGGTCAATTTGATTGGTGAAAGGCTTTCTTCAATCTGCTGCTTAACTTCTTGCTGTCCCTAGACATGGACCCAAGTCACTCAAAAGTTTCTGCTGTCCTTGTGTATAGTTTGTCATACCACCGCTACATGGGCAAAATATGATTAGATAGTTTCTCTGTGTTACTCACACTCTACACACACATGCTAATGATAAGATCTGATATACACTTTTTGATGTTATCTGTTATCATCAGTGTGTTGTTTTGATTTGTAAATGCAGGTTACCAACTATACAGCAAGAAGTGCAGCAGCGTAAACTGTTGTACATGGGTCTATATCTTCTTATATGGGGGGAAGCTGCAAATCTGAGATTCATGCCTGAGTGCCTTTGCTATATATATCATCATGTATGTTTCAGTTTGTCATGCTTTTTTTGAACCAGTGCTCAAAGTAGCTTATACTCCATGTATATGAGTAGACTGTCAGATTGTCTACTCTTCTGGATGCTTTTTTGATTGGATTCTCATGGTATGACAGTCCATGGCGGAAATCTCTGTGATGCTGCTTCCCCTCGGTCTAAATTGCTATTAGTTGCCATGTTTTGCTTAACAATTGTTAATTTATGTTGCCTATATCATAGTTAGCCATAAAACTTGCTTTGTTTGGTTTTTCTCTTAAAAGCTCTCTTATGTATAAATGCCTTTGTGGCGGCCAATGAAGTAGAAAAGAATACTATTGAGGGGAAATGGTACATTGGATGTGCACAAAACTTCTAAAGGAAACCAATCAAGCAACTGAAGCCAAAACCATCAGCAAAGTCAACCGATTATTATCTCTGGAATTATTCCTTTTGCCATTAGGAGTTTCCTTGCAACAGGTTTAGAAACTTCTTGCTCAGTTAAACTTGCTTTCCACCATGAGGAGCTTGAAATAAATTCATCAGATGCAAAAGTATTTACTTGGAGCTGTATATTAAGTGTGTGAGTAATTACAAGTTGGATATCTTACAGTTTATGTTTGTTTCTATTCTTCACTATGGATAGGTTGATTGCTAGTGTTGTTTTGAAAATTTCTTCTTACCTTGTGGCATTTGCTTTAGTCATGAATATTGTTGGTGCTTTGGGAATGCATCACTTGAATTGCATTTTCTGTTGTCTTCTAAATGTTAGGTAGCTGTATGCTGAAATCTGGCTATTAACTGTAGCATCTTTTTGAAAGCCTATAATCTTATAGAGGATTTGATTTTTAATTTGTTCCTTCTTTAACTTCCATTCATATGCATTGCTTTTTCCTGTAGATGGCATTTGAGCTGTATGGGATGCTTGCTGGGAATGTCAGTGCTATGACCGGTGAGAATGTGAAGCCAGCCTATGGAGGTGAAGAAGAGGCTTTCTTGAGGAAGGTTGTGACCCCTATTTATGATGTCATTGCTAAGGTGTGTTCCTTTTTCCTTATCTAAATGCCAAAAGATTTGACCCCCACCCACAACATGATTATAGTAAGGATTGTTGATGATTAAAAGCTCTATGTAGAAAGGAACACCAGAATCTTCAGAAATCAGCATCGACTCTATGATGATGATGATGATGATGATTATTGTTATTATTATTATTATTTTGCTTTTATTTTCTTTTCTACAACATTAATAAATGCATACTACCTTTTCTAAACTCTGGACTGTACTCCTTTACAGGAAGCTGAAAGGAGCAAAAGAGGGAAATCAAAACATTCACAATGGAGAAACTATGATGATTTAAATGAGTACTTCTGGTATGATTTTATTTTCTGCATCCATATACATGATCATATGTCTGTTTGCTAACAATCTGCTGCAAAAAACTTACAGGTCCGTTGATTGTTTTCGTTTAGCTTGGCCAATGCGCGCTGATGCTGATTTCTTTTGCCTGCCTATTGAAGAGCTACACTTTGAAAAAAATGGGGTAATAGTCTATTGTTCTTGATGTTCTGTAATTGTGCGGACCATGGTGATGCATTGCTCATCCCTGGGCCTGTATTGAGGACTATATTCCCACAATAAATTGCTTTTAGTAGCAGTACTAGTTGAGGCATTGCTTGTGCTCTCAGTATAAGACATAAACAACTGCAGATTATGATATGGTGCCCTGCAAGTTTATATTATAACTAAATCTCTTGACTAAATTGAACTTGAAGCATAGAAGTAGAAGACAAGAACCCATATACTATCAAATGAGTTGCAATTAATTGCTTTGGAGGTAATTCCTGCAGTGGAGGTAATTCCTGTAGTTAACTCCATGTCTTTTTTACTACAGGATAACAAGCCTGCAACTGCAAGAGACCGATGGGTTGGAAAGATGAACTTTGTTGAGATACGCTCCTTCTGGCATGTTTTCAGAAGTTTTGACCGATTGTGGAGTTTTTTCATCTTATGCTTACAGGTGCACTGTTATTTTCTTTAGCTTTAGTTCTGCCTTTTGATATTTTGTATGTTGATGGCTTTGTGCTAATATAATTATCTACCTAAAAGGCCATGATAATTGTTGCTTGGAATGGCTCGGGGGATCCAAGCACAATTTTTACTGGTGATGTTTTCAAGAAGGTTCTCAGTATCTTCATTACTGCTGCAGTATTGAAGCTTGGGCAAGGTTTGTAACGCATCGAGACCTTGATGTCATCTGATAAAGTTTCATGGAGTTCTTTTACTTATTTTAATATTTGTTTTTGTGCATTTGTTAGTTATGATGTTAAGTATATGACTAAACATAACAATTATTCAACCCATACATTAGGAAAAGGGTGTTCTCTTTCTAGTATCTTTCAAGTATAATTACTGCTATTACACTGGCTCTTCCTTTCCGTTTGTAGACTCTTTCATGGACAGAGATCAATCCGTCGCTTGTATGTTGGGGTGCCCATGTGTATGAAGTGGGTCACGCTTTGGAGGATTATAGGGGAAGAGAATTATGGTTTGTTTGAATGTTAAGAAGACTGAAATTGGGGACCGATCAATATGTCTCTGCCCAATCAAATTTCTGCACTAAAATTTTTGGGGGGGGGACAGAAATAGATGAGAAGAAAGTTGATAGTTATAGTAGTAGATCCTTAGCGATCACATCTCAGGCAAAAAAGCATCACATCTTCTTACTCTCGAGGGAACTTAAAGCAGTTAGGTGGAAATTAATATTATTATTCAACTAGCTATTAATTCTAGAAGAGAAAAAAAATTACTTGGACTCATAGAAACCTTTAGATACTTGTAAGATTGATTCTTTACTGGTAAAGAGACAGAGAAATAGCTTTCTAAATGACTAGACATTAAAAGTTAACCAATAAACTTCTTTAAAAAAAATGCTTCAGTAACATGAACTCTCTATAAACAAGATCATGCTACAGTCACGTCTCTCATGCAGACTATCAATTTCGCAAGAGGATTCCCATGTTTATCAACCCTTCACATCAAAATTGGGGCTGATTACATTTTGATTCTTTTTCCCCTTTGGAACATGACACCTTGGGGGTGGGAGAGGGGGCATAAGCAGTTATGATAGCTGTGTGTGTCTATGTAACATCCTTGTATTTTCTTTCCCTTTTAACATTCTTGTTTGGGTAGCAAAGGAGAGAAGAAGTTGACGAGAGATCTTTTTTTTCTTTAGGGGGGGCGAGGGGGAGAAGTGGGTTGGGTAAAAGAGATCATTTGATGAGTTCGAAGCAGGTTTCAAAATCTAAATCAAGAGATAATTTGAAGATTTCCTTTTGACCTAACTCTTTTTTGGCATAAAGTTCTTGACAGCAAATATGGTCTCCAACAGAAGGGATGACATGCCAAGCTCTAATCCTCAGAGAAATTAATCTTTCAATTATATCAGACTTTCATTACTCGTGTTGTTCAAAGTGGGTGATGGTTCTCATATTCTATTTTGGAAGGATTTTTGGATCGGGAATTCTCTCGTTCTTTTCTTTTCCTCGACTTAATCTGTTGTCCACGTGTTACTTGGCTCCTATTAAATGCTTCTATATTCTGGAGGGACATTAGATCTTTTGAGATTTTCATTTCGTAAGGAATCTTAATGATAAAGGGGTTATAGAGCTTTCTTCTCTAATCTCCATTTTACAAGGAAATGAACCTTCTCATTATGGTTGTGATACTAGAATTTAAAGTTTTGATGTTTCATGTGTTTTCTTGTGCAAGTCTCTTTTCCAACATCTTTTTTGCATTCTCCCCACCCCGCTGCTCTTTTTTCATAGCCATTTTTATTTGGAAGGCCAATTTTCTTTTAGGGTCTTACCTGGTATGCGGTGCTTGACAAGATCAATACAATTGATTTGTTATGAAAGGGGACACTCTGAAACTATCTTTGCGGATTCTGAAACTTTCAGGATGTTTGTATCATATGTTTCAGTGATTCTGATATTGGGAATAACATATCTTTGCATTATTCTATTGTGCGTGATATGTTGAATCACATATTTGCTGTATGCGGCAATAAATGAGTTTGTCCTGAGAGCCTTCCTGAGCTGTTTCTTACAAAATTTAGATGTTTTGGAGGGTGAAAGGATGCTCATTCCCGGATGTGCTTTTGTAGTATATTTGCTTTTGTAGTATATTTGGTGGGAGCAGAGTGCTAGAATTTTTAGAAATTGGACTATTGGTTCGTCTCTCATTTGGCACAAGGTTGTATTTTATGCTTCTCCTCTAGGGATCAGTTGAACAGGGACTTGATGGAAGTTCTTTATTAGTACCTGTATTCTTCTTTTTGCACTCACTTTTGAGGAATATTTTTTTTTAGAATTTTTGTATATTCTTATTACATTTCTTACAATTCTTTTCTATATGCATAAAAAAGTAATGATTGTCTCATATCATGTGTGCTCGCTCCATACAGTCCTTGTACAAAGTTACATTAAGTAATATGTGTGCAGCTCTCCTCGATGTTATACTTAGTTGGAAGGCGAGACGCAGCATGTCATTCCATGTAAAGTTGAGATATATTTTGAAGGTCATTTCTGCAGCGGCATGGGTGGTTGTTTTGCCAGTTACTTATGCTTACAGTTGGGAAAATCCTCCAGGATTTGCTCAAGCTATCAAAAGTTGGTTTGGAAATAGTTCAAATTCACCTTCCTTGTTTATTTTGGCTGTTGTCATCTATTTGTCACCAAATATGCTCTCAGCATTATTGTTTCTTTTCCCATTCATACGGCGATACCTTGAGAGGTCAAATTATAGAATTGTGACACTCATCATGTGGTGGTCTCAGGTATGTTACATTTTTCACTTCATTTTCCATTTACCTAATATTGTTGTTTTACATGGTTAGCCATTATTTTTCTGTTATATTAAATTACTTATATAAACTCCTTATATTGTATTGTATTAATTTTGCCTGCAATTTTTTTTTGAAGCCTCGGCTCTATGTTGGAAGGGGGATGCATGAGAGCACATTTTCACTTTTCAAGTAAGAGATTCAATCTGAAGAAGATAGTATTCTCTCTAAATTTGGAAAGAAATCGTGCAAGGTATTAAAAATATATCATGTTTAACTTGCAGGTACACAATGTTCTGGATTCTTCTTATAATTACAAAATTGGCATTTAGCTACTACATTGAGGTACTTATTTTTTCCATTCTCCAGACCATGTGTAGTTCTGCTGTCCAAACTTTTAACTTTTTCGCTAGCAGCAGCAAGGAATGCTGCTTTGCTTGACCCCTACTCTAGTTTGGATCCCCCCACTAGAGCCGGCATTTATCTTGCAGAGGTACAAGAATTCTGCATTTCAAATTACTTATCCATGAGTCTTGGCCAGAAAAGTATATTAAAAGAAAATAATGAGGAACGACTAATGCAGAACAGGAACTCATAATGCAGTTCTATTTCAGAGAGGTTGAATTCCGGCTTTTGTTGACAACATAGGTTGAGCATGTGATAATATATATTTTTGGCGTGACTCAGATATTAGTATAGTGATTTTGATCATTGAATTTAATAGAAGTAATTTTTCAATTTTATCTTTTATCTTTCATAATTGGTATTTTAAATCTATTAAGATCTATAATTGGTTGACGGGTGTGAAAACTCATGAAGACTTGCTTTATCTGACTAAAATGATTATCATTCATTGCAGATTAAGCCTCTAGTTGGTCCTACAAAGGCTATCATGAATATTCAAATAACTGATTTTCAATGGCATGAATTCTTTCCTCGAGGTAAAGGAAATGGTTATTGGGTTAAAGTATTGTGCTTTTTTCTATAGCCAATGTGTGATTTTAAGAGGTTTCCTTTTCTGTTACAGCAAAGAACAATATTGGCGTGGTTGTTGCACTCTGGGCTCCCATTATGCTTGTAGGTTTATACATTTTTGCACTTACATATGAATTCCCTTTTATGCATGGCATTCTTTCTCTTTTTGAGCTGTGAGGATATTCCTTTTTCTAGGTCTATTTTATGGATACCCAAATTTGGTATGCCATCTTCTCAACTCTATTTGGTGGAATCTATGGTGCATTCCGTCGACTGGGGGAGGTTTGTCTTCCATGCTTTACTCTTACCATGGCTTCTAGATCTGTTTCTGGAAATAAAAATCATTGTTATGGCTATTTGATTGTTTTGTGGCACCTTTTGCTGTTTGAATGCTTGACTTACCTTTCAACGTTGGGATTATTTGACCAACTCTTAAAAAAAAAAAAGAAAACACTTTGTAAATTGCTGGTTAAACTCTTTTTTCCTTTCCAAATATTATCTAGATTCGAACATTGGGAATGCTACGCTCTCGGTTCCAGTCATTGCCTGGTGCTTTTAATGGATGCCTGATTCCACCGGAGGAAAAGAGTGAGCCAAACAAGAAAAAAGGACTGAAGGCCACACTTTCTCGGAGATTTGAAAATGTTAGTCTTTCAATTAGTATTTGTGTCTTGAAAGACAAGATAGTTGCAATTGGTACACTTTGAGATAAATCTTGGGCTAAGTTCAAAATTTTCCTTAAATATCATTTTTCCAGATCCCTTCATCCAACCGAGAGAAGGAAGCTGCGAAATTTGCTCAGCTGTGGAACAAAATAATTAGCAGTTTCAGAGAAGAAGATCTCATTAGTAACAGGTAGCTTTGAGTTTGCAAATCATATAATATGGTTAAAGTGATGATCTATGTTATGTTTTTCGCATCGTGAATGCGTGTTGCTCTCAATCAGCAAGGAGAGGAATAAAAAGAAATAGAAAAGAACCACATGGTTACATAGGGTTCTGATGAAAGTTTTTTGCTAGCCAGTTTGACTACTTTTAAGCCATCTTTCATACACCTACAGGGAGATGGACCTATTGCTTGTGCCCTACTGGGCTGACCGGGATTTGGATATGACTCAATGGCCTCCTTTTTTACTTGCAAGCAAGGTATGCCTAACTTTATTTATTTCTTTTTGAAGTACTGAAATGGTTTTCCTCTATGTGATTAATGTGTTTGTATTTGTATGCTGTTCAGATCCCAATAGCACTAGATATGGCTAAGGACAGCAATGGGAAAGACCGTGAATTAAAAAAGAGAATTGAGAGTGACAGCTATATGTCTTGTGCTGTTAAGGAGTGCTATGCTTCATTCAAGAACATCATAAAGTTCTTAGTTCAGGGGGACCGTGAAAAAGAGTAAGTTATAGCAAAAGTCAAATGAAATATTGCATTCCTTTGTGTTTGACCATCTCTCCTTAATGTATGTACACCGAATTCCTTCTAATATGTCTTGTGATGTTGTGATGGTTTTTTCTCAGCGTTATCAATTTTATCTTTTCTGAAGTTGACAAACATATAGAAGCAGGTGACCTTATTAGGGAATATAAGATGAGTGCTCTTCCCAGCCTTTATAAGCACTTCGTGAAACTTATCATATATCTGGTAAATATTTTAAGAACCTAGGCTTACATTACATAACTGTTTCATTGTGGTGATCAAATCGGGTGGGAAGATGATTCTGATTCTGAATTTTTCTCACTTTTGGAACAGAGAAATAATGATAAGGAGGACAGAGACCAAGTTGTTATTCTTTTCCAGGATATGCTGGAGGTTGTGACAAGAGACATTATGATGGAAGATCATATTTCGAGGTGAACCAATTGACTGAATTCCATATGTTGTCATTTTCATGAACAGATTATTTCATGAAACTTACAATTACATGATGCCATTTCATGGATAGCTTGCTAGATTCTATACATGGTGGAGCAGGGCAAGAGGGAATGATTCCACTTGAACAACAATATCAGCTTTTTGCATCAGATGGTGCTATTAAATTTCCAGATGATATAATGACAGAAGAAGCTTGGAAAGAGAAGGTGGGCTTCCTTGACTACTATCTTTATGATCTCACACATACTATGATGATCTGCGTACAGATACTATGATTTTAGCAATATATCAACCATGTTCCAATTTTTGGCTCTCCAGATCAATAGGCTTTATTTATTGCTCACCACAAAGGAGTCAGCAATGGATGTACCATCAAATCTCGAAGCTAAAAGGCGCATTTCCTTCTTCTGTAATTCATTGTTCATGGACATGCCCTCTGCACCTAAAGTTCGCAATATGCTTTCCTTCTCGTAAGTTTCTGTTAAACTCGATATTTTAGATTAGTAGCACTCGACTTTCTGTTACTGTTTTTACGTTTTGCAAGAAAAAAAAAATGTCAAAAGATGATTTATATTAGTAGCACTTTTTTTTTTTGGGTTAAATAGAGGATTACAAAAATTCTTTCCCTGCTCTCCCTCTCCCTCCTCTATTTCCCCCACATCTAACATGTTTGCATGTGTTCTTTTGATGTCCTCCATGTTTGCACATTGTGTTTTTCCAATGTAGGTCAAGATGTTAGAGTTTGTTTTACCATATTGTAAGATATTTAAAATGAAGCTTTGCCGATTACTAGGCTGATATGAAGTACTTGGATGTGCAGTTTTTGTATTCTACTCAGGTCATGAAGTATTATACTTTAGACTTGTCATGTGTTGGATAATACTGTGTAAATGGCTCTCTCTTCCCTGGATATAATTCAAGGAGGATACTGTAATTAGTTCAGATTATGACTTTAAACAAAATTAGTAGTGGTTGTTTCACCTAAATGTGAAATTGACAAAATTATTTCATTGTAGTGTTTTGACTCCATACTATACTGAAGAGGTTCTTTTCTCCATGCCTGATTTGGAAGTGCCCTATGAGGATGGTGTTTCCATTTTGTTTTACCTGCAGAAAATCTTTCCAGGTACAAGGTTTTGTTCTTGTGATGGCAATGTATAATGGATGAATAGCCTAGTCTTTTTAGTAGAATTAAGTTGCTTGTAACATTTACAGATGAATGGAACAACTTTCTTGAGCGAGTCAAATGCAATAGCGAAGAAGAGCTTAAAGGATCTGAAGATCTGGAAGAGGAACTTCGTCATTGGGCATCATATCGAGGCCAAACTTTAACCAGAACTGGTAAGAGAACAAATGCTGAAGTAAGTTGCTTTTCTTTCCTTTGCTATAGGGCAATAGCGAGAGTTCCATTCCACAATGTTGCAATTTCTTCTTGATGACTGATTCTTTTTTGCTCCCTTCTACAATTTACTAAAATGGAATGTTCAACTCCAGTGAGAGGAATGATGTACTTCCGAAAAGCTTTGGAACTTCAAGCATTCCTTGATATGGCCAAGGATGACGGTTAGTGCTTATGATGAGAAATCTTGCTTTGCTTGATTATAGCTTATCCCCTCCCTTTTTCTTTTTTGGATTTCACGTTATTGTCACTGAAAATGAATCTGAATATTTTAAGTTTTGCTTTAATTTTGTCTTTTCTTATAGATTTATTGAAAGGCTATAAGGCTATTGAGTTGAATACGGAGGACAACTGGCAAAGGTCTCTCTGGGCACAATGTCAAGCTGTGGCTGATATGAAGTTCACCTATGTGGTATCATGCCAACAATATGGTATTCACAAGCGATCTGGTGATTCCCGTGCTCAGGACATCCTGAAACTTATGACAATGTATGTGTTATCGCGATTGTTCTGAATGTGGCCAAAGCCTGATACCCAGTAATTTGGGATTCTGGGGTTGGCTTCGTGAATCTTTACGTTGTTGCTTTTTGAAATGCTATGACTAAGTTTGTTTAATGTGGCAGGTACCCTTCACTTCGTGTGGCATACATCGACGAGGTTGAAGAGCCCAGCAAAGACAGATCTAAGAAAATAACAAAGGTTTATTATTCCGCGCTTGTGAAGGCTGCTTTGCCTAAGTCCATTAATTCTTCAGATCCAGTGCAGAACTTGGACCAGGTAGAGCATTTTGTCACAGGAGATTAGATAGGTGGAAGGGAGCTTTTCTTACTTTAGATGGACGCATATTCTTGCGTGTTTGTTTAACGTTCTCTTACATTTTCTCTTCTTTTTTAGTATTCCTGTTATGGTAACATATAAGATTGAAAATTTGATGAGAGTGCTTTGGTACATTAGAGGGTTGGCTGAAAAAGATCATTGGGTGAACTCGGATCATATTTCAAAACCTTAGTTTGAGGGTGGGTTGGGTCTCGATAATGTGGTTTTCAAGAACATTTCCCTAGAAAGGAATTGGCTTTGAAGATTTCCCTTCAATCCCAATTCTTTATGACAGTAGGTAATAAAGAGTGAGTATGGTCTCTATCACACCATAAGAGGGAAAAAGTTAAGGACTTGTCTCCCTAATTTCCCTCTTATAGGGGAAATGAACATTCTCACAGTGTCCTAGAAATTGGGATCTAGAGTGTTGATTCTTTAGGTTCTTTTACATGTAAATCCCTCCATCATCATCTTTATAGACTCCGTGAAAACCCTCCTTGATTTAAATAATTTTATTTGGAATGATGGGGTTCTTAGCAAGCTTAATGCTTTAGTTGGTCTATAGTGCTTAACAAGATTAATATCACGATCTACTTCAAAAGAGGAGACCTTTAAAGCAATCTCTCTTGATGTATGTGTCTTTGTTTTAGCTATTCCAAGAGTAGAGATCACTTGTTTTAATAGTTCTCTATTGCGCGGGAGATGAGGAATTGCCCATTTACCATGTGTAACAATGCTTGGGTTTGTTTGGGAAGCCTTTGCGATTTGTTTCTTACAAGATTTAGAGATCTTTTAGGGCAGAAGGATGTCGCTTGCTTTGGACTTGTGTATTTCTGGCTATATTTGGGTATATTTGGAGAGAACAAAATGATAGAATTTTTAGAAATCCAATGATTGACTCTTATCTTAGATTGTTTTATATATTTGGCTGTGGGCTCACCCAGTTGGGATTTATAAGAATTATAGTTTAGAAGAGTTGGAGACAGATTGTAGAGTGGTTGTTCATTAGCTCTTTGTATCTTTTCCCCCTTCCACTTCCAAGGATTTCCTGCCCTTAGAAGTTTTTGCTAATTGTCACATACATCTAATGCAATTTATCCTTTTTCCTTTTTTCCCCTAAAAAAATGCTTTGTTTATATTGCTAATCAAACAGTTATATCTGGGGGACATTTCTTTCGCTGCCCTGATTTTGTGGAATCTTAGGATATCCTATTTATGTAAGCATGTTGGAGTTTGACATGAATTTGTGAAACATGTTGATATTTGGTGATGTAAACTTCTGAGTGTCTTTATCACAGGTAATTTACCGAATCAAACTCCCAGGACCTGCTATATTGGGTGAGGGAAAACCTGAAAATCAGAATCATGCCATCATTTTCACACGTGGAGAAGGCTTGCAAACAATTGATATGAATCAGGTTTGGTAGCTGTTGTGTGCATTGTCCAGATGAAATTTTGTTAGTATATAAATTGAGTTGGTTGCTAAAACTATCCATTTTATAGGATAACTACATGGAAGAAGCCTTAAAAATGCGGAACTTGCTTGAGGAATTTCTTAAAAAACATGGTGGTGTAAGGCATCCCACTATTCTGGGGCTTAGGGAGCACATATTTACTGGAAGGTAGATGTGTCGTTGGTAACATGCTTTTGTGGCTTATTTATGTTCTATGATCATGTAACCTTGATTGGCCTATATGTTTTCTTGTTCTTATTTCTTGATTTTGCTATGAGCTTATGATTCTTATTCTTTCACTTGCTGGTGCAGTGTTTCTTCTCTTGCATGGTTCATGTCAAACCAGGAAACTAGTTTTGTCACTATTGGTCAAAGACTTCTGGCCAACCCTCTAAAGTAAGTTACTATCATACTGTTTTCAGGATTTTTTTTTTTTTTTGGGAGTCCTGCATATTCTTGGTTACATCTTTAGTTTGATTGGCATGTTATTGCACTTAATTGCAAGCATGCTTTACCATTCCCATGGAAGTATCATTCGCATGTGAAGGTAATGAAATCCTAATTGTGCAGTGGACAAAATTCTCTAACCTAAGAGGAAAGAGAAATAGAAAGTGAATCTCCTGTTTCTTCTCATGATGATCAAATTACTTGGTTACGGTGACATATTGCTTACTCGATCACCCCAACATTCTCACCCCCTCCCCCCATGGGGTTTTCGTAAAAGGGCAAAAGAAAACAGTATTTTAGTTATTTGTTCCATAAATGCTTGAACTACCACTGCCTAGATCTGTCCAGTTATGAGGAGGTCCTTTGTTTGGCCATCTCACAGTAAGTGAAAGTTAGGTTTGGCACTTATTGTTCCAGACAATTCATACTAGTTTTTTTATTTCTTATTGCATGGATGCATATTAGAACATTTAATTTGCTAAATCGATTCAATATGGTCCTTCCTTGTCGCAATAGGGTTCGTTTCCACTATGGCCATCCAGATGTCTTCGATAGGCTGTTTCATCTTACTAGAGGTGGGGTCAGTAAAGCATCCAAGATTATCAATTTGAGTGAGGACATATTTGCAGGTGTGTTCAAGTTTTTATGTGTACCCTTTCCATTTTGATCTTAACTTTTGGACCATCTACAATATCTTGAATTGTGAATGTTGTTGCAGGCTTCAACTCTACACTCCGTGAAGGCAATGTTACTCATCACGAATACATACAAGTTGGAAAAGGGAGGGATGTAGGCCTTAATCAGATTTCTCTTTTTGAGGCAAAAATTGCTAATGGTAATGGAGAGCAGACTTTGAGTCGTGACATTTACAGACTTGGACACCGCTTTGACTTCTTCAGGATGTTGTCATGTTATTTTACCACAGTTGGTTTTTATTTCAGTACTCTGGTATGCCTGGAACCTCTTGCACTTACGAAGATTTGCAGTAATACTCTGTTGCTATTTAACTCTAAACTTTTTTCTCATGTCTGTAACAGATTTCTGTGCTGACAGTCTATGTATTTCTTTACGGGCGTCTTTACCTTGTTCTAAGTGGACTTGAGAAAGGATTAAGCGAGCAGCCAGCTGTACGGGACAACAAGCCTCTGCAGGTTGCCCTTGCATCTCAATCATTTGTACAGATTGGGTTCTTGATGGCTTTGCCTATGTTAATGGAGATTGGTTTGGAACGGGGTTTTAGAACAGCATTAAGTGAGTTTGTACTCATGCAACTTCAGTTGGCCCCAGTATTTTTCACATTCTCATTGGGGACGAAAACTCACTATTATGGGAGGACTTTACTACATGGCGGTGCTAAATATAGACCTACAGGCCGAGGGTTTGTGGTGTTCCATGCTAAATTTGCTGAAAACTATAGGCTTTACTCTCGCAGTCATTTTGTTAAGGGGATTGAACTGATGATTCTGCTTCTTGTGTACCAAATATTTGGACATACTTACAGATCACCTGTTGCATATATCTTGATCACCGTATCCATGTGGTTTATGGTGGGTACTTGGCTTTTTGCTCCATTCCTTTTCAATCCATCAGGTTTTGAGTGGCAAAAGATTGTGGATGATTGGACTGACTGGAATAAGTGGATATGCAACCGGGGAGGTATTGGTGTGCCACCAGAAAAGAGTTGGGAATCTTGGTGGGAGGAAGAGCAGGAACATCTTCATTATTCTGGATTGCGTGGTCTCATTGTGGAGATACTCTTAGCATTGAGATTTTTTATTTATCAGTATGGGCTTGTCTATCATTTGAAATTTACGAAGCACCACAAAAGCTTTCTTGTATGCATTCTATTGACTCATGTTTCTCTCTCTCCTCTCTCTCTCTCTCTCTCTCTCTCAAAAGAAGTTTCTTTCTTGGTTTGTCGCAGGTGTATGGCATCTCATGGCTTGTGATCTTTCTGATACTATTTGTGATGAAGGTCAGTTATAATACTCGGCCTTACTTCCACATTATATGACATTTCATCTCTTTATGTTGACCGTCTCTGTAAAGCTTTCTTGCAACAGCCTTGCCAACAATTAGTCTTACAAGTCATTCAGGGATAAGCGTGGCTTCATCCTGATTAACATTTTTAGCCATTGATCTTGTGCAGTCATGGAATGATTGCAGTGCTGTTACAGATCAGTGTGACAAGGAAAATGAGACATTTTCCTACTAGTTTTGAAAGTTATGATGTATCTTCTACCTTTCTTATTTTTGTTTTTCCTCTGATCAATCAACCAAGTCGATCAACCAGATTTGTTGCAGCACTATATTTCTAATAATCAATCATGTTGGAACCCTGTCCTTATGCTAGTTATAAATGTCCTAGAGGCATATTGTCCAGTTCATATATTTGCTGAAATAATCCTTTTAATTTTCAGCATGTTTGGTCTTATTAGATTTGGAGGGCAAAATCAGTCCTGCTAGTTATGAATGTTTGTCATTTGTTTCCTTTTCCCAATTAAGTGCTGTTCTTTTCCGTTTTGCAGACAATCTCCGTGGGACGTCGTAAATTTAGTGCAAACCTCCAGCTTGTTTTTCGCCTAATCAAGGGAATGATCTTCCTCACGTTTGTCTCCATTTTGGTCACGCTGATAGCACTTCCAGGCATGACATTGCAGGATATTATCGTCTGTATTCTTGCATTCACGCCAACTGGCTGGGGATTACTCTTGGTTAGTTACTTTTTACCCTCCCTAACTTCCATTATTAGACATTTCTACGTAAATGTAACGTCTTCATAAGTATGCCTTAAGATTAAAGAATACAATTTTATGAAAAACAGATAATGAAGAATTGTAACTTTGTGTTATGGATTAGGGTTTATGTAAATTTTTTTAAATGCCAAGTAAAACCTTAACCTTAATCTGTTTTTGCAAATAATTTGTGAGATAAAGAGCGTATTTGGTTGCGTAATAAGAATTTATATGAAAGATTTGCAAGAGAATACCTCCAGTCATTAAGACCTCATAACCTTCTGTGAGTGCTTGAATACCGTGGCAGGAGTCCAGCAATGCAGTCATTCTATAAACTCACATTGAACTTACCTTCTGCATTGCAGTAATTTTGAAATGTTGATAGGTAGCATTGTGTTTATGACCATGGGCTCGTTATCTTGGTGACCAGATGATAAGATGTGCATTGGGAGATGACACTCAGGTTAATCTTAGGTTTTGCAGATTATATATTTAAATATATATATATATATATATATTTATGTATGTATGTATACATATATGGGGTTTTTTGGATGCATCAGTGCTTTGTTTAGTGGAAAGCTTGATGCCATGTTGTTGGATGACAAGACTGTCAATGGGTTCAATCAATTTCTGAACAGTTTGGAGAAGAGTAAAGAAGCAGATATAGCTTGTCATATTCATTTCAATTGTTACACGAAAATAAGGAACTGAAACTCTTTGCTTAGTAATCATAAAAGAAATCATCGAAATTTGATGATAATTGTAAATGCTGATGTACACCAAAAAAAAATGTAAACTACCCTGAATGTTCACTAATGTATGTTATATTTGGACAAACTCTTCTAGATTGCACAAGCCTGCAAACCACTCGTGCAAAAAGCTGGATTCTGGGGTTTCTGGGGGTCAGTGCGGACACTAGCTCGAGGCTATGAAATTGTGATGGGGTTGCTTCTTTTTACACCGGTTGCATTCCTTGCCTGGTTTCCATTTGTTTCAGAATTTCAAACCAGAATGTTGTTCAACCAAGCATTCAGCAGAGGTCTACAGATCTCGCGTATCCTTGGTGGACAAAGGAAGGAGCGCTCTTCTCGTAACAAAGAGTGATTGCTGTTATTGGGTAATCCTGGGTTTAACCGGCCACTTGCTGTAAAAATTCATCCATCTCTTTACAAGAATTCGGTCATCATTTTGTTATTTAAATTGTAATTTGAGGTAGGAACATGTGGGAACATGAGCATTTTTTCTTCGGTTGTTGCCTTGTCTCCCTGCGAATATATTTACATGTTATTGACACTAGTTTGTTAAGTACTCAGCACGATGAAATCAGCAAAAGTTCCCATTATTCTGCTTCCATGGTGCATGTTTGGAGACGGGCATTTGTCTTTGAAACTAGTTCAATTGCTAATGCAATTTTTAAGAAAACAAGATGGGGTATTTTACAAGGTAAGTTCCATAACAATGGTGTTTTAGAAGAATTTGAGTTGATTGCAGACTCGACATAGTGTGAAAGAATTAAACAACCAATTTTGTCACACGGAAAATTGGATGAGTATATGTTATGAAGAACAAAGAAGATGTGTTTCTTAATGCTCTGCGCCCGATTGGGCCATGGAAAAAATGGATGGGTGATCTCATTTGATTGTCTACTGTTCAAGAGAGTGAGCAGGATGAAGCGTGATGATTTGGACTCCCCCTTTGTGTAAAATGGCAGAAGTGTTAACAGCTCCTTTCTCTCAATCCTATGATCCGGAATTCGATTCCTGTTATACAAAAAAAATGGTCAATATATGGAGGTAATTCGAATTTAAGACCTAGGTCTGTTGAGCCATAGCTCGTTGGCTAAAGCGGTACAATGACAGCTGCTCTCTCTCCCCATTCCTGTAATTCTTGTTTATTGAACAAATTCGCCTTTATAATCCTACCAAAGTATCAGTAGTTTAATTTCTTTTCCTAAGATCATGTTTATGAACCATTAATAAGTTGGTTTAAACTTCTGAGGGGGTTCTGCTCGGATTTAAAAGAACTCATATGCAAATCCAAAATTTCTTACTTGTATCCAAAATTGAAGAGTAGGGTTTATTCCTAATTTCATTAAAGTTAAGAATTTCTAAATCAGCCAAAAAGTGTAATTAACAAACGAACTCTGTCCAGGTTGAAGGGTCCACTCAAATTAACTTGTCAATTACTATTTCATCCTAATTAATTCTAAGGGTTGAGAAAGCTGACGGTAATTAAGTATATAGCAATTATAAATGAATTTTACCTTTTATTTTTGTTATTCCAAATATAAAAATTTAATTGAATTTTATCATTTAATTCTTAATTTTAACACATGAGTTCATTTGTAAATGAATTTCATTAATCTCATTTTTCATTTTTGTTCCAAGGAAGGGTTAAGGAGATATTAATCACTTTTTGATACTTGACCAATTGATCTCCAGAGTTAATATTCTGAATAATTCAGTTCAAATTATTGTCGAACCATTTATAGAGAGAATTCTTTCAATATAATTTTTTCTATTTTTAAAATTCAAATTTGAATTTTGATTAAAAAAATATAATAATTTTTTTATTAAATCAATTATCTATCGGATAAGGGGATATTAATCTTGTTATTATTAAGCTACCACTAGAGAAATTTAACCGAGTAAGAAAAAGTGATATGCGAGGGAGCCGGGGCTCGGATGTGAATCAACGAACTGAGGCAGCGGCCGGCCATGAATGTTGGAATACGACACCAATGGTTTGTTGGCATGTAGGAAGGGCACCTCGTCTCTTTTAATTAAGTATATAGTATAAAAAATATATTATTGGGAGACCTCCTTCAATAATAGACCCAACAACACGTTGATCGGATTAATCGAGATAAAATCTCAGATATAATGTGGTGGCTAAAACAATGTAAAAAATAATAATAATAAAAATAATGTTGGGATACGGCGAGCAAAATTTTGAACCTGAACTCCCCTCTTCAACGTTCTTCAACGTTCTCCAGGTGTTAGCCAAAGCTTTATCTCATGATATGTGTTGTCCTTTTCCCTCTGACATTTCATCCTGCCTTATATGCAATGCATTGTGTCATAGGTTACAGAAAGATGTGAAAACACATTAATATGCACCCACATAACTTGGTGAATGTTAATTTATTTTAAAAAGCTGGTTAGATTATGATTTGTTTTCTGTTAATCCTTATTGTGTATTTATAGATTCTGAAATCTACAGTTTAAAAAAGAGAAAAAAAAACATTAATACACATATCATACACCAAATATAAGGAGATGTAACTTTTTCCCCATAAAAATTGTAAGAATAACATCTCTTTGGTTGTATTTAGTTTGAATTATTACCGTGATAAATTAAGGGTATGCTTAGTTTGTACATCGAGAATTTGATTTGAGTTTCAAATAAAAAATCTTAAAAATAAATTTTAGAAACTCATATTTTCATAAAATTTCATTTTTAAATCTTATTCATATTTTATTAATGCAAACAAATTATATAGATTTCAATTTAATTCTTAGTTTTGATTCATTTTAACCAAGTGTCCCCTAGATCTTCAATTGATTGACTATTTTGCATGGCTAGATTAAATGGCCATGTGTAAGCATTTTCTAGCATGGATTTTCGTACTCAAAGAAAATCATTAAATCATGATATTAAATAAAATTTCTAAAATTTAGGGTTGAATCACTAATCTTTTTGATGCACGGGTCGAAATGACTATCACGAATAGATTAGCCTTTGTTTCCATAATCCAAGAACCCTTTTGGTTGTTGGTGTATGAAGTAAATCTAAACAAAGAACCCTCAAAGTGTATTTCTTTATTTTTAACGTAAGTTACTTTTCTATGTGTTAGATTGATTAGACTTTTTCCTTTTCATTTTATTTATCTTTTTGAAATTCAAAATCAAGAGTGGGAGAGGTTATGGGAGTTAAAGTTGGTTTTCTCTAGAAAATCACTCCCTCTCAACCTCTTATAACCTCCCCCTAATTTGAATTTCAAACACAAATTGGGTTGGGTCAAACCCGCATGGGCGACCCACATACCTAATTTTTACATCTCTCACTTGCACATGAGAATTAGACCTACATGTAGTTCAATCACTTTCACATACCATCAATTTCATACAGGGAAATGGAGCTAATAAGTTTTAGTTCAAGTGGCACCACTCCCCCTCTCTTTTGTAATAGACTCGGATTCGAGTCTCCCTATGTACAAAAAAAAAATATAGGCAAATGGATCATGTGATCAGCGAGTACATCAAGAGTTCAAAGCTATACATCGGTTAAGGATATATAGTAGCTCACGATCTAATATAATGAGGATATCAAGTCTTGCTATACTCCAGACTTCTTTTGTCACACACAGAATTAACGTATCTCTTATCCCTCCATCAATATAAATAAGAGTATACTTAACTCATCCCAAATTATACATTCACAATTATATTTTAGAACACCAAGTTAAAAAAATAACTCACTAGTCTGTAAATACAAACAATGTATCAGCTTTAAGATGGTCTTCTTTTCATACTATTATCTATCCACTTTATCTTAACAGCTTTCTTAGACATGGATTGTAAAACCGAATCAATTATAGTTTTTTTGCAACTCGTTAAAGTATTATCACTAAAATAATGTCTCAAGAAATAGATAAAAGTTCTAAAAATATTTAATGAGGTTAAGCATAAATCTCTAGTTCTTACACAATGAAGTATAGAAGGATTCTTTAAACTCGTTACCCATAGGGTCACAAATGCACATATGGTATAAAAACACATGCCATGATATCTTTTCTATTCAATTAGAAGCGTATGTCATATTCCAAAAATTAATGCATCGTACACGTCTTATTCCAAGTGTGCCACGACACTCGACTTGATTTTTTCTTCTTATAAGTCTTCTAAAAATTCATTCTTTCAAGAGAAAACTACACTTGGTTTCTATACAAGTGTAATGGATTGTGAGAAATTCATTTCGATTATCAAGAAATAAATATAAACGATAATCTCATTTTAGTTTTCTATTAAAACAACTTATTTATGTTAATTAACCAAAAATTAATATTATCTCATCTCTACATATTACACAGATATTAGAGGCGATTACTCGTGTGAGAGAGCTACTCTTCTAAGCTTGTCTGACATACTTTTCAATCAAGATATAAGAACTCGTAATTGCAAAACAAATTCAAATGTCATATAATTATGAATATTACATCATATTCATTGTACATATAAATACAATTGCATCATACCAAATCTAAAAAATTTTACATATTTCAAAAATACATCTCTAGATATAGGTTTTGTGAATGGATCAGCCACCATTAAGTGTATAGGTAAATATTTCAACTTCACCTCTCCCTTTTTAACAATGTCTCGATTAAAGTTGAATTTCGTATTAATGTTTTTGGTTTTTTCATGATATTTGGGATCTTTCGTGTAAGCGATAGCTGACTATCACAATAAATTGTCACACCTCCCACTACGTCACTTACGATCCCCAAATGTTGTAAAAACCTTTTTACCCAAACACACTCCTGAACTGCAGAAGCATAAACCACAAACTCTACTTCTGTTGTGAACAGTGATACACATGTTTGTTTCTTACTTCTCCAAGAGATGGTGCCATTATTCAGCAAGAAAATATAACCTGAGTTGGATTTACGTTCATTTAAATCATCACCCCAATCAGCATCTGTGTGTCCACTCAATAAGAAGTCATTTCCTTGATAACAAAGGGAATAATCTACAGTTTCTTTCAGGAATCTTAAAATCCTCTTTACAACTGTCCAGTGACTCCTTCTTGGATTGGATGATACCTATTGACCAAACCCATGGCATAGCAGATGTTAGGATATGTACATATCATAGCGTACATCAGGCTCCCAATAGCGCTAGAATAAGATATTTTTGACATCTTTTGCTTCTCTTCTACTGTTTTAGGGTATATTTTTAGGCTTAAACTTTCACCTTTAGCCACAGGAGTATCAATGGGTTTGCAGTTATTCATTCTAAATCGTTCTAAAACTTTTTTAATATAAGATTATTGAAACAATACTAACAATCTCTTAGAACGATTTTTGTGGATCTTGACACCCAGTATGTAGTCTGTTTCATGCATGTCATTCATCTCAAAATTTGATAACAACCAATTCTTGATGTTCAGGACATACTCCATGTTGTTTCCAGCTAATAATATATCATCGACATACATAGATAGAATTACAAATCTGTTATTGGACTTTTTCAAATAAACGCAATGGTTTTCCTCTAGCATCACGAAGTCGTTAGAGATTATAACTCTATGAAATCTCAAATATCATTGCCTTGAAGATTGCTCAAGGCTATGAATTGATTTATTCAATTTACAAATTTTGTTTTCTTGACCTTTAACTATGAAACTTACAGGTTGTTCCATGTGGATTTCTTCCTCAATCTGTCCATTGAGGAAACCAGTTTTTACGTTTATTTAGTATAATTCTAAATCTAAATTGGCTACTATAGCCAACAACAAACGAATAGAGGCAAATCTTACTACTAGAAAAAGGTTTTCTCATAATCAATGCCCCTCTTATTGGGTATAACCCTTTGCCACCAATCGTGCTTTGTACCTCTCAATTATTCCATCAACCATTCGTTTAACTTTGAGAATCCGCTTGCTCCTAATAACTTTGTACCCAAGTGGAAGATCAACCAGTTCCTAAACATAGTTGAATTCCATCGACTCTATTTCTTCATCCATTGCTTTCATCTACTTTTCTTTTGCAGGACAAGACAAATCCTTATTCAAATTTTTAGGCTCGTCCATATTCTGTGGAGAAATGATAAAAGCGTGTCCTTCAATCTCATAATAACGTTTAGGCACACCTTTTCTATCACTTTTTCGAATTGATGATTCGGTTGGATCATTGGAACTTGAATCCCTCCCACTGGGATCATCTTGGGATTCAATTTCTTGGGGTTCCAATGACTTATCTGGCATCGCTCTATCATCTGAATTATTTAATTCAAACAAAGGTTCTCCTTTTGCTATATCTTCTCTACTAGGAAAATCATTTTCTAAAAATGTCACATTTCGTGATTCAATTTCCATCACAATACCATCATCGCGCTCACTTATGAATACATAACTTTTTGACTGATCAGAATATCTAATAAAGATACATTTCTTTTCTCGGGGACCAAACTTTCCAAACTTATTAGAATAGTCATGAATATATGTTGCCGACCCCCGAGGTATGAGACCAATCATACTTGGTGTTCTACTAGTTTAAAGTTCATACGGTGTTATTGGTACTGATTTTGAAGTTTATTTATTTAAAATATAGGTCACAGTTAATAATGTATCTCTCTAAAAGGAAATTGGTAAGTTAGCCTGCGCCATCATAGATCTCGCCATATCCAACAATGTTTTATTCCTCCTCTCAATAACACCATTTTGTTAAGGTAAGTGAGGAATAGTCAATTATCTAATTATTCCTTTTTCATTATATAGATCCTTGAACTAATCTGATAGATATTCATGCCCTCGATCTGTCTTTAAGGTTTTAATTGTTCTATCCATTTGATCTCCACTTCATTTATATAATGTCGAAAGCACTCAAGTGCTTCAGACTTGTAAGCAATCAAATAGACATGACCAAACCGCGTGAAATCATCTATAAAAGTAATAAAATATGATGCTCTATGTCTATCCTTCATATTCATTGGACCACAAATGTCAGAATAAACCAATTGTAATGGAAATTTAGCCCTCATAGCCTCTCCAAATGGTTTTCGAGTCATCTTCCGAGCAAAACAATGTTCACAAGTTGGTAAATCAACTTTAGTAAACAAACCCAATAGTCTTGCTTTCATAAGTAGATTCATCCTGTCATGCCCAATGTAACCAAATCTAGCATGCCATACTTTGTCATCTACATTAGTATTACTAGAAGAACAAACATTTAACGATGCATAACGAGCAACATAATTGTTAAATATTCATTTGTTGCAATCCAAAGTTAGAAAGTCATCAAAGAGATGTCCTGATCCATAGTACACACCATTGTAATAGATACAAACTACATTACTAGAAAAGTTCGAGTCATAACCTGACATAAGAAGAACAATAACAGAAACTAAGTTTCGTTGAATCTCTGGTGCAAAGAAAACATCGTGCAAGATTAGGGTTCAGCCACATCGTAACTCTAGTTTGCAAGTGCCAATCCCTTTAACCTTGACTTTCGTATTGTTCCCCATGTATATCCATCTTGTACCAGAAGGAACTCGACAAAAATCTATGAACGCTTCCCAATCTCTTGTCATATGGTCTGTTGCTCATGAGTCTAAAATCCACATAGGATAAGATTCAGAAAGTAAAATAGTATTAGAGACATTTACAATACACATAAAAGCGTCATTAGGTGCTACCTTTTTCAACTCGGGGCATTCTCGAGTGAAATGACCAAGAGTTTTGCAATTGTAACACTTCGTCTTGATCTTGTCATTTTTCTTCCAAAACCGCTTATGCTTGTTCTTGCGGTTAGAGTTGTTTTTGTTAGACCCTCCATCAACAACCTTCCCTTTCTTGTCTTTGTTCTTGTTCTTTTTGCACTTAAAATCCGAAACTTTCTGGGAACTACACTCAGCTACAAAGGCAATAGAAATTGATCTCACAGCACCAAGCCGCTCATCCTCGAGTTCTACATGATAAGCAGTATCAAAGAAAGTTTTGATACTATCGTTGTGAGTCAGATTCACTTTCAAGTGCTCCCACTGGTCTAGAAGGAATCAGATTAAGGGCTGAACCTACTGTTCATCAGAGAGAATGTGGCCAGATGTTTTCAATTCCCTTATCATATTTGACATGTTCCTCAGATGTTGTTTGATGCTATCATCAGCTTTCTTTTTGTATGTGTCAAAGTTAATCGTCAACTGTCTCAGACGGGTCACACTAGTACCTTCATACTTCTCTTGAGGTATACCCATATGTCATGAGCAATAGGGAATTGCTCACATTCATGTATGAGATCATTAACCACAAAACTGACCAAGATACCACGTGCAGTGGAATTTTTCTTCTTCCATGCCTGGTAAGCTTCTTGATCTCTTCACATGATATGGTTGATGCCCTTTAAGTCACCCCGCTCTTCTAACACATACCATATCTTGTGGCTTCAAATGTCATAATTATTGTCACTAAATTTTTCACCCTTATTTAGGTCCGCTATTATAGATTTTGATACCATGGTCTGGGTTTTCAAAGAGAGTTAATTGTAAGTATTCATACTCATATAATGCATATAAGTTTGTATTTAAAATCAAAATTTATGATAAATGAATATAAGGTATAGACTCGAAAGTTCACTAAGTTCTCAATCATCATCCATGATCCAAATGTTTGATTATCATAAATTTGATTTCAAAGTAACAAAATTCCATAAGTTTTATGTGAGAATTACTTAAATTCTATCAATCTAAAATCTCTTACTAATATCATGCGAAACTGGAACATATCTCTTTCACATGCTTGTATAAACACATAGATATGCATAAGTCTTAGAATGTCAAAGATATTCACATTCGTTTTGATATATATACAAAGAGAGAAAACATGACATCACATGTTCATGGTTTTATACTTAACAAGATCACAGTATATAACTATGCAACATAGAAAGAGAAAGAAAGATACAATCATTTTTCCTTTTTTTTGCTTTCTTATATTCCATATACATGCGAGTCACCATTTTGACCATCCCAACTAAAAGCCTATCTTTCAGAGCAAATCTCCTAACATCTTGTAGTATAGAGCCATTAATTCTTAGAGACCATGATTTCTTCATTTTAATCTTTATCTCCTTATCTTTCCACACTTTAAGCAATTTCAGTCTGAAGTTTTTGAGATTGATCCGTTTGTTCTTTTATTATTTTATCAGCAATTCTAATCAAATCGTCAATGAGAGAATTCCTTATAATCTTAATCTTAGCTTCATCGCCCCCAAACCATAACCCAAATGCTGAAATTCATAACGTTTTCGACTCATAACCCTCAAATGTTGTGGCAAAGTGCGCATTTGTTTCATTTTATAATGCATCATTACATTTAACTTTTCCAAATGCTCTGGAGTCCTCTTGTCTCTGTCTCTCTCTCGGAAAATGACAAGAGTGCGTCTGATTCTCACCATGTCCTAAAAATAGGGTAAACATCATATTGATCACGAAGCTAATCACAAAAAATTTTAAAATACCATCCATAATGATTATGCTCAATATTCAAATAATTTATGTCAAAAAAATAAAATTTTCATACATAAATCAATAAGCATAAAATTAAATAAGTATTGTAAAATTTAATTCAGGTAACCAACAATTACAAAATAATTTTCCAAACATATAAGAAATTTTCAAAAATTTTTCTCAACTGGTATTTAATTTTTTTTTCTTAATTTTCAAATATTTTACTAGTTTAAAATAAATAAAAAATATTTTTCATCTCAAAAAAATTAATTTAAAATCACAAAAAAATCCGAATGAAAATTTTAAACATTTTGGAAAAATTTCTTACTAGAGAGGGCGATTCACCACCTGAAGTGGCGGTCTGCTGGGTCACTCGTCCACGTGCCCAGGGCGGTGCGTGACCTCCATGTGCTGCCTTCCCGACAGAATTCGGTGATCGGATTTTGATTACCCCCCATTTTTGGTATCTTTGATTCTAATGGTGACTTTAGTTTTTGGATCAGAGGTTTAGAACTTGGTGTTTAGACATCACCAGCTATGGCCCGAGAGTGGGATTGTTAATTTCATTGTTCATCTTCTACCTCTAGACTGTTTTTTTCTGCACTTCGAACCAGACTTTCAGAAGCTATTTCTCCCTAATTTCTAAACAATTTTTCACGTTTCTTATATGGTTGGAAATGGTTTTTAACTAGGAATTAAACCATCTAATTATTTCTCCAGGAAACACATTATGCGAGGAGATATAACCATGTTATTTCTTGGCTAGGGTTTCATTTTTTCCCAAAAATACAAGACGTGCATGCATGATAGTTAGTAGATTAAATTCTGACATCATGGGCATTCTACATGCAAAATTTTGGGGCATTTTGTTGCCTACATTAAAAGTTACCATAAACAATTTTTTATTTTTTTAAAAAAATTGTACCAAAATGGTAATTCTTCTAGTGACTCATATGCATGGTTTGCATAAAAAAAATTTGGAAACACCTTAAACATGCTCTGATATCATTATAAGCACTTTTTAGCATGGATTTTCATACTCAAAGAAAATCATTAAATCATGATATTAAATAAAATTCCCAAGATTTAGGGTTAAATCACTAACCCTTTTGATGCACATGTTGAAATGACTATCATAAATGGATCAGCCTTTATTTCCATAATTCAAGAACCCTTTTGATTGTTGGTGTATGAAGTAGATCTAAACAAAGAACCCTCAAAGTGTATTTCTTTGTTTTCAACGTAAGTTACTTTTCTATGTGTTAGAGAGATTAGACTTTTTCCTTTTCATTTTACTTATCTTTTTTAAATTCAAAATCAAGAGTGGGAGAGGTTATAGGAGTTGGAGTTGGTTTTCTCTAGAAAACCACTCCCTCTCAACCTCTTATAACCTCCCCCTAATTTGAATTTCAAACACAAATTGGGTAGGGTCAAACTCGCATGGACAACCTGAATACCCAACTTCTACACCATGACATTATGCAATTATATAGTTTAATTAGACAGACTCAAACACATTATAGTCATTGTTTCCATGGCTGATGGTGGATATTTAGTACTGTGATTTAATAAGGATCATAAACTTTTGAATACGTCCCTTGTGGACTGATAAAGATCGACTTGGCCATGGCAAACCTTTTTTTCTCCAAAACCAGCCATGCTCCAGAGAAAGAACACTGTGATTTCTTTCTCCAATTCAAGTAAACAAGTGCTGGGCAGTGCGTAAGGGGACGTGGAGGAGAAAAAGTAGGACAACTGGTATTACTAGAGTCCAACCCCATATTTTAAAATTGTTCCTTCTCAATATATCAATTATATATGAGTGGCGATTAAATGCTCAATTAGATGTATATTAAAAGAAGTCCTAATACTATAAATGCGTGATTGTTCCGGTGATCAAACAATGGTATCAATTAAATAAAATTTCAGCTTTAAATGATATGTCTAGAGAAAACAAATATTGGGAGAGTTTCACCATTTAAGAATCGAATCGAATACGAATCGGATTTAGTAGAATCCAACATAGTTGGACATTGATGTTTTAATCCAAAAAAAAAAAGTCCTAATACTAAAAATATCCCACTAAATTGATGGAATTTTTAAAAGACTCCTTAATTTATTTTTCAAAACGGCTTCAATAATTAGATGCGGGACCTATCTTTACTGTTAACCAAAATTCAGCTAGACAACAATTATGTGCATGTTATTTGTTACAATATTTGTGATTCATAATTTATTTAATGGTAAAATGTTTCAAAACTCAGCTGCAAGCTGTTGAGAGAAAATCATTTTGCATGTTTTTGTTTTGTAAATTTTTTCATTATTCTTAAAATTATAATAGTTTGCTCACAATGTTTTACAACATTTTCGCGTTTCTCGTGTTTTTTTTTTATCTTTTGAAAAAATAATTTATAAACTTTGTTTTGAAGTTATGTCATTAGTGATATAAATTTAACATATTAAAATTTGTAGTGCTCTATGTAAAGGCCCTTGTATAATATATTATGCCTCAATTTTTGAAAGTTTGGACACAGTCATGAAGTTTTGAGCTCATTTACATAAATAAATGTTCAAAATTTAAGATCAAATGTTCAAAGAGGGTTTAAAGGTAGTATTTATGGTGTAAACAGTGGTCAAAAACGTATAAGAAGTAAGAAAAGTAATCAATAACCATATCAATATGGTGACAATTATAGAATGAAAAAAACAGTAATTATAGTTGCGAGCACTGTCGTGATCGAAACTATGGTGGTAAACCGCCGCGGCAATAACCGCGATCACACTCCCTACAAGAGGACCATCATGGCGGTGGCAATACCGCTGTGATGATGCCCAACAAGCTCTAAACAAATTTTTCTTGTTTTTCTTTCTAATTTTTCTTTTTTTTTTTGCATATTTTTTCTTTTATTTTGGTTTATAGGGTTTCTAGAATCCTAATACAAGTTGTGTGAAAATTTTATTATTAATTTTCTATTATGTAAGATTTATTCAGGTTTTCTCGTCTTTATTTTCTTCTCTAATCTAGATTTATTTTAATATCTTATTCTATAATACATTCATTTAAATTTTGTGGGTTATTTCCCTGAGTATTTGATTTTGGTATAAAAATAATAAAAATATTGATATTTTTATTCAGATCATAGGAGTAATGAAGTTAATTTTTAAAAAATCGACTTAAAAATTACCTTTTTTGATTCTTCCAAACAATAGCTAGCATGAAAAAAAAAAAAATTGCTTCAAGTCCATTTTTGAAAAATCGACTTTTGCTTTACATAAGTTGATTTTTCACGATGTCATTTTTTCAGAGCTCGTTTTACACTTCAATGATTGTTCAGAGAAACCCTCTCCCCTCATGTCATGCAAACCTCTCATCCCGCCGTCTCGTGCCTGGTGAATATTGACTCTTACCGGATCTGCTTGTTTCTGAGCAACTTTTAGTCACATTTTTTGCGAGATCTACTACACCGTTTCTCCATTTCCAATAACAGTTGGACCCATGGATGGGTGGATGGATGGGAGTGAGAAGGCCCTTCCTACCCCCAACCCATTGCCATCTCTAGTCTGCCTCCTTCATTGGACATGCAAGTTCTGGACCAAAATTGAACTAATAAATCTGTGGTTAACATTTCATGCTGTTAAAAATGAACTAAAAATTAAGATTTTCTTTTTCCTATGAACATAGTTGAAGTGTAGATATAAGAAAAATCATTAAAGTTTTAAAATGATATAAAATTTTTCCCGTCCTCAAATTTCTTGGGCCAAATGGTATGTATAAGCTTGGTGGTGTTGATATTTTGCTTTTTAATAAGGAAAAACAATTGGAGTTGCTCTCCATGAACAAATAAACTTTGAAAGGCATGCTATTGCCTTAGTAGAGCTAGTTGTATTGTAAGGATTCGATGCAGGGAGATAAAGGTTGCAATCTAAAGTCTTCAATACGTGTGGGCCATTTTACCCAAAAAAAAAAAATCATTAAAGTTACTTGTATTGTAAGGAATCACTGCAATTGAAGACTTTAGTAGAGTTACTGGTAGCCTGCCTTTGTTTGGCGGTGTTGTTTGGTTTCTTTATTCTCTTATTACGTAATAATAATAATAATAATAATAATAATAATAATAATAATAATAATAATAATAATAATAATAATAATAATAATCATCATCATCATCATCATCATCATCATCATCATCATCATCGTACCCATGAAAAGCTCACTTTGTCGCATGATTTTGACGCATGCATGCACATCACGCATACGTGTGGGCCATTTTATATTTTTCTTGTATGGTTGGATTATCCTCTTCTCTGGGGAAATTTCCTCATTGAGAAGATTCAAGACCATAAGCTGTTGCGTTATCATAACATTTCATGCTTTTTTGCCAATTGCCACGCACAATTTGGAGATAACACCTGCACCTATTCGAAAAGTTGAACTTCTGAGAAAGTAATATTAGTTAATATTTTGGATATACAAATTTATTGATGAAACCAAATTTTAATTTTTTTTATAAAAATGTTTTGATTTCTCTGTAAACTTGTATGTTTTATACAAATAAAAATTTATTAGTTAAGAATTATTACAATTAAAATGAACCAAAAAAAAGATAGAACTTTCGAGTCTATTAAAATGAACCAAAATTTATTAGTTAATTTTTCGTTGGAGATGCATCTCTACATAGTTTATTAAAATGAACCAAAAATGAAAAAATCACTTTTGCTCGGTGGTGAATGTTGTAGACATGCATGTTCAGGAAAGGCAGGTCCACTGGTTGGCGTAGAGTTTTTGCTTGGTGGTGGATATTTTGGACATGCATGCTCTGGACAGGCAGGTCCACCAATTGGCTTTGGGCTTTTTCTTAGTGGTGAACAGAGGCGGATGTCTCAAAGGATAGTCTAATGGTCATAATCTTATTCCTCTAATCTCGTGATTTGATATTCGAATCTCGTATAATAAAAAAAAAAATAGAGACGGACCCATATAGGGACCAGGTGGACAATTGCCCCCCTTAATTTTTTAAAGTTCAGTTAATATTTATGACTCATATCTATTTTACACCCACTTAATTATAATTTTGTCCTCACTTAATCTTTTTAAAATTTATTCATTTGAATAAATTTCACATATTTTTTTTTTCAAAATTTCACTATATAATAAAAATATAATATGACATCACCATCGTATACTTTAAATTAATAAAAAAATATATTTTGTAATTTTTAAAGTTAAGGAAAAAAAATAAGATTGCAATCCCGAGAAACATTAATTTGATATTGACAATCTTATTTTAGCACTTTTTCTTTTTTCTCCCCTCCTTCCCTAAACTTTCCCTCTCCCTCTCGACCTCTCTCCCTATCCGTTTTGTTTTTCTCTCTTCTTTCCCTTTCATCTTTTTTTCCTCTCCTTTCCATTTCCTCTCTGACTCTTTATTATTTTTCTTCTTTCCATATCTCTGATTCCCTCTTTATACTTTCTTCATTTATTGAATAGCGAAATCTCTATTCTCCAATTTTCTCTAGTTGTTTGAATCAAAATTTCAATTATTTTTTTTAATTTAACAGTTAGTGTTAAACCTTAATATAATTTTTTACATTAATTTTGTTATATTTCTTTTCTGTTATACTCCTTGTTCTTGGATGAAGTTCTACTCTAGAATAAAATTTTCTATATTTAATCACTTGTTTATACAGTAGCTAAATTTAGTTATATTAGGGTAAATCGATTAAGGATGATGATTTCTTGTCTGAAGTGTCAACAATCCCAAAATATTTTCCATGACCGAATGCTATTGACCTGTTCTTAGAGAAAGAGCTCATTCTGGGTGCACATGGAGAGCCACCCATGTGTGTTGTTCAAGTGGGGTCAAAAAGACTAATATTGGTACATTCACACAATTTATAAACAAAGCAATTGGAAGTAGACTCAATACTGGAACATATACGTTGTTTATGAATGAGGCAACTGGAAGCAGGGTAATTGGAGATGAGTGGATCTAGTATGGGACATTTCTAATAGGTGATGTCATTTTGCTTCCTCCTAACTATAGTGATATGCCCCGCCATGCAAATGATGCTAGGGGATGATGGTGATGATATTGGTGTTGAAATGGGTGAAGGGGACTGTATGGTTGAGGGGTGATAAGGGGGCTAAATTTCCATTCTTATCTAATACGGGGAAAGGAGAGAATATGGTTAATGTTTTCAATGACTATGACCAACCGACATAGAAAAACGACCACATATCGGCTCTAGAGTTAGGCATGGTCTTTGAAACAAATGAGGAGGTTCAACACATTGTAAAATGTTGGATGATATGTGAACCTAGATTTTACAGAGTGCATGAGAGTATGCCAACTTCCTAATTTGTACAGTGTTCCCTACACCGAGAAAAACTGCTTATGACATGTGCGGGCAAAGCTAAAAAAGAGTCATGGCTTCTTTGAGATTACAAAAATATATCCCAAGCACACTTGCTTCCACAAACAGTCTGTGGTAGATCAACCAAATCTCAACTTGCACATGATTGATCGATTGATCAAGAATCATGTCAAGGAGAATGTATTGTGCAAGGTGTTCATGGTTGCCTTTTAAGCAACTAATTCGAGAATTGTTGTTGATTGGTGGTACTTTGATCACCCAGTGTACTCCACACAGGTTGCAAAATTTGCAATGAATATGGACATAACCGTAATAATTACCCAAATATGGAATGCCTTAGAGCTGCTTATTTGAACTAATAGATTGTTACGGTTATGTTTTTTTCCTTAATTTGTGGAATATGTATTGTGTATGATTGTCATGTGATTTCATTCATTGTGTATGCATTCAATGTACTCTTCTATTGATATTGGTGTTTTAAATTTTGGTGTCATATTTTGGTTGATTGCATGTCAAATTTGATAATGTTCCCTATTTTTTTTTTTAAAGATATGGTGATAAACAAACGCACACTTACCGTTCTTGGTAAAGAGCCAAACAGGAGAGGACTCTAGAGCGTTTGGCAACATTAAATGAAATGAAGAATTATAAAATGGATCATATGCATCCTTTGCCATATCATTCGAACATTGTGAAAGAAAAACACTTGGAGTTTTTTCATTTGGGTGATGATTTTTGGGGAGACGAAATTAACACAATAAAAATTCTTTGCCAAATAATTGGGTTAGTGTAGTGGACAAGTTAAACGAAGGAAATAACTTAACTATTGAGAATTTGATGAATACATTGGTTAAAATGTGGAGACCGTAGAATATAGAAATCAAGATTAAGAAATTGTTATGCTCAAGAATGAATAGTTCTATCTCACATGCTATTAGGAGGTTTGCTCCTACCGATAGGTTTTCGATAGGAGTGATAAAATTTCTGACATGTATATGCCTTGAGCTTCTCATGTATTATGATCAAAATGATTTCTTGATATATTATGAATGGTTTTATGTATTCCACACACCTTATAAATGGCTTTTATGTATTATGATTCTGGACATCTTATAGATGGCTTTCTGTATTATAATGGTTTTATATATTATGTCTCAGATATCTTATGAAAGATTTTATGCATTATGGCTCTAGACATGTTATAAATGGTTTTATGTATTATGGGTATGGACATCTTATGATTGATTTTATGTTAGTGGAATCTGACTAATTGTATATAATAGGACATTGATTTGGTGATAGTTGGGCACGATTATATGAAATTATAGTCGAGTCCACGTGACCCTAGTGCATTACACCTCTATGCAACACATTGCTCAGAGATTGTCTAAGAGAGTGAGTGCGATACCCCACTGAACATTCGCAGATCAGATCATGGATTTTGTTTTGTATGGCCATTTAGTGTTCATGTGTAGCATATTTTCCTACGTGTCATTTTCTATAGCGTGTACCAGTGTGGTCACCTTCAGCTTGACCAAGCACTTATTTCACCATTGATCGAGAAATAGAGATGGGAGACACACATATTCCATCTACCTATTAGTGAGTGCACTATAACATTATAGGATATCGAGATCCTACGGAGATTATTGATATATGGTGAGCCAGTGACTGGTGGTGACGTTCAGTGCACCATAGCTAAGCAGCAGGATATTTTATGGGTTCTTTCCCTAGCCCAGGGACTTTAATGGTGATCGATTGAAGACATAGGCTTTCACAACTGCTTTGAATTTGCAGCTCCTATATCTCAACTCTCGCCTTGTCTCATGCATGAAGACACTTCATGCAGCTGGTGGGGAACCTTTTGCAAGACAAGTCCATCTCTAATGTGAATTTGATGTATTTAGAGTTGCTACGAGACTTAAATGTAGCCAGTTAGCTTAGTTAGGGTGGGACGATTTTAGCTACTTTGTACAAGGCATTATGCTAGATTTCAGTTATCGGTGTGAAGTAGATTACAGAGCCAATTCTACTTTTACAAGTTTCGTATCTTATTTGAAAATTACTTTTTTCTTGTACATACTCTTCATCCGTAGGTTCATTTTGTTTCCATTGGTGATCTTTAGGTGTGGAAGAGGTTACCACGTTTACTTCGATGAGACGTCTTGCGGTTGATCGGATGCCAATTGGACCGAACTTGCGAGGATCACTTTAAGTTATATTGACATATAGCGACGTATAATTTTTATTATCACTTCTATATCTATGAGGGTCCTTGCTTTTTTTTCCTTTTCATTGTTATATGTAATTAGTTTCTTGACCTAAAAAAAAGATTTTTATAATTTGTTTAGACATATTTTGATACCACTTCATTAGTAAAAACTTGCTCTATTTAATGAAAGGAATTTTCCAAAAAAATTAAAATTAATAAAAAAATAGGGTGCAATTCATTGCGATGTGTTTCACTATAGGTACCGTGCACCAAATTGCAGGAATCCCATGTGATGCATTCAGCCATAAACTACCGTGCATCATCATCTCTACATCGAATCCTCTGCGATGAAAACTCTTTTAAATCATTCTAATCCCTAAAATTTCTCTCAAATTTGAGTTAAAAAGACTTGTTGGAGTTTCTCATGCTTCAATTCGCATTAAATTGAGGGAGAAGAAAGAGATAGAGATTGGGAGCCGAAAGAAAGAAATTTAAGAAATTGGAAGCAATTCGTGAACGATTCTTGTACTTAAATTAGTTTTTTTGAGTATTTAAACTTGAGAGAACAAAACTCAATTAGAGGACTTGTTGAAAACTAGAGAAAAGAGTCATCGGAATTCGGAATTTGAAAATTCAACCTCCCCCTGAAAACCAAGAAACAGACTCAGAATACACCCGCAACTCAATTTTTTCAATGACATGGAGTTGCCATTGGCGACTCTAATCAACCCTAGGTTAATGTCCACACTTCTTACTTTCAGCTTCAGGTGTTTGTTATCTTTTTTTAACACCAGACTACCATGAAAAAACAACGATCAAAGTAGCTAAAAACCATCCTGAAAACCTTGAATCCCATATCAGATAGGAGGTTTTCATCAGAGCCTATATATATACCAACTCACCTAATCCCATATTACAGTCTTGATAACGCATAGACTAGTTGGCTTTTTGATCTAGATCCAAGCCCTGTAAACTGACCAACCATGGAGAGACGCATGGTGATAGTTAACTATATAAGTGGTGATTCGACCCAAACTAGCCATTGAAAAGGTAACACATGGCATAGTGTGCCACGTGACACTATATTGAGCAACCATGTGTAGCACATGTGATTAAGACCATATACTTGGACCAATCAGATGCTAATACGCAGCATACATAGCCAAGTGGCAAGATATGCTTCTTCAGGCAAAAACATTTTATTTTCTTGTGTGTTTTTTATCTTTTTGCTTGGGATTTGTGAGTTTGATCGTGTGGAGGAGTAGGTAAGATCTAGCCACACACAGACGTTTTCGATCATTTGTGAGTTTTATTTTAATCACAAATTTTATAAATTATTTTTGTGAAAAATGGTTTTAAAACATGGGAAACTTTAAAATGACTGATTAAAATTACTGTTTTATTTACTGTTCATGTTTTGATGTGATTTGGTTCATGATTTATTTATTTATATACATGTTTTTGGAAACTATGATGATCATTACCAATTGTGTCCGAGATAGTGCACAATCTTTTATAATCACGTGGAATTTTGAAATCTTTCTATTTTTATATATGTTGAGCTCGTGAATGATATATTGTATATGATCTGATCTTGTTTGGGAGTGTTGTATTATTTGTGAGTATGAGTTAGGGATCTTTTGGTTGTACGGATGACTTTATGGTTTAGATTTGGATATTGTGAAGGATCTACATATGGGTTCACCTGCACGCATATAATATATAATACCTTGGTGCCTAAAGGTAGAAGAAAAGCATTACTTTTTTGAGATCATTGCTAACCGATGGCCTTTTGTATATCTTCGACCGATCTCAAACCTGTTACATAATGTGATGTGTTTTGTGTTTTGAAAGTAAACTAATATAAATTTTGAAGTGTTTATTTTTATTGAATTTCATGGACCATATTTTTTATATGAACTGTTATACATAGATTTTTGATTATAGATTTTTATACGAATTTTGTTAAATTTGAAAATAAGTCCCATTGTGAGTCTGATAATGCTCACTGAGACCTTTTTGCCTTACGTTATTTTCAAATATTTCCTAGGTGAGAATTAATTCATGGTTTACCCTCCTTTTCGATTGTTCATCCATGGAGGTTAGGATATTTGCGTGTGAGTATTTGGTCTCTAGGATGTCTTTTCAAATATTTAGTTTATTTTGAAAAAATTTATAGTTTAAACCAATTTATTTAGTTCGATATTTTATTTTATTAATTTAGTTATATTAATTTGAAATTTGAGAAAACTCAACTTATTCTATTCATTTAATTTGGTCAAACATTTTGTTTTATAAAGTGTTCTTTTCTTTCAACTGTTCATTATATTATTTTGTTTATATTCTAAAGTATCTGGTTAGACTGATGATGATGTTGGCCAGTTCAATATCTTGTCGATACCTTCACGCTAGTAGCACCCTTGGGTAGGGGTGTTACAATATCACTGCCCATTTACTTTGCTATATTTGGAAATAAATAAAATGTTCCACATAATTTTGCTACCGTGGGACAATATGTTCTTCAGAACTACCAAGATTAGATGGATCACATGAGGGAGGATGTGATAAGTTACCTTACTATGTGCATGGCAATTATACTAGAATTCATTGTTGAAATACAACTTAAAGGGGGTTGAATAGGTTGTATAACACTTTCCTCAAGGATTTAGAAATTTTTAGATTTATTGAAAATAAAGGTAAGATGAAGAAGTTGAAGAACGAACAAGAAATAGAGCACATGCAATGAAAATAAAATATAAAGAAAGAATAGAGGACTGAAATATGAAATTTTTATAGTGGTTTCACTAAACTCGGTATACAACCACTCAGGCTCCACTTGGATTTTCACTATTATCTCAATAGTACAAACTTGATTCCAAGTTCAAGTTAAATCTACTATAATGTTTCTCCATGAACACTAACTTCTCAACCTAACACAGGTTGTCTCTCTCTCTCTCAAACCCCAGATCGTAAATTCCTCAATCGTCTTTGTAACTTTCAACGCAAGAGAATAGGAATATTACAAAGAATGAGATTTTAATCCTTGGATGTAATGAAATTAAGTGTACAAGGAATTATATTTAAGAAAAGATGAGCGAATGAAAAACAGAGTATAAAACAGAGCACTTAGTATGTTTGTTGGATTCATATTGAATGATTTGTCAACATTTTTTTGGTTCTTCTTAATTTCAGCATTTATACTCTAATTGAAGAGTGTCGTTGTGCAATGGTTGGATTCGAACGTTTTTTATTAAATGAATTCAAATGTTTCTCATTAGTGCTCACCAGCTTTCATTTAATGTTTTAGCTGTTGTTGTGCTTTCCCAATAAAAGAGTTGCTTTTCTTCTTTTTAATGGTTGCCTTCTCCTATTTCAAAAATGTTTGCTTTTCTTGCACAGTGTTGCTTAGTTCTCAAAAATATTTGATTAGCTAGAATAGACTTATTTAGTCTGCATGCTATGTGCCCATTAATCGAGTATAAGTGTTTAGAGAATCATAATTAAAAGTGCTTTTATTTAGTGTCGACATAATTTGTTCCAAGGTCGAAGTGAATTTAAAATTTTTGACCATTAATACAAGAAATGTAATTGTGTGTTAAAACATTAAACACCTAGTGTCGACAAAAGTTCTTTGTAAACAAACTCTTTGGATTCAACATTTTCGTGCAATGATCGATACATACAAACTCTTCATATTTTCTGAATGATTTGATTGACATATATAACTTATTGACTCTACAAAACTTGCTTGGGTTCTTATATGTGTTGATAAATAAACACTCAATCAACAAAATTGACTTAGGTTCTTATGTGTGTGTTGACATTAATGTTCAATAGAGAGTGAGTTTCATTTTGGTAATTATAAGTGAATTTTGATCGACACAACTCTATGTGTTAGCCATGCAATTCTTTTGTGTTGACATAGATCATATGTGTGTTAAATTAACTTAGGTTAACCCTAGGTTTATTTGTCGGGAAAATGCATTAGAATGGGTTCCTTATAATGAATGTGAGCCGTAGTCGAAGTCAGTTATTTTAGAAAATGCCAGAATTGTATTTGACAAACCTAAAATGAAAGCAGTAAATTCAAATGCAACAGATCTAGGACTACATGAAAGAATTCTACATTTGATGATTACATATGTCATTAGGCCAAGAGGAGAAAATCACACAGTCATCTTAAATGAGGATTTTTGACTGATGACATGTATCATGCAAAGAAAGAATCCTTAATTACACTATCTCAGTCTTCAAAGGGCTTGGTATGGGACCCACACTTTTTATGCGTTATCTAAAGGGACACATTGACATTTCATTTCTCACCACATGGCACAACCACCTTTGACACATTAACTTGTTTGGGCTACCCACAAACCACTAAGGATAGAAATGAAAAAGGGTGAGAGTGAGAGATGTTCTTCATCTAGAGCTTCATTCCCGTTTTTCTTCTTCCTCTTCCAAGAACTCAATCCTAACTCCATGGAAATAGCTATTTAAAATTTGATTCAGCAACATCCATCTAACTATTATGTGTCCCTAACATAAAGAGGGGTAGAAAACCTGTAAAACAAGCTGGAAAACACATGAGAAGCTAGGGATTTGGAGGAAGAAGCACATAGGAGATCAAAATTGGTTTTCAAGTTTAAAAAGGCAAGTACTTTACATGTATGTATTAAATTGATGCCTAATAATCCTTTAGAATATGTTTTTAGATAAGCTTATATTGCTGGAACATAGATGAAATGATTTAGAGAAAAAAGAATTTCGTTCTTAAATGAAAACCTAAAAATTCTGTATTCTAAACAGCCTGACCAGTATTTGGTTTTTAATTTATAACTTTTTCTGTATAAGTCCAAATCATGTTAGGTTTTCTCCTAAAGAAATTAGACTTCGGTAGCTTTAAAATGACATATAATTCGCATGATTTCATTAAGAAATGGATTTTTGGAAAATTTTCAAAATTGCATGTTTCTATAGAGAAACTACCCTGTTTTCTGCCCTATTACTGTGCTGATCTTTGCTACGATTTTTAATTGCCTTCTATGATGAATTAGGCCAACATTTGAACATAGAAATTGTAGCTCTATCTCTTATCTTTAAATTGCTACTGGAATCACCTCATTCGGATATGTGTAAAAGAAGTTATGTTACTTGTTGTGTGACTGCGCAAGAAGTATTGTAAACTGTGAACTGCAACATTGTTTGAATTGGTTCTCCATGTAATTGGAGCTGAATTTAGCTATGAATATGAGAGTTGTAGCCTTAAGTCTTAAGTTTGTGTGAAAATTGGATTCATCTCAATCCAGGCATTGCAGCTCAAGATATGACAACTTTATTAAGACTTGTTTGTGCCGAAAATTCATTGAAATAACCCAATGGTATGCTATGAATTGGCTAACTATACGAACTGCATGTTTGTGATGCTTGGTTATGAATCTTATACAATTCTTATGATAAATGGTAGTGATTACTTTATGAGAATCATAAAGGAATGTAAAGAGGAAGAGATGACATAAAAATTCCTCCGAAAACTTGTGCGAAGCCTGCGGTCAAAGTTTGAGAAATACGAGTGGTATATAGAGTTCTAAAACTTGTGTGAAGCCTGTGGGTGAACCTTGTGGAACTATGGATGTATCTCTTCTCCCTATAAGGGTAGAATTAGAGCAGGTGAAGTGTTTGAGGTGTCTAACCCAAAAAAACCTAGATTTTATTTAGGAATACCAAAATTTTGGTTTGCTCTTCCGGACCCTCATATACTAGCTTGGTTCGAAATTCTATTCTTTTCTTTAATTATTGAGTTATTTGGAACACTGAATATGAAAAAGAATAATACCTCCCTAAATGACAATCACATTGTTTTCTTGAGAATGCTGGTGATTATATGCATCTCTTGTATGTTTGCTAAGTTTATATTGCTGTATGATGATGTTGATATCTTGATATTTACTTTCTTGCCATGCATACCATTGGTTTCCTGTGTACCTGCTCAGCTTAAACTGACCCCGATATCCTTGTTTTCAGGTGAACTAGGAGACGAGAGGGAAGCCCAGGGTAGAGACACTTGAGTCGAGGGATTTAGATCCCTACTCATCTTTGACTTGTATCTTGTTTGAGGCATGTACATATTTGTGATCTTTTGAATAGTCTGAGTCATGTAGCAAGTATAGATATATGGTTTGGTACAGAGGAACCTTATCTATAGTTTTGTGGATAAAGTGCTTATATGTTACGGCGTGTTGAGTTGGGCGGGCAGATGGGCCATTGATGCCAGCTAGTTGGATATTAGAAGTGCTATTTTGGTTTTATCAGGTTCGTATATTAACTTCAGGTGGCTAACAGTCACTAAATAGAGGAGACGCTACCAAATTTTCATTTGAAAAATCAAGAAAATGATTTTTTTTTCTTTTAATTTAAATCTCATTCCGTGTTATCACACATGGGGAGTGCGACTCTCGTGAATCTGGATACCGCATTTAATTGAGTTGGTCGCTTCTGCATTTTACATGTCTGCTTCCTTTTGCTAAGGTGTACGACGTCTGGATAGCGGGTCATCACAGTTGGTATCAGAGCCCAAGGTTTTGCGTGATCTACACCTAGGATTTGAGACTATGGGTTTAGGCTACTAGGTAGAGGGTGGTTTATATCATGAGTGACGTTGTTTGTTATTTTTATGCATCAGGTCACTAGGATACAAAATAGTTAAGACCAAGAGATAGAATGAAATACCTCCTGAGGGAGAGCTTATGGATGATAAGCAGAGGCAGGAGCCTCCATCCCAAGCATCAGGTGATCAGAGGCCAAAGGGGCCGGAATTGCAGCTGGCTTTAGCTACTCTGATAGCTTTGGTAGGTACTATGTCAGGGGATATTCACAGATTGATAGAGAGACTGTCTCGACTAGTGATAGGGAGTGAGACCGTAGGAGTATCTCCAACTACTCATGTCAATCTTACTTCTTCGGCTATGTCAGTTTTAACAACTCTAGTGGTATTAGTTGATTTTGAATCAGGCCAGATTAGATCAGGTAGAGATCGAGCCAATGAGTATGGAGAAGGGCAAGAAGTTAGAGGAAACATGTGTGTACCTCGAGAGGACTGGAGATTCCAGAAATTAATGATTGAGTCCAAAATGATGGAGCCGATGATCTTTTCGGGAGTGATGATCCTCAGGTGGTGGAGACCTGGATTGTAGAGATGCAGAGACTCTTTTCTGAGTTTATGGTTGCAGAGGAGTATAAGGTCAGACTGGCTACCCATTATCTGAAGGAAGCTGCATATGATGGGTAGAGTTCGAAGTTGAAACTCCGATATGGGGATGACCTTCGATATGTGAGTTGGGGTGATTTTACTCAGATCTTCCATGAGTGGTATGTACCTACATTTATTAGAGATCAGAAAATATCTGAGTTTTTGAATTTGAGGTAGTGTAATCAGACTGTTAGCCAGTATGAGAACCGTTTCGCTAGATAATTGGTGTATGCTCTAGAATTAGTTGATACAGACGAAAAGAGAGCCAAGAGGTTCAGAAAAGGACTGTGATCCTTCTTCCAGAGGTATCTAGTAGCTCAGCCTTTTATGACTTATCGGGATCTTGTGAATAATGCAAAAGCATTGGAATTGGTTATTGAGGACTGACAAGAAAGGTTCCGGGGAAAGATGCCAGCGAAAGTCCAAACTCAAAGCATAAAGAAGAAGGAAAAGAAGAGGCGTTTTGACCAGGGAGAGGGCTCCTGTAGGAGGCCGTCATGTCCCAGTTGTGGGAATTTTTATACAGGGCCATGTAAAATAGGAACGAGACTTTGTTTCACTTGTTTTCAGCTTGGACATTATGCTTCATGTTGTCCCCTTAGGTCGAGCAGCCACAGCCTACCCCTTTACAGCATGTTCCACCACCTAGACCCTTACTGGCTCAACAAGCAGCAGCTTCTCCAGTTCCATTGAGGCCGGGACCACCTAGACCAACCCTACTGCCACAACTACAGCAAAGGTGACCTCAGGGTATGCCCCCAGGCCCAGGAGGTCATGTTAGAGTTCATGCGGTTATTGCTCAGGAGGCTCATGCATTACCTGACGTGATTACAGGTAAAATAAAATTATTTTCTCATGACGTTCATGTCTTGATAGATTCGGGTGCCACGCATTCATTTATTTCCTTAGAATTTGTCATACATTTGTCGTATGGGTCCGAACCACTAGAGCACAGATTGTGGGTTGCTACACCACTTGGTGATGAGGTTCTGATTACTGAGATTTATAGAGGCGGCATTGTGAACTTCCAGGGACATGATTTTAATATTGATTTGTTGCCCTTGGAGTTGATAGATCTAGATATAATTTTGGGTATGGATTGGCTATCATCTAATTATACACTAGTTGATTGTCATTGAAAGACTGTTTGTTTTTCACCACCTGGACGCCAGCAGATTTTGTTTATTGGTGATAGATTTATCAGAACTCCAGTTGTATCTTTTATTCGAGCAACTAGGACCCTTTCCCAGGGTTGTCAGGGGTACTTAGCTTATGTCATTGAAGAAAAGAAAGAGCAACCTCAGTTGCTTGACATACCAGTAGTACAAGACTTTCCTGACGTATTTCCAGATGATTTGCCAAAATTACCTCCAGTCTGAGAGATAGAATTTCCCATTAATATGATACCATATACTATTCATATTTCTATGGCCCCATACAGAATGACACTAGCTGAGTTGAGGGAGTTGAAAACTCAGTTGCAAGAACTTGTGGACAAGGGATTTGTTCGTCCAGGTGTTTCTCTTTGGGGTGCACCGATGTTATTTGTAAAGAAGAAGGATGGTTCCTTAAGCTTGTGTATTGACTAGCGGAAGTTGAATCAAGTTACCATCAAGAATAAATACCCCTTACCGAGAATTGATGATCTGTTTGATCAGTTGAGAGATGTCACAGTTTTCTCTAAACTGTATCTTAGATTAGGCTATCACCAGATTAGAGTCGGGGAGGAAGATATACCTAAGACAGCTTTTCGTACCCAATATGGCTACTATGAGTTTCTGGTGATGCCATTCGGATTAACCAATGCCCCAGCAGTATTTATGGATCTGATGAACCATGTCTTCAGACCCTATCTGGATGATTTTATTGTAGTGTTTATTGATGATGTTCTGGTGTATTCCAAAGATAGAGCTCAACATGTGCAGCATCTCCAAATGACTTTATAGATTTTGAGAACTGAGAAATTATACACCAAGCTAAGTAAATGTGAATTTTTGCTTCAGCGAAGTAACCTTCTTGGGTCATATTGTCTCTGGTAGAGGGTTTTCTATAGATCCAAAGAAGGTTGAAGCAGTTGTTAACTGGTCCACACCTGCTACAGTTACAGAGGTACGTAGTATTCTCGATTTGGCAGGTTATTATCTCAGATTTGTTAAGAATTTCTCTTTAATAGCTGTTTTACTTACGAGATTGACTTGTAAGAATGCACATTTTCGGTGGGATGAACAGTGTGAAGTCAGCTTTCAGACACTAAAGGATAGGCTCATATCAACCCCGGTATTAACGTTATCGGTCAGTGGACAAGGATATGTGATCTTTTAGTGATGCATCTAGGACCGGTTTGGGTTGTGTATTGATGTAAGGGCAGAATGTGATTGCCTATGCTTCCAGGTAGTTAAAACCTCATGAGGTGAACTATCCGACACATGATTTAGAACTTACAGCTATTATCTTTGTTTTGAAAATTTAGAGACACTATCTATATGGTGAGTACTGTGAGATATTCACCGATCATCAGAGTCTAAAATATATATTTACTCAAAAGGAATTGAATTTGAGACGACGCAGATGGCTGGAATTATTAAAGGATTATGATGTTACTATTCAGTATCAGCCCGGTAAAGCCAATGTGGTTGCAGATGCACTAAGTCACAAATCCATAGTGTTTGTCACATCTCAACGGGTGAGAGAGCATCAGATGATAGCTGAGTTTTAAAAGTTAAGGATTAATGCCCAGGTTACCAATCAGGAATCTCTTTTGGCTCGATTTATGGTCCGACCAAATTTATCGGATCGCATTTGGGATGCCCAGCAAATTGATGAGATGACAATTAAGCTCAAGGGAGATGTTCTAAAAGGGGCGAAGTCCGAATTCAATATATCAAGTGAGATAGTCAGATTTCAGAATAAATTGGTAGTTCCGAAAACTAAGGGATTGCAGAGATTGATTTTGCAGGAAGCACATAATTCATCATTTTCTATTCATTCAGGATCCACCAAGATGTACAGGGATTTGTGTCAATCCTTTTGGTGGCCTGGTATAAAGAGAGATATTGCCGAGTTTGTTCGTAAATGTTTGACATTTCAGCAAGTGAAAGCTGAACATCAAAGACCAGGTGGATTGCTTGAGCCACTCCCTATTCCTGAGTGGAAAAGTGAGCATATTACTATGAATTTTGTCTCAGGTTTGCCTAGGACTCCGAGGGGATTTGATACTAGTTGGGTTATAGTAGATCGTTTCACCAAATCAGTTCATTTTCTTCCAGTGGTAGTGACTTATTTCTTAGAGAAGCTGACTAAAATTTATATCGATGAGATTGTGAAATTGCATGGTATATTAGTATCCATTGTCTCTGATAGAGATCCGAGATTTGTTTCCCGATTTTGGTAGAGTTTTCAGTCCAGGTTGAGGACCAAACTTAATTTCTCTACGACATATCATCCTCAGACAGATGGGCAGTCAGAGAGGACTATACAGACTCTGGAGGATATGTTGAGGGCTTGTGTTCTAGAGCTTTGTGGTAGTTGGGTTGAACATTTAATGTTAACGGAATTTGCTTATAACAACAGCTATCACTCCAGTATTGGCATGACACCATTTGAAAAACTGTATGGCAGAAAATGTAGAACTCCTCTTTGTTAGGATGAAGTAGGAGAGAAACAAATGTTTCAAACTGAAATAGGATCTGCTTATTTGCAAGAAACCATAAAAAAAGTTCGGATCATTCGAGACAAGCACAGAACAACTCAATCTCGCCAAAAGAGTTATGCTGATCAAAGGTGCAGAGACATGGAATTTGAGATGGGAGATAAGTTTTTCTCAAGATTTCTCCAATCAAAGAGGTGATGAGGTCTGGAAAGAAAAAGGGAAAGCTTAACTCTAGATTTATTGGTCCTTTTGAGATTCTAGCCAGAGTTGGGCTATCTACTTACAAGTTGGCTTTACCTCCGACACTTGAGGGAGTTCACCCTACCTTCTATGTTTCTTTGTTGAGGAGGTATGTTCATGATCCTTCGCATGTGGTCAGCTATGAATCACTTCAAGTTACGGAAGATCTTACTTACATTGAGCAACTGATCCTGATACTAGATTCTCGAGAACAGAACTTAAGGAACAAGACTATTAGATTGGTAAAAGTTCTATGGTGACACCACACCTCTGAGGAGGCATCTTGGGAGCTAGAGTTTGAAATGAGAGAGAGGTATCCTTATCTTTCTGAGCATAAATGGTGATCCAGAGGACCGGATCTATAAAGGGGGGAAGATTATAAGGTTCCACTGTGAGAAAATATTAAAACATGCATTTTCATATTTTGCTGAATGTATTGAAAATTATTGTATTGCACCGTGGTAAAATTCATGAATTTTTATGTGCGATGCATGCTTTACTTTGCTATGGTTTTAATTATAAATCTTATGTATTAAAATTGGTGTGGGATAGCGGGACATACCGATAAATATGAACGATTAGAAAGAGAACCAAATTAGGGTTTGGTGTGGGACCTACAAAGGGCTTGGTATGGGACCCACACATTTTATGTGTTATCTAAAGGGACACCATGACATTTCATTTCTCACCACATGGCATAACCACCACATGGCACAACCACCTTTGACACATCATGTCACGCCCCGACCCGCAGGTCGAGCACGAGAAATAGACTGCTATGACTCCTGAAGGCACGGGTATGCCTTACTCGCACATCGAGGTGATGCAAGGCTAATATTATGACCAATATTATGATCCTATTAGATATCACTAAGTCAAAATAATATGCATCCTTATTATAAATCATGCATCATGAGGTGTCAAAAACGTATTCTACCCATAGTTTGGCCTAATTAGGGTAAAATCTACTAAAGGGTCATAAAAATGTCATAAGAATAAAACATATATATTTTTTCCCCTTCCCTTGGTGTTGACATGGTCCTCACGTGGTGTTGTCTATTGGATCTGTTGATCAGAGACAAGGGACTCAAATCCCTACTCCCGTGTTACTCCACTCGTCACCCTGTCGGGTAAATGCTCAATACCATGGTAGGGAGTGCGCTATAGCTACTATACACCATCCCATAATCATACACATGTGTCATATGTTATCATTTATAAATCTTTACTCGTAAAAGAAAAACATGGCACTATCAAATCATCATAATATCAGGACGTAAATTTTCACAGAATATCATTTCAAGACATGCCACAAATACTAAAACATTTCTAAATCACATTTCAAAATTTATTTATAAAAATCAAACTATTTTTCATTTAAAGTCAAATAGTTAGTCCCCCTCACCTTGACTGGGGAGGGTATGCCACTCCCCCTAACTATCATCGTTTCTCGAACGAGTCACCCTTAGTACGAAAACGTAACCCTATGCCTAAGTTAAACAATATGTATCATTCATTAATTCAATTATTTCGATAATATCATATCGTTGGTCTACAAAATACATATGGAAATGTTTTTTCTAAGGTAAAATCTCAAATTCTATATTTAAAAAACTTGTAAAAAGGGATAGAAAACATGTAAATCAAGCTGGAAAACACATGAGAAGCTAGGGATTTGGAGGAAGAAGCACATAGGAGATCAAAGTTGGTTCTAAGGCAAGTACCTTACATGTATTTATTAAATTTATGCCTAATAATCCTTTAGAACATGTTTTTAGATAGGATTATGTTGCTGGAACACATATGAAATGATTTAGGGAAAAGAGAATTGCGTTCTTAGATGAAAACCTAAAAATTCTGTATGCTGGACAGCCTGACCAGTCTTTGGTTTTTAATTTATAGCTTTTTCTGCACTGGTCCAAATCATGTGAGGTTTTCTCCTGAAGAAATAAGACTTTGGTAGTTTTAAAATGACATATAAATCATATGATTTCATTAAGAAATGGATTTTTGGCAAATTTTCAAAATTGCATGTTTCTGCAGAGAAACTACCCTGTTTTCTGCCCTATTTCTGCGCTGATCATTGCTATGATTTTTAATTGCCTTCTAGGATGAATTAGGCCGAGATCTAAATATAATAATTGTAACCCTATCTCTTATCTTTAAATTGTCACTGGAATCACCTCATTCGGATATGTGTAGAAGAAGTTATATTACTTGTTTTGTGACAATGTAAGAAGTATTGTAAACTGTGAACTGCAACATTGTTTGAATTGATTCTCTTTGTGTAATTGGAGTTGAATTTAGCTATGAATATGAGAGTTGTAACCCTAAGTCTTAAGTTTGTGTGACAATTGGATTCATCTCAATCCATGCATTGTAGTTTAAGATATGATAACTTTATTAAGACTTGTTTGTGCTGGAAATTCATTAAAATAGCCCAATGGTATGCTATGAATTGGCTAACTATATGAACTGCATGTTTGTGATGCTTGGTTATGAATCTTGTACAATTCTTATGATAAATGGTAGTGATTACTTTATGAGAATCATAAAGGAATGTAAAGAGTAAGATATGACATAAAAATTCCTCTGAAAACTTGTACGAAGCCTGCAGACGAAGTTTGAGGAATACGAGTGGTATATAGAGTTTCAAAGCTTGTACGAAGCCTATGGGCGAACCTTGTGGAACTATGGATGTATCTCTTCCCCTTATAAGGGTATAATTAGAGCAGGTGAAGTGTTTGAGGTGTCTAACGCAAAAAGAACTAGATTTTATTTAGGAATACCAAAATTTTAGCTTGCTCTTCCAGACCCTCATACACTAGTTTGGTTCAAAATTCTATTCTTTTCTTTAATTATTGAATTATTTGGAACACTGAATATGGAAAAGAATAATACCTTGTATTGGAGGTATGTCTCGACTCCACAGATACATGCTCCTTGTTGGCTCGAACGGTCGCTGTCAATGGGATGTAAGACATGCAAAAACCGTCGTAGTGTGCTCTAACGGGGGAGGTTCCGACACTCAATTCAGAAAGAGCGGTTTTTAATTGTAAAAGAAATAGACTGAGAGCTCAGAGGGAAAAGTTCCATGTTATTAGAGTGCCCAATGTGTAAAACTAAGGGAGCGTACCTGAGTCAGAGGGTTTTGAGATGTCTTATACATGCGAGAGTCATACGCCGCTAGAGTGCTTCAACCTAACTTTCCTTATCAAACCGATCCGAAAATCTCGAGAGTTCAATATTTCAAATTGATCATGATGTTTATCGTATTGGAACTTTTATTTTATAGAGAGATCCTTTTCTTAACTGATTGATCCTAAGGATGCTACTCTTAAGTAGAAAATCAAAGTTATTAGGATGTTTTGACATTCCCTTAAAATTATCAGGGCCGCTGGTTATTGATCGTTCGTTCGATGGACAAATGATTTGATTTCCCGATCGGAGAGGTTACTCCCGTTTGAGAAATCTCGTTCGGGATGACTGAGACCCTATCATTCGTGAGATCTGGGTGACTACACCCCTTTGATAAATAGGTATAGAGAATATTAAATATCGGTCAATAGCTACCCTTTGTGGGCCTCCTACGCGGACCCTGTTGACGCTGACCATTCCGGATTAGGCCTAGGGCTATATCCCATCATTTGCCCTTGACTCATGGCCTTCTTGGTAAAGAAGCATCATGAGTAGAGATCTATTAGGGAGAGGCGTGCTTAATACGTTATAGGAGTATAAGGGTGATATGTTTGTCCTAATTCGCTCCGCCCTCTTGTCATGAATGTGGGCGTGTCTCATCGGAAGTGACCCCTTCATAGGGAATTGAAGAAAATTAATTTCTCCATTTATGACGGGCTACTGTTGCTGATCCGTTTTACCCTGAGCCAATTAGGGTCTATTTTTCCACTGCTATAAATAGCTAAGATGTATACCCATTCCTCCTCACGGGGAATTGAGGTCTTTCTTCCTCTTCGGGGGTTCCGCCGAGAGTGATTTCTTTTCAAGTGTCATTTTGTGAGGTGTTTTGGTATGCAGAGCTCTATGGCTCGGGTAACTTCTATTGGAATGAGATCTTATTAAGGAGGGGGACCACCGGAATGAGATCTTATTATGTCGGCCACTATTCGGTTGGCATGGTGAGATCGTCCATTTCTGGTGGAGGTGCGTCTTGTACCACCTTGGGTGATCTATCCAGGTTCCCCCCTCGTCGTCCAATTACGGTGGTGATGTCTCTCACATCGTTTTCGGTTGGCAGGCTGGGTTCGGGTCGTTTGGGGGTGGCAAAATCCGAGCTCGCCTTATCTTATACCTAACATTACATTGGAATTGTTTTTGTACTCTCCAACGTGAGGACTGCGGTTTCTATATCTTTGGGTGACTTTGTTATGCACTTCTTGGTGTAGTCGGTCCGACCCAGGGATTTGTATGCATACTTATGTAATCGAATGTATTTCTTTCATAAGGATAAATAAAAGGTTAGGCTTTACTTACTTGAGTCTTGTCTTCGTTCTCTTTTGATCTCTTGTCTGGTTATGTGCTTCTCTTTAACCCTCGTCAGAGTAGATTTGTCTCTAGCTTAGGGCTCCATACTGAGATATTTGGGCTCCATACTGAGATGTTGAGTACTACCGGCCTTTCGACCCGCCAGACGTTCGGTAGTAAGGTTGGAGGGTTGGCCCATCCGTTCGGGAGATTTCGTCTCTTGCTGATAATATATTTGACCGATGGGATCTGGGCGACTTAAACCCACCGTGTGATATAAAACTTTTAGGTAAAAGAGCAGTGTCCACCCATTCGGGGAGTTCCATCCCTTATTGACGACACGTTCGAACGATAGGATCTGGGCGATTTAGGCCCACCGTAATATAGGAAACTTTTAGATAGAGGGGTCGTGTTCACCCGTTAAAGGAGTTTCATCCTTTATTGATGACATGTTCGAACGATAGGATCTAGGTGACTTAGACCCGCCGTGCGATATGAAACTTTTAGATAGATGGGTCATGTCCACCCGTTCGGGGAGTTCCACTGTTATTGACGACACGTTCAAGCGATAGGATCTGGGTGACTTAGACCCGTCGTGTGATAGGAAACTTTTAGATAGAGGGGCCGTATCCACTCGTTCGGAGAGTTCCATCCCTTATTGACGACATGTTCAAACAATAGGATCTGGGCGACTTAGACCAGCCATGCAATAGGAAACTTTTTAAATATAGGGGTCTATCCACCTGTTCGGGGAGTTCCATCATTTATTGACGACACGTTCGGACGATAGGATCTGGGCGATTTAGGTACGTCGTGCGATAGGAAACTTTTTAAATAGAGGGGTCGTGTCCACCCATTCGGAGAATTCCATCTCTTATTGACGACACGTTTGGACGATAGCATCTGTGCAACTTAGGCCCGCCGTGCGATAGGAAACTTTTAGATAGAGGGGCAAAAATCGTTCGGTTCTTACTGGGCTGGCTGCTCTCACTGTAGATAGTTCCCGAGTTTACTGATAGTATATGCATAGGTTTTCTAAATTCAGGTCCTAGGCACAGCCGATCCGTTTAGATTGTCAAGACGATAAGTTCCCGATCGAATCACTAAACGCACTCGATTGGGCCTTCCCAGTTAGGAGGAGTTTTCCCCCAGGTTGGGGTTGACCAGTAGCTTCCACCTTCCTTAGTACTATTTACCGGGTCTAAACATTTGGTTCTTGACTCTACGACTATGATATCGTGTCATCTATTGCTGATAAGCTGTTATTCGTGACGATATGGATTCCCGTAACTCTGGAAGCAAGTCTAATCTTTCACGCAGGGTACGTTCGTTTTGCCCAGCGTCGTATTGGGCCACCCGAAGTGAGTGAATTCCTATCTCTACAGGTATGACTGTCTCGCTTCCATAAGTCAGACTGAACGATGTTTCTCTCATTACTCTTTGGGGTTTAGAGCGATATGACCGGAGGATACCGTAGAGCTCTTCGGCCCATTGCCCCTTGGCATTGTCTAACATCATTTTTAATCCCTACAAGATGGTTTGGTTGGTTATCTCAACCAGCCCGTTGGTTTGCGGGTGAGCGACCGATTAAAATCGATGTTGAATCTCGAGTTTTTCACAAAACTCTCGGAAATGTTTGTTGTCGAATTGCTTCCCGTTGTTATTGATAAGGATGTGCGGTATACCGAATCGGGTGACAATATAAGCCCACACGAAGGACTAGACCTTGGCTGCTGTGATCTGAGCTAAAGGCTCGGCTTCCACCCACTTGGTGAAGTAGTCGATCGCTACTATAAAGAATTTTCGCTACCCCGTGGCTGGGGGGAGCGGTCCGAGGATATCTATTCCCCATTGAGCGAACGACCAAGGGCTACATATAGGGTTGAGTTCGGTGGAAGGTAGCCGAGGTGCTGAGGAGAAGCGCTGACACTTGTCGCATCATTTTACATAGTTATCAGAATCGACGTTCATGGTTGGCCAATAGTACTCCTGGCGAAGAGCTTTATAAACTAGGTTTTGAGCGCCTACATGATTACCATAAATCCCCTTGTGTATCTCTTAGAGGGCATAGTCTCCCTCTTCGAGAGTTTGGCACAGCAGATATGGATGAATAAATGACTTTCGGTAAAGAATCCCATCAATTATAGCATAGTGGGCAACCTTTTGCTTCAATTTCATCGCTTCCCTCAGGGACTCTGGTAGATGGTCACACCTTAGATATTCTTCAATGGGGTCTTTCCAACTAGGGGACCGATCGATAGGGAGAGCTTCTTTGGGCTCGTCAATATTGGGATATGTCAAGCTTTCAATGTATACTGTTCGACTGGAGGCAACTGAATCGGAGTTAGCCAACTTAGATCGAGTGTCAGTTCGTGCATTCTCCGACCGAGGAATTTGCTGGATATCGACCTTCGCCAGTTGTTCCATCGTCTCGCATTACTTATTCAAATATTTAGTCATGATCAGGTCTTTTGTCTCGTTAACCCTTTCGATTTGTTTCATGACTAACTGACTATTCGTGAATATCCTAACGTTTTGCGCCCCCATGTTAATGGCAATCCGAAGGCCAGTCAATAAAGCTTCCTATTTTGCTTGGTTGTTGGTAGGCTGAAAATCGAACTGGATGGCGTATTCAGCCTTAAAATCGTTCGGGCCTACTAGTATAAGGCCGACGCCACTTTCTGAGGAATTCGATGATCCATCGACATGAATGGTCCATTCTAGGATCAACCACTCTTCTTGATGGTTGGGAAACTTGTCTTCGAGCATCACCGGCATACATTCGAGGATGAAATCGGCCAATGTTGGGCCCTTTATTGCTGGTTGCGGTTGATACTGGATATCGAATTTGCCCAATTCCACACTCCACTTAATAAGCTGACCAGAAGTGTCTCTCTTTTGAAGAATCTACTTCAGTGGTTGGTCGGTGAGCACCACAATAGTATGGGCCTGGAAGTATGATCGAAGACATCTTGTTGAGATGACCAAGGCGTAGGTTATCTTTTCAATCGATCGGTAGTTAATCTCGGACTCCTTTAATGTCCTGCTAATGTAGTAGACTGGTTTCTGGGTGGTTGATTCCTATCTCACCATCACGGAGCACAGTGCTCATTCAGAGACTACGAGATTTAGGGAAAGTTCTTCCCCGAGGACGGGCCACTAAAGTAGTAGTGGTTTCATCAAGTATTCTTTTAGTCGTTCGAAGGTTGCCTGACATTCGGATGTCCACTCGAACCGTCGAAACCTCTTTAATGCATTGAATATGGGCTTGTATTTCTCGCGGACACTGGACATGAATCAGTTTAGAGCCGCTATCTGTCCAATAAGACGCTATACTTTTTTTAACGTCTGGGGAGGCAACATATCTAATATCGCCAGTATCTTCTTGGGGTTGGTCTCTATCTCTTGATCGGTAATCATGAAGCCTATGAACTTCCCGGAAGAGATCCCAAAAGTACACTTTGTCGGGTTTAACCGTAAGTTATATCGTTTTAATGTCTGGAAGGTTTCTTCAAGGTCTGTGACATGAGTTTCTGCGGTAATGTTCTTGACTAGCATGTCGTCAACATAGGTTTCGACGTTTCTGCCTAGCTGGTCTTTGAAGACCATATTGACCAGCCATTGGAAAGTGGCTCCAGTGTTTTTTAAGCCAAATGGCATGACTCGATAGCAATACATGCCGAACTCAGTGATGAAGCTGATCTTTTCTTCATCCTCGGGTGCCATTCTAATCTGATTGTAACCGGAATAAACATCTATGAAACTCAAGAGTTGGTGTCCCGAAGAGTTGTTTACAAGCTTATCGATATTGGGAAGTGGATAACTATCTTTCGGACATGCTTTGTTGAGATCGGTAAATTCTACACATATTCTCCATTTGTCATTGGCCTCTTTTACCAGGACCACGTTAGCTAACCATTCAGGATACTTGACTTCCCGAATGAACCCAGTCGTTAATAACTTCAGAACTTCTTCCTGTATGGCGCGTTGGCGTTCGAGAGCAAATACCCAATCCTTCTGTCTCACTGGTTTGAAATTAGGATTGGCTATTAGCCTATGGGCTATGATGGATGGATCTATGCCTAGCATGTCTTCCGGGGTCCAGGCGAAGACTTTAGAGTGTCATTATAGACAGGTGACTAAAGCCTCTTGCAAAAAAGGTGATAGGTTGGTCCCCATTCGGACAGTTTGACTAGGGTCGCTTGTTAAAGGGATCTCAACCGTTTCTTTGCCTGGTTCGGGTTTTGATTTTGGCTCAGTGTCGTCCCTAAGTTCTAGGGCATCGATCGAAAAAGCTTCTTGCGTGTCTTGCGTCATGAAGAGGATATAAGGATCGGGATCACTACATATGGTGGCGACCTTCTGCGGTGTTCTGAACTTCACCTTCATGTGCCTCATGTTTGGCAATGCTTCTAGTTCATCCAGACCAGGCCTTCCGAGAATGGTGTTGTAAGGAGAGTCAAGTTTCACCACATGGAACAAGACCTGGACGGTCACATGATTAGGGGTTTTCCATGGGTCACGGAAAGGTAGATAACACTTTCGGGATAGGTAGGCTCATCTGAAAGTCCTCTGAGGGACCCGGTAGGCGACAGAAGTCGAGATGAATCAAGGCCCATTCGGCAGAAGACGTCCCAAATGAGGAGGTCACAGTCAGCCCCTTGATCAACAAGGACCCTTTTCACGATGTATGATTATATCTTAAGGATAATGACTATTGGGTCATCATGGCGGAGATCAACACGCGACAAATCATCATCGTCAAAGCCTATGAATGGCCTTTTTCTCTTGGCGGACGTTATACTGGGAATGATTGTGTTAAATATCATCATGGGCTTTCAGAGGATCAGTCTGTTGTTCCCATGGATGGCGCTAATCTGTTAGAGGTGCGTCTCAGTTCCACAGATACCGACTCCTTAGTGGCTTGAACGGTCGCTGTCAACTGGATGTAAGACCTGCAAAAACCGTTGGAGGGTGCTCCGGCCGGGGAAGCTCCGACGCTCAAGTCAGAAAGAGCGATTTTCGAATGTAAAAGAAATAGACTGAAAGCTCAGAGGGAGAAGTTCCCTATGATTAGAGTGCCCAATGTGTAAGACTAAGGATCATAATTAAAAGTGTATTTATTTAGTGTCGACATAATTTTTTCTTGGGCCGAAGTGAATTTAAAATGTTTGACTGTTAGAACAAAAAATGTAATTGTGTGTCGACACGTTAAACACCCAGTATCGACAAAAGTTCATTGTAAACAATCTCTTTGGATTCGACATTTTCGTGTAAGGATTGATGCATATAAACTCTTCATATTCTCTAAATGATTTGATCGACATATATGACTTATTGACTCTACAAAACTAGTCTAGGTTCTTATACGTGTTGATAGATGAACATTGGGTAGACAAAATTGACTTAGGTTCTTGTGTGTGTGTTGACATTAATGTTCAATGGAGAGCTAGTTTCATTTTGGTCATTCTAAGTGAGCTTTGGTCGACACAACTCTATATGTTAGTCATGCAATTCTTTTGTGTCGACATAGATCATAGGTGTGTTGACATATGTGCTTACTAAGGTAATTATGTCGACATAGCAAAGTAACTCAAATGTGTCGACATACATGTCGACAAAAGTATAGTCAAAGTGCCTTTAAGAATTGTGTCAACATAGAGCTCATGCAAAATATTTGTATCAATATAAGTGTCGACACAAAACTTTTCTCCAATTATGTTGACATATGTGTCAACACAGTGACTTAAAAGAAAATGTCTAACTGGTTATGTTGACATAAGTGTCGACACAAGTTTTTGAACTAACTGTGTCGACATATGTTTATAAGTGTATCCGCACAATATTTTCAAATGTCAAGGTCTAAGATTGTTAAATCATGATAAATTTTGGGTGTGTCAAGACAAACATATTTGATCTAGAATACATACATTTCTACTTAAAATTAATCATCATCAAAACTTATTTTTTCAACAATTGTCCTATTAAATTTATTACTGTGTCAAATTTACATTTTGTCATCTCCTTTTTAGTTCGTTTGAAAGTTATACTCGATGTGGGAGTTAGATGCATTGTCAGCTTATTGTCTACTGGGACAGAACATTTGGCATACATCTATCCTACTCATCTACTTAGAGCTTGTTAAGCATTATTTACTAAAGAAAGTTCTTAAAAAATTTGGCATCCAACAGTGTATACCGATTGATGCACACACTAATTTGGATTTACATTGCATTGATCGATATGTAAGGGTGGAACGGGATTGGATTATCATGCTTGCAGTCCACAAATGGAGATAGTAGGATTGACGAGAGTACATTGTGGATGGAGCCTCATTCTACAATCAGTTGACAATGACTTTGGACTACATGCCATGGTGCCTTATCACGCGTATATACATGGACAATCCAGTGCATCATCATCTAACTGGATTTCGTGCTACAAATCTCAATTAGAGATTCTTGTAAGTTTAAATCACTTCACCAATTTTGTAATATCCTTTACTCTCCCAACAATTGTCTGTTTAGCATTGAATCTATCGTAGAGACGATCACTCGAACACATCAACCATATTGCTAGTAATATGTTCATCTTCAATGCATCCGATCCTAGAGTTATCTAGCTCAGAGACTCAACATCTAGTGCACTCAAAGTATTTGGTGATGATTGGACTTCGACCTCTAGACAGACATAGAATATGGGTCATCTATCCACATCTAGACACATGAATGAGGATGATATGACAAAGATGCCCATTGGCTTTACATATGCAATGCATACTTCTTATAAACCTCTCATTGACCTTGGTACTCATGACTCTTCCCGGGTTTGTCTCCACCTATGGCTATATACCATCGACAAGGTAGTTGATTTTCTTAGGATGCGGAGTTAGAGAGTCATATCTTAAATTTCGATGAGAGTATACAACCATCTTACATGCCCGGTTCTCAACCTAGCAGATGTTAGTCTTGTAGAAATGAGGGACCTCCTCCTTGCGAGATGTTTATAGTGTAGGGTGTGTAACACCAACACTGCGGTGTCCGTACTAATGTACTGTTCATGAAATATATATATAATATTCATCTGTTTATATATACATATAGAAAATTTTTATTTATATTTATATTGATTTTCGATTTTGAGGTATTAAATTTAAATTTTTGGTATATTCTAAATGCCGTATCCGTGATTGTAGTGTGAAATGAGTATAAAAAATATATAGATTAATATTTATTCATTTATTAATTTATTTATTTACTCATTTAATTAATTATAATTTATTTAATAAAAAGAAATATATATATAACAAAAAAAAATTGGGAGAGAGGGAAAACGCACTGTTTTCCGTTTTCCCTCCCCTAATGTAATTAGGGCTAAAAGCCCTAATTTTTTTCGTCTTCCCCTTTTCCCTCTCCCTCTTTCTCTCCTTCTCTTCATCTCCCGCGCCGCCCTCTCTGCTCCACCGCCTTCTACCGTACACCGCCACCGCCCATCTCCCACTCTTTACCTCCCTCTCTGTCTCTCGGTTTTCCCTTTCTCTGTTTCCCTCTCTCTGTTTCTCTCTCTCTCTCTTTCTCTCGATCTCACTCTTCGCCGCTCTCTCTCTCTCTTTCGCCCTCCTCTGCCATCTCCGCCGTGATCAACCGCCACCACCAATCACCCAAGGTCGCCACCACTCGTTTCTCTCTCTTTCCCCTTCGATCTCTCTGTTTCTCTCTCTATCTCCCTCTATTTTCCCTATCGATTCTCTCTGCTCCCTTTCTCTCTCTATCTCTCGTTGTTACCCTCTCTTCCTCGCGATTTCTCTCTTTCTCTTGATCTCTTCTTCCTGCAACCCGCCGCCTCTCTCATCCTCTCCTCTGCCACTACTCCGCCATCGATCGCCCTCTTCCACCACCACAATCGCTGTAGCCACTCAGCCCCTCTGTTTTCCTTCTCGGTCATCACTTCCTCTGTCTCTCTATTCTCTCTCTTGCTCTCACGGCCCCTCTCTGTTTCTCTCTCAGTCTTCCTCTGTCTCTATCCCTCTGTCCTTCCTCTCTGCAGCCTTCGTTACAGAGTAAACCCTAGGCTTTCAAAAACCCTAGGCTGACTATGATTCTTCCATTGTGCAGATATGGGTAAGGGTTCTAATCTATAGTTCTAGGGTTTGATTACAATAAAGAATAAATATGATTATTGAACTGTACTTTGAATTGGAAATAATGCATGTCCGGACTGAGTTGTAGGCACACGGACGTTAGGTTTTGGATTGCAGACCACCCTAAGTGAGGTAAAATACCAACTGCTTCAATTTAGTTTGATGAATTTAGGGTAAATTAGAGTAGGAGTGTATTGCATATGTTAGGATGAATGTTAGAGTAGATTTGAAATACGTTGATTGACATTATATGTTATTATTTAGCTTAAGTATAGAATTTTATAGGAATCGAGCTGTTCCGGATGATAGAATCATGTTGAGTTGATTAGAATAGTTTCTCTTAGAGTTTAATTGATATATGCATGAAAATAGTCGAAATTTGGGATTTGAAAGTAGACTTCAATACCTTGAAAATGACATATGGTTTGAAGAAATCGGATGGGAATATAAATGTGTATGATTTTTCAAAGATTTTTCCATTTCGTAAGAAATTTATTTATTTTAAGCATATTTCCGATTTTGATTGGTTTTAGGATTGAATCAGACTTGATTTTGATTTGATTATTTATTTATAAATGAAATGCAATCGATGACATTAGAATATATCCAAAAAAAATTGAGGAATTAAGATTTGTACAAATTTAGGAAAATGACAAACCCTAAAATAATTAGAAATTTGATGAAAAATTGTGATGATTTGACTAGGTTGATCTTTTGGAGACTCGAGGAGTCAAATTGGATTGATTGTGAAAATAGGGAGTGATTACCCTCCCTAGAATATGAGTGGGACTCTAATCTCTTGTATGAAATAGTGAAATCTGATTTTATCGTGTTTTTAATAAAACATACTTTTGATATGCATTGTCTCGACGTATGCAATTGAAATTCAAATCTGTTTTGTGATTATTGGAGTGTCGTACTTATGTTTTCTACGATTATGCATCCATGTTTGAAATAAAATGAAATTGTGCCATGATTTGAGAAATGGAATGTTTTCTATTCTACTATTGTATTGGTTTGTTGAATTTAAATGATTTCGATGAAATGTATTGGTACACGGATTTGAATTATTTTGAGGATATGATGAGATGATTTGGCTATGTGGGTTGGATGCCTACTAGCTTGAGATGATATAATGATATGGCATTATTTGATTGATTCCATAGCTACGAAGGGACTTTGTAGAGGCACGGATTGTCCGGATACGCTTTTGCAGGAGGTATCCGCAAACGTCCAGTTTATATTTATTCATAGGTGCGGCCGGTTGAACCCACATCGGGGGAGGATGTGTGTCCATCACCATCTAGCACCGCACGTGGCCCTATGTCGAGTCTGGGTAAGCATGGGCTAAGTCCACGACCAACGTCGGGGTAGAGAGCTACTTTTGAAACACTTTGCATAATAAAACCCCTGATGCGTCTGTCCTTAGTCATAGTTGACCTTTGCCAGGATCCTTTCGGCTTGCTCTATGACCTACTTGATTTTAAATGGATGTATATATGTATGATATCGTGTGAATGATTAAATGAATTCATTTTATCGAACATATCATGATTTACTGTAAAATTTGAATTATTGGTTACGAATGATATTATTTGACACTCTAATGTTCACCTACACTATTAGTACTTGAGATTAATCCCCTTACTCACTGGGTATCTGCCTTGATACTTATCCCTCTTCTTTCCTCCCTCAGACAAAATTGTTGTGCTGGAACGACATTTCAAAGTTTAGAGATTTTGAAGGATTTGATTATTCAGGACGGTGAGGTTTAAGTTTAAGTTTAGATTTAAATTCCGCACTTTATTTCGACCCTGCGTGGTCTGGATATTGAGACTCATAGTTGACCGTGTACTTAATTTGGGATGACTGTATAATTTATGTACCTTATCTGTGAAACTCTCATTTTTCATTTGCATTGAGACAATTATAGTGTTTGAATGTTAACTTGGGAAAATTTGTTGTAAATTGTATGAAACTTAGGCCCGCTCAGTGTGGCGGCTATTTATGCTCTAGTTGGATATGACAGTAGAGGTCTATGGTTAGGATTGATGGTAATTTATTTAGCCTGGCGTTGTTCTGAATGTCTGCTGTGGTTGGTGAGTTGTTGTGAAACCGGGATGACCATTTTATTTTATTTACAGAACGATTTTAAATTATACAGATTTAAACAGGTTTATTTGTACATGGGAGACCTCCGATTTATGGGGAGGTTCTGCCCGATTTTCTGTAAAAATACAACCGGCATTCAGGGCAACGGGCGGCTGTTCACGACTCCGGTTCATGGCGTGATAGGGTGGTTATGGATGTATATACCACTAGTGTATAAATATTTATATAACTCAATTTGATATATATATATATATATTCTTTTGTCTATACCAAGTTTGTCCACTTCATTTTAATTGATTCAATTGATTGGGTCTGCCTTTTCTTTTGCTGAAGTATTTAAACTGAAATCTAACTGTGTTAAACTTTAGAAATTGACTTCAAAATGCAATTTTTAGTCTTCAAGAAAAACACACTAAAAAGAAATATTGAAATTGATTTTCAAAAAATCAATTTTGGAAATTGACTTTAAAGTCGATTTTAAAAGTTGATTTCTCTGAAATTGACATCAGACATTTTTTTTCTATGTTGGCTATTGTTCAGAAGGATAGAAATTGTCATTTGAAGTTAATGTCCTCACTACGTCTATGATCTGAATTAAAATATTAATATTTTTATTAGTTTTACCCTAAAATCAAACATTTAGGGAAATAACCCACATTTTGACTAATACAATCAATTAAAGGACAAATATAAACAAATATATAAGTTTGGCTAGTTACAGTCGATTGAGACATGAAAATGAATTTGTAATGCACTTGTAGATGTTCTTCGTATCAAATCTTTTAAAAATAAATCTAACGATCTGATATATATATATTAAAAAAATTTCCAATTATAGTGATAAAAAAAATCTATTCAGTATCAGTTGTATGCAGCTTTAAAGAAATCTTTTATAACATATTTAAAGATCCCATACAATCCATATATATCACAACAACAATAAAAAATTGAGTTTTAATCCTAAATTTTGAATTCGATCACTTGAAAGACCAATACAGAAGAAAAATAAAATTTAAAAAAAAAACTTTGAAAGCAAAAATAAAGAAAATAACACTAAAAAAATAAAAATAATAAAAAAAGAAATAAAAATAAACTATTCATAAAAACTTAATTGATGATGATGATTCAACTGTTTTGGATTTTCTATGTGACTCATTCTTATTTAATTTCATTTCCTCAATTAAATTTTTGATATTCATATCTTTATGAATAATTTGTATTCAGATTTTTAATAATCTATTTTAATATTTCACTAAATCTTTTATATTTAGGATTTCACTCTACCTAATTGGTACATTTTTGGGTCATTGTTACACAATTCCAAATTATCATAAGCGATACTCTCTCATCTTATCTATAATTGAATTTACTCTCAACATAGTATATATTTCTTGATTTTTAATCCTATTATTTCTAGTTTTACCACAAATCTATTTAATCATCTTTATTTCACTTACAATTATTTTATATTATTGTTGTTGTTTAATGTCTCAACACTTGGTACTATACAATAATACAAATTTTATATAGTTTTATAAACTTCACCTTCAATAGAAATAGTATCGTGCAATCACAAAAACTTCAAATGCATTTTTTCATATCATTCAACCTGTTTGAATCATATGATTCACATATTTATATGTGTTGTTATTGTTTTGATTGATGAACTCAATTTATTTAAAATATTTACTCTTTAGTATGTTCTGTACTTTTAACTTAATCGTTTTTTCATTTTTTTTTATAACTATCACTAAACGTATATATCGTATATTGAGTTTTTAAGCTACTTAACCTAAATTCTCTAAATTTTATTGTATCTCTCTATAACTTTAATTTAGCAGTAATACGCTCTCTATTTTTATCGACCAACATTAGATTATCTGCAAAAAAAATATACACCATGATAGTTCATTTCGAATATTTTTCACTATTTCATCCATCACTATTATATAAAGGAGGTGAGTTAATACTAAATTTTGATGAAACTTAATGTTAATTGAGAAGCTATTAAACTCTCGTAGATTCTCCCTCATACATATTAGTAAGGAGATTAATGTATCTCTAGGTGATCTCCTTTTTTGTCAATGCCCATCACAATGTCTTTGGGAATACCATCGTATACTTTTTTTAAGGTTAATGTGTACTATATGCAACTCTCTTTTCTGTAGTTTAAATATCTTCATTAAAATTCCTAAACAAGTGAATGACTTTAGTAGCGGATTGTTCTGACATGAACTCAAATTGATTTTAAAACACATTTATCTCCAATATCAATCTATATTTCGTCATTCTCTTTCACAATTTCATAGTATGACTAATAATTTATATTCTACAATAATTCGAATAATCTTGAACGTTTTTTTATTCTTATATAGTGGTATATTTGTACACTCCCTCTACGTTTGGGGTATTTTTTTGGTTTATTAGATTTTGTTAAAGATTCGTCAATATTCCTATGTCTATTTCACCTAAACACTACCACATCTCAATAGAATTCTATGGCTTTATTATTTTTCTTTTTCTTTAAGACATTCCTTTTTTTATAAGGATGAATGTTGCATTTAAAATCTCTATTGATCCTTTCCACGGATATTGTGATATTACCAATACCTCTTGTACCTTTAATGTTAAAGAAATTATTAAAATAATCTCTCCAACGTATTTTTATGTTCTTATTCCTTATTAGAATACTATTGGTCTTATTCTTAATACATCTAATACCATTTAAATCTTTCTTTTCAAATTTTTTAGTTTAGCATGTTTGTAAATCTATTTTTCTCCATCATTAATTTCTAGTTTCTTATATAATCATTATACATCTTACTTTTTCACTCACGAATAATTTTCTTTTATCTCTTTTTTTACAATCTTATACTTTTCAAATGTATCGCTACCTCTTTTACTTTCAAGATTCTTGTAACACTCTAATTTAGTTCATATAGCAGTCTTAATTTTCTCATTCTATCACTATAACTCATTGCCTATTGGTATCCGACCCCTAGATACATCAAGAATCACCTTACCTATGTTCTTAATATTACTAGTCATTTTCTATTTACATAGTTTCTGAATCAATAGCAAACTAGATAGCTATTTGAATTAATTTGTCTCTAAAGATCACCACATTTTCCCTATTTTACATTCCATCACTTAATTCTTGATCTCGTAAATTGATGATACTTCTTTTGACTTTAAGGCACATATACATTTAAAACTAAAAGTTTATGTTGAGCTGCTACCCTCTCCTCTCGTATAATATTGCAATCTTTATAGATCATTCTATCACCTATCATGTTGAGGAAGAAATCTATGTGATTAACATTTGATCTATTTTTATACGTAACTATATATAACTCTCTTTTCTTGAAAAAAGTGTTTATGAGTATCAAATTGAATATTGTGATAAATTTAAAAATGGTACCCCTTGCCTCATTGCTATTATCAAACCCAAAGTTTTTACGTACGGTTTCAAATTTCTCAGTATTCTCACCAGCATACCTATCTAAATCTCTTTCAATAAATAATTTCTTTTCACTAGATATGACTAGTATAAATTCATCTAGATTTTTCAAGTACTTTTATTTACTAGTTGCAACTGCACCAACTTGAAGTATATAAATACTGACTATATTAATTATATTTTCTCCACTAATTAACTTGACAAACAAAATTTCTATCTTCTTTATGATCTCCATTATATTCTCTTATAAATCTTTATAGACAATTATTTCTATCCTCATTCTTAATTTTTTCTTTACTTGTGTACCAAACTTATGGTCATAAGCATTTACTTCACTAACTTTCTCCCCATCCACTTAGTTTATTTGAAACACATAATATTAATATCCCGTTTAATCATTAATTTTTTTATCTCTTCCAATTTACCGGTTAAGAATCTTATATTTTAAGTGGTTAAATGAATTCTATTTTCGTAAACTAATTTTTTTACCCGTACTTATCCACATAAATGCAGAAACTCTTATCTATTTGATACCACATGCAGTCAATGATATGGTGTGTTGCTTCTAAGCAACACTTTAGCTGTTCTTGTTGACTTGTTACTATATTTGGGATTCGATATAGCGTGTCACTGAAAAAGGAATATCTTGATGAATTTTTTATATTTATCTTTCATTTTGATTTTGACAAGAGTTTATGCTGATTGTTAATTTATCGTAATCCTTCTCCTTTTATGCGGTTTGAAACCATGGTGAAGTTACAATCCATATATACCCATTTGTAATAATTATGAGACCGTGAGAAGGAATCTGCCTTTTAGAGCCAAGTTAAGCAAGAAATAAAACAAGTGTTGTCTAAATTAAAACATTACTACACATTTAAAGTTTCTTAAAGGAATCTGATGTTTTGTAAAAGAAAAGGTAAAAAAAAAAATTGAAAAACTTAACTAATTTTGAATTGATGACAAAGAGAATTCAATAAATAATATATAGAGTGTCGAAACAAAGGGGCTTGAGGACAAGGTGAATTGCTGGTTTTTTTTTTTTTTAATGATAAAATCTATTTAAAGAAATTATATAAAGAAATTTTATTCACATCTTTTATGTATATTAACATTTAAATAATAATAATATATAGACACACACACACACACAGACGTATATTTTGGTTCTTTGTTAGATATTATATCCTGAGATTAGAATTACAATGCATGCAGTGTATTGGACAAATCCCAATCTTAAAAATATATTCATTCAACTGTCTCACCTAAATTTCCTATTTTCTCATTTCCACCATAGTTACCTTCTTTCCCATCTTCCTGCTAAATCTTGAAGTAAATACCATAAGCTTTATTGTTCTTAGATTTCTAGCGAATTTAAAAATATTTGATTTTTTTGTCTCATTTTCAGTAATTGTAATTTGTAAATAATGATTTAATTCTTGATTTTTGTAAAAGTTTTCATTTTTATTTTTGCTCAATCTTTTTGTTACTTTTTGTATGCAATTTAAATAGCAAAAGAAAAAAAAAGTTTACTAAGTAAACTTATTGACCCACTCAGAAATTGCCAAAAATTGTTGGCTTGTGAATTTCCATCATTTTCTTCTTGATTAATAAAGAAATAGGTAAAGAAAGGAGAAATGCATGCTTTTGGCATGGAAATTTTTTTTTTAAAATAACATCAAGAAAAAATTCCTATTTTCGGGTTTTAAAAATCTGTCATTATATTAGTCATGTGAATAATAGTGTCCATAATGAGTTTTGAAAGCTCGTCATGACATTATTCATATGAACAATGCATGACGGGTTTTTAAAACTCGACATGAGATACTATTCATTCATTCCTAATGTCGAGTTTTAAAAACTCGTTATTATATTATTCATGTGAACAATACATGACGGGTTTTGAAAACTGGTACTAAAAATGAAATTTTTTTTCACCCAGTCTTGTTTTATTTTTTATTTTTTTTTCTCAGGCCAATTGCGTACGTATCTCTAAAGAAGGACGAGTCCCGACCTGACTCGGCCCATGTCCAGCCCGTAGGACTTTTCATTTGCTTGTCCGCGTCCACTTTCAGAAGTTCAATTCAACGCTCTCTCTCGTCCGCGTTCCACCGGCTATCATCGGTCACCTTCGCTCTCTCTCTTTAAACCCAGAGATTCCTTCGAGCCTTTTCCACTGTCTCTCTCTTTCTCTCTCTGCAGTTGAATCATCGTCATCTTCATCGGGTAAAACCGTTCAAATCTAGGGTTTCTTACTTGTACACACTGTCGTTACTTGTTTATGTTTTATTTTAGGGGTTTTAGATTTTACTTTACCTGATTATATCTGTGATTTGCTACTAATTTGTCTGGCAAGTCAGTTTGTGCGTGTGTGATGGTCTTTTCGTTCCATGATATCGTGGTTACTTGGCATCCTTGTTCTTAGGGTTTTGTGCTGAGTCTCCTTTAGGGTCAGATTGTGGATAAATTTTTATAGTATTGTTTTGTCAGATTTGATGACCTAATTGAATTGCGTAAGGAGAAAATTGGGCAAACAAATTATAGCCAAAGTTGTGCCCTAGCTTTTTATAATTTGAAGTAAAGCTAATGAATACATCTCCTTTCGTTATTGAAGTTGATATTTCCGTTGATTTATATATATTGGTTTCATATATGGAAGCATAATTTGTTGAAAAAAATTGAGGTTCTATTTGAAATAACTAGCATCATCCATTGAAGTTACTGCATGTTATGCTGGGAAACCCAATAAGTATTCTGTTGTCAGTCAAGGTTTTGGATCTTAAACTTTATCTGATAAGAATGTTGTAATTGGGCTTGGCTAACACTATATCTGTGTTGTGAACACCTTGGCATTTTAATTCCATGGTCCTATACGCTTATGTTTTTAGTGGTTTTGCATTACATTTTCGGCTTTCATTGAAGTCTATTTCTCTGTTTTTGTTTCTTAGGCGTGAGATGTTCATTCTATAATTCATGGTTCTGGCGGATGTAGGCTGAATCAACATTTAGACTGTAAGAACAGAGTATACTTTGATTTCTCATTTAATTCTGAATTCTTTCACATGCCCATTCTTTTTTTTTTCTTTTGCTGCCATTGTACTTGCTTTAATTTTTTACTTCAAATGCCTATTTTATGTGACAGCTTTAACATGATTTTTATATTTTTCTTTATTACTTTTTTTTTAAAGAAAAAATGTCTCGTGTGGAGGAGCTATGGGATCGATTAGTACGTGCAGCCTTAAGGAGTGAAAGGGCTGGGCTTGACGCATTTGGGAGGCCTGCTGGTGGGATCGCTGGAAATGTTCCATCTTCACTTGCAAACAATAGGGATATTGATGCAATTTTAAGAGCTGCCGATGAAATACAGGATGAAGATCCAAATGTATCTAGAATCTGTATGTTCATCATGCTTTTTGTTCTTCCCCTCTAGCTGTGTCTTATTTCATCATTCACTGCGTTTCTCTAACTGCGTCTCTGATCGATATCAGTAGCTTGTTTTTTTTGTTGTTTCACCACAATTGAGGGATATCAATTGTTGCATATGGTGTAGAGAAATGGGCAACGTAGGAACCTATGTTACTTCAGTGAATTTACATCTTTCATATATCATGATATGGAAGATGGAGGGTATTGTTGATTGGCAGGGGGAAGGTCAAAGGCGGGGGCAGGGGACAACTGCCCATTTAAATTTTATGAAAAAAATAACATATAATTTTGAAATTTATAATCCCGAATGTTGTTTGTCCCCCCCCCCCCCAAAAAAAAATTACAGCACCTGTCTTCATTATTTTGAAGTTGTCTTCAATTTAAAGGTGAACTCATCTAAGGTTGAGCTTGTACTCGTGGGAGTCTAATGTGGATGTTATGGTGCCATTTTGAATTGTAGTTTAGGTAGGTACCGTTCTCATTATTAGCTTTTACTTGGCAGGTGAAGCACAAAAATAAGCTTATTTGGGACAAGGTTGTGGAAAGGTTTCAGAAAACATTGACTAGTTGCATGCTGTGTTTTCTTCCAAAGGTGTAGACTGTTGAAATATCAAAGTATCAATGCAATAATGAATGAAATAACTTCTGGATTTTTATTGAAGAGTAAAGAGAGAATACATGGGTAGATAGAGAGCATTTACTCATACATTGCAAGGAGAAAGAGTGCTCTATTTATAGAGCAAACAATGAGAGATAAAGAGATAAAAGAGTGAGAGAGTGAGCCCCCCCCAATGGTCACATGCGTGACCAGAAGGGGGGCCCACCCCCAACGACTAGAATTCTAGCTGTTGGGGAGGGGGCCTTTGACCCCTTTTTGGGCTTCTTTGGGCACCTTTAAGGTGCCTATTTGGGCCATAAATTCTTGACAATATGGATTGAATTTTTGGGCTTTTAAAATAGAATTAGATTTGGACTCTTGGGCTTCTAAGCTGATGGACTTGATTGATGGTGAAGATGTGTTGAGTTACCCTTCCTTTCAAAACTCTCTCTCAAGTTGGGCTCGTAGATGTCAATAGTGCCCAACTTGTTCATGATTTCTTGAAGATGAGCTGCAGTTCCCCCTTTATGAAGATGTCCGCTAGCTGCTCTTTTCCTTTGATGTGGGAAGTGGCGATGAGTTTCTCTTTCAGCTTTTGTCGAATGAAATGACAATCAACCTCTATATGCTTGGTTCGCTCGTAGAACACCGGGTTGGAAGCGATGTGGATGGCTGATTGATTGTCACAATATAAGTTGATCGGAATTGAAACTTTGAACCCTAATTCCTCTACCAAGGCCTTCAACCAAACAATCTCACTAGCCGCCGATGCTATTGCCTTGTACTCGGCTTCTGCACTTGACCTTGATGCTACATGTTGCTTTTTGCTCTTCCATGCTCTAAGTTGCCTCCTACGAACATGTAATAGCCGGTAGTGGATCCTCTATCCTTGGAGTGCTCGCCCAATCCGCATCACAAAAACCTTCAATTTGTGAGCTCCCATTGTTCTTCATCCAAATGCCTAATCCGGGAGACCCTTTGATGTAGTGAGGATCCGCTCAGCTGCTCTCCAATGGCTTTTCTTTGGAGTATGCATGTGGTGGCTAACTATGCTCACTGCGAAGGCTATGTTCGGTTTGGTGATGGTGAGGTAGATTAGCCGTTCTACAAACCTTTGATATCACTCTACATCCTCAAAAGGCTCCTCATCATCTACGAGAGGTCCGGTGGTGGCTACGGGGCTACAAGTCGGCTTTGCTCCTAGTTTCCCTATCTTCTGTAAAAGATCACGAGCATATTTCCTTTGGGATAAAATTAGCTTATTATCACAATAGACTAACTCCTAGGAAATACTTTAGCCTCCCTAAATTTTTAATCTCAAATCTAGAACTTAAGAAATTTCTAACTATGTCTATTAAATCCATGTCCTTTCCCATTACGATGATATCATCTACATAGACTAGGGCTATCACTATTTTATCATGATTCTTTCTAATGAAAACCGATGAATCACTATGGCATTTAACAAATCCACTATTAAGGAAAGCATGACTTAATTTTGTATACCATGCTCTTGGGGATTGTTTTAGTCCATAGATCGCCTTGCGTAGCTTGCACACGTTTCCTCCTTGTTGTTGTCCTTTGGGAAGTTGCATGTATACTTCTTCAAGATCTCATTGGAGAAAGGCATTTGTTACGTCTATTTGATACATACTCCATTCATGATTTGCCACAAGAGACATCAAGACCCTAATTGTGTTCATCTTGGCGACAGGGGCATAAGTCTCCTTGTAATCTATCCCATTGGCTTGAGTGAATCCCTTAGCCACAAGTCTTGCTTTAAACCTTTTAATTGATCAATTACTCTTGTACTTAATCTTGTACCCACTTGCATCCTACGGCTCTGTTGCCTTTGGGTAGAGGTGTGATCTCCCATGTTCCATTCTTGGATAAAGTGTCTAACTCCTCCTTTATGGCTCTTCTCTACCTTGGATCCTTAGATGCTTCCTCGAATGTCCTAGGCTCTTGTTTTTTATCTATCATACTCAAGAAGGTTTGGTGGCTCGAAGAAACAAGTGAAGTAGTATAATAATCAGAAAGAGGATGATCGGTGAAGATGGAGGAGCTATAGTAAAATTTTCATTCCGAAGGAGGTTGTCTTACTCTAATTGATCTCCTAAGTTGAGGAGGTGGTGAATCTAATTCTTCCTCAACATGCTCGGATGGCTCTTCCTCTCTGGTTTCTTGTTCTTCCCCTGAAGTGTGAGCTGCCTTCTCTTCTATGGACTTGGATCCTCTTTCTTCATTACTTTGAGAGTGTTCACTAGTGTCTTGGGAGGTGCTTTCTTCAGTTGGTGGAGATGATTGATTTGTGAGGAGCAAAAAATCCCATGTGCTAGGAGCAGTCTCATCCTTTGATGGTTGATGCACTTCATAATCTACAAAAAAAGAGTTTATTTTCTACAAATATCACATCCTTAGATGTGAGGGCTTTGTTGGTGTTCACATCATAACACCTATATCCATACTCAAAAGAGGCATATCCTAGGAATAGACATTTTCTCCCCTTATGGTCAAGTTTATCTCTAAGATGGGATGGTATGTGTATGTAACATACATATCCAAATGTTCTAAGATGAGAGATATTGGGTTTCCTTTCTAATAGAGTTTTTAGAGGTGACTTACCATTTAGAACTTGAGATGGGATTAGATTGATTAGGTGGACAGTGGTTTTAACCGCATCACACCAAAATTTCTTAAGCACATTTGCATGAAACATCATTGCCCTATCTATTTCTAATATGTGTCTATTTTTCCTTTCGGCTACCCCATTTTGTTGAGGTATATATACACATGACATTTGGTGTGCAATGCCTTTTCTCTAAGGTAGTTCTCAAAGCTAAAACTAGTGAATTCTCCACCATCGTCCGTCTTTAGGATTTTAATGTTGGCATTGTAAAGTTTGGTCATATACTTTTCATAACTTTTGAAAGCATTAAAAGCTTGGTCTTTGGTGTTTAAAAGGTAAACCCAAGTGTACCTAGTTTTTTGATCCACAAATATCATGAAGTATTTGTAACCTAAATGAGACATAATGGGAGAAGTCAAAACATCCGAATGAACTAAATGAAAAACACTTTTATATATTGTTTTTGAAATTGGATACATTGATCGGGTTTCCTTTGAAAAAATATAAACTTTACAATGTCTATTTTCAATTTCTAAATTTGGAAATAGACGTTTTAAAGTTTGATCACTAGGATTCCCACAACGTTTGTGCGAAAGAGGTGCATCTTCCTTGACACGAGTTACAAGTGCATGATGTTTTGATCCAAAAAATATAGATTTCATCTTCTAGAGCCCTTGCCAATCAACCGATTCGACTTGAGGTCCTAAAAAGTAACAGTATTTGGGTTAAAGACAATTCTGCACTCCTGATTCTTAATGACTTTGCTAATGGATAAAAGATTTGAAGTAAGTTGGGGAACATATAAAGCATTTGATATTTTTCTAAAAAGTTCAATTTTCCCAATTTGCCTTACTTTCAAATCTTGTCCATTTGCAACACGAACTACCTTATGGTTATGGAGGTTTTTAAAACGTTTAATTTTTCTTTTATTCCTAACCATATGATGGTCTGTCCCCGAATCAATGAGAAAATTTTCGGAATTGAAAAGAGATGAGGTGCTTTGGTTTTTACCATTTGAATGAGCAAATTGTTGGAGCTTCTTGGGGACCTCATTTAGTTGGCTTTGAAAGGCAGCGAAGTCGGCCATTGTTGGAGCTTGAAGTGTTACATGTTGGGCAGTGCTGTCCAAAATTGAAATTGCCTTGCGCCCCTTGTTGCTCCCTCGGCTTGAGTGTTTTTGGCTTTAGTTCTGTATGTAGATTCCAATATTTCTCCTTTGTGTGTCCCTTCTTGCAATGAGAGCATATTTCGAGTTTTCTTGAGGGTTGAGTCACTTTGGCAACCATGTGTTCATCGGAAGAGGCTAGAAACGCTTGAGCTTCAAATTTTCGCTTGGAGCTTTCCTCGATCCGCATACTAACTTCGGCTCGTTGGATCATATTTTGCATTTCTCCAAATGAAGGAAATGCCTTCATTCGATGTATCTCTTGTCGGAGATGAGTGTATGATTCATCTAGGCCCATGAGCAAGGAAAAAATTTTATCTTCCTCCCGTCTTTTTTGAATGACTTTTAGATCGATGGAGTCTAGCCGAAGTGTCATTAGCTCGTTCCACATGTTGGTGAGATCTCCAAAGTATTGAGGGAGAGACCTTCCTTCTTTCTAGATGGTTGCAATTCTCCTTTTGAGTTCAAAAATTCTGCCAAGATTGGATTCTTGACCATAAAGTGAGTGCGTTGTGTCCCATATTATTTTGGCATTGGGAGCACAAGTCACCATGGCATTGTGAGTTTCATCGAAGGAGTTGAGAAGAAGAAAGAATACTTGATCGTCTCTTTTCTTCCATTCTCTATGGGTTGGATCCGAATCTTCAATCGACTCATCAAGAATGTGACCCTCTAGATTGTGGAGATTTAGAGCCATTCTCATCACACTTACCCATTGATAATAATTTCCTCCTTTTAATTGAATGGAGGTGATGTTTTGAATTTGGTTAATGTTGATGCAAGGAAGAGGGTCACCAAACCTAGAAGAGGAAGGGATCGTAGCTTGCTCTGATACCATGTTGAAATATCAAAGTATCAATGCAATAATGAATGAAATAACATTTGGATTTTTATTGAAGAGTAAAGAGAGAATACATGGGTAGATAGAGAGCATTTACTCATACATTGCAAGGAGAAAGAGTGCTCTATTTATAGAGCAAACAATGAGAGATAAAGAGAAGAGTGAGAGAGAGAGAGAGCCCCCCAATGGTCACATGTGTGACTAGAAGGGGGGGCCCACCCCCCAACCGCTAGAATTCTAGCTGTTGGGGATCCCTCCCAACGGCTAGAATTCTAGCTGTTTGGGAGGGGGCCTTTGGCCACTTTTTGGGGCAAAGGCCAGCCCCTTTTGGGGCTTCTTTGGGCACCTTTAAGGTGCCTATTTGGGCCATAAATTCTTGACAATATGGACTGAATTTCTGGGCTTCTAAAGTAGAATTAGATCTTCGACTCTTGGGCTTCTAAGTTGATGGACTTGATTGATGGTGAAGATGTGTTGAGTTATCCTTCCTTTCAACATAGACTTACCCTGATGGAGAGCCCTCTCTCAAGTCTTTAGTGTATGTCTTTGTTTCCAATTTTGGTGCTGGTGGCAAGAGTTTAGAGTAGTTGCATGGAATTTGTCTTGGGGATAGAGCAGAGAATTGTAAGAAAAAATTTAGCGTAGTGAGTTGGGAAAAGGTTAAGAAGCCTGTTAATCGAAGTGGGCTTTGTGTTGGATCCTCAATGGAATCCAACTTATCCTTATTAGGGAAGTGGTTGTGGAGGTTCATTTTTGAGGTCAATGTGCTTTGGAACAAGGTGATTAATGTCAAATAGGGGTTGGGGAGATTTTGATGGATATCCTGAAAGGTATTTGGGTCACATCATATGAGCATGTGGAAGGAAATTAGGGGTATCTGGGATACCTTTGTCAAGCAGATTAGTTCAAGGTGAGGGAATAGAGATATGTATATATATATATATATATATTTTTTTTTTCCTTTTTCTGTGTCATGCATTGTGCAGTTGTTGTAGTTTGAACGAAATGTTTCCACAGTAGTTTTAGCTTTAGGCATGGAATGTTCAGTTTAGACATTGGAGCATACTTTTTGTGAGGAGGCCTGATGATAGGGGACAATTTTATCTTTTTCTTTGAGGTGCTTGAGGCAATGCTATTATTCCAAAGTGAGGGGACAAGATGATTTGGAAGGCTAGCAGGATGGGCAATTTCGCGGTTAAAGGCTTCTATAGTTTCATTTGTGAAGGGTTGGATAGGCCAATTGTGGGTTTTTTCTGGAAGGTCATTTGAAAGCATTTGCTCCTCTAAAGTTAGTGTTTCTAATGTGGGAAGCAAAATGGAGGAATATTCTATAGCCAGGATAAATTCTGGAAAAGAGGAATAATTTTGAGTATTAGAGTTGGTGCATCATCTTTTGTTTCTTCGCTTGTGGACAAGATGTTTGTGGGACTTGGTTTTCACTTTGCCTGATACCTAGTCAGTGCCGGCAAAAGATGTGTAGTGAATTGTGGGTTGCAATGGAAAGAAGTGTTGTACAACAAAGACGAAAATTGTTGGGTTGATCTCTTTAGCTATGTTTTGGTTGGTGTTGGGGGAGAGGAATTTGAGAGTTTTTGAGGGGGTTGGTTATGTTGTTCTTTGGAAAAAGACCCTTCCCTTAAATTTTTCCTTTGGTTTTTGTTGGATGTAGTTTGTTAACTCTACTTCTCTTTGATAAAATTTTTTTCCCCTTGCATGATCTTGGTGCTTTTATTTATATTGCTTTCTTTCCTATGAAAAATTAGTAATACTGTATTCCAAGGAAAAAAAAAAACTTAAAACAGGTGTTTTAAAGATGTGAATGCTAAGTTAGATTACTAGTTTTATTGAAAAAAATGTGAACTTCAACAAAAAGGCAAGAAACATCATTAATTGTCTGAAAAGGATATTGTTTTCTCTCTTGATGTCATGTACATTCTTCTCCTATTTTCTACTTTCTCTATTAAAAATGGAAATGTCACTAATAGCGTATGGGGTAGTATAATGCATGTGACTGAAAAGGAAGAAATGTTTTGAGGGAAAAATCAAAATTAATAAGTGGCACATTCCATCCAACCCCATTTGATATCCTCCGGACTTATGTTTCACCGACTTAGATTTTGATGTTGAGTATGGATATGTTGGCCATGGGATTGTGCCACATTGTGATGCAATCACTACTAAATTAAGGTGTTCAATAACCATACCCATTCCCAGGTCCTCTTTGATTGATATGTCTATGATTGGGCGAATTGAGGAGTGGTCCCAAACTATAGCCAACCCCCTTGAAGATCCTAACAACAAAACACAAGAAAGGTTGAAATTTATTTTATTATGCCGAAGTTTTTCTTTTTTAATTTTTTTTAGACCTTGGCTTTTTTTTTTTTTCCTCTTTTCTGGATGTAAAAATATTTGCATCAGATGTAAAAGAGATTATACAAAATCTCAAAGATGAGAAATTTTCAACGCGAGTGAAAAAAAGAACCATACATAGACTGATACGGGACTTCTCTTTGGTCACTCTTCAACTTCTTTTGATTATAATCTTTATAAAACCCTTGGGTAAGAGCCCCTCAAGAAAGTATAAGACACAATCTTATCCCGAAGAGAGAAGTAGTAGTTTGATTTCTAAAATTTCCATCGTTTTGTTTCCACAAAATACACTAAGGAATAGCGACAAAAGCATATTGCTCAAGTGAACAAATGTTCTTTTTTCGCCTTCCAAAAGATCTAAATTTTGTAAGAAACAATACAAGGATGCTCACAAACCGACTCGTTATCTTGCATAGCAAAGGTGATTCTGTATATCCAGCACGATGCAACAATACAAAAAATGTGATCTCTAGTTTCAAAATTGTTCTAACACGTGATTTGTATTAATCTGTTTAAACATCATAAACTAAGTAAAAGCCTTAATCTTGGTAGGTCCCTTTACCTTCCAAATAGAATTGGCTAATGGAAAGGTTTGCGGGGAAGGCAAATAAGATGTTGAAAAAAGACTTGTAAGAGAAAACACATGAAGTATCAAGACTCCAAATTCTGGTATGAGAAACATTATGAGACTGTTGATTTTCTTTGTAAAAGCGAAAATAGTGAACAAGAGAGAATCCCCATCAAAAGAACTTGAACCAGGAAATTGTCACTCACTTTGAAAGATACAAGGGGAAGAAATGCTTGAGATAACTAAGGAATGAATTTCCAAGGACTACAATAAGAACCTCCCACTTCAACATTGACATCTCTTCAGTTTTGTCTGGGACCATACTTGCTCCTCATAATCTTATGCTATAAGGAACTGAAATTTAAGGAGACTCATTAGTAAATGTTCTTCGTTTCCTAATTATCGAGACCGCTACCACCCTCAGAATGAAACCTGCATCCAACTTACCAAATGATTCCTTTTAGCCAACCTACTTTTGGACCAAAGGAAATCTGTTATCAACTTCTCAATCTTCTTCGCTACCCCAACTAGAAATTTAGAAAGGGAAAGAAAATAGTGGCTGATGTTACAAAGACATGTGAGGATAAGGGTAGTGCACTCACCTAAAGTGTGAGAAAAGCGCCCTTCCACCTGTCTAATCTCCTATATCTACAAGAGAATCAGAAAAATGAATACATTCAGGATTCCTTTCCGAAGGAAGCCCTGCAAGAAAGAATCCATTCCTTTTTCTCACAGTTAATAATGCTAGCCAAATTATCAGGGTCTTGTTATGCACATTTATGACAAGATGACAAGATGCTCACACTCAATTATGTTGATCTTAAGCCGTGAGACTTTCTCAAAGATGTTGAGGAGGGTGATCATATATTTTAAACTCTCAGTGTCCTCTTTGAGAAAGATGTATTATCTGCAAACTGAAGATGAGAAATGTGAACTTCACAACATGAGTTTGAACTCCTCTCTCAATTAACCTGCCCAACATGCCTACTGCGAGAGTTAAAAGGAAAGGAGAAAGAGTATCTCCTTATCTTAAGCCTGAGAGGCCGTAACCAACATTTAGGTTCACAATTAATAATGATATAAAAAGTAGTTAGTCTAAAAAATCCTTCTATCCACCTTCTCCAACGAATCTCTAAACCTTTATTATTGAATACATTATCTAAGAAATGCCAGCTTTATTTTATTGGACAGTAAAGAATGTGGCAGAAGTCCATGGTTGAGAAATTCTTGGAAGTGAGGAAAAGAATGATACAAAACGAAGAACTGCTCTGTGAGTCTTTTTCCACTCATCTAAATTGTAATCTTTATAAATCACTTAGATATGAGCCTATAAATAAGCATTAAAAACAATTTTATTATATAAACAAGAAGGAGCAATGGTCTGATTTTAGAAATTTAAGGATTCTGCTCCCTCCAAAAAAAAAAAAAAACCCAGAAATAGCCCCAAAAGAACGCCTTCAGAGCAAGTATCTTTTTGTCCTCCAAAACCTCTAAATTTTATAAGAATCAATCAAGGAGGATGCTAGGATAAATCCAGTCATTAATGGAGTCATCATTACACATACAATTTGTAGTTCCACATTTCTCACGTGATAGAGCAATGCAAAAACATGTGATCTCTAGTTTTAGAACTGTTTTAGCACATGACACAAACATCTGCAATGAGCTTTAGAAGGTTCTCTTTTGTAGCTAATTTTCGGTATTGATCTTGTTATGAAATTGTTTATGGAAAATGAGGATTTTGTGGAGACTTATATGATGTTGAAAAAGAGATTTGCTGGAAAAAAGCATCCAAAGTATCGATGCTCTAAATTTTAGACTCAGGAGTATTGTAAGAGGTTTTATTTCCTTATAAGAGAAAATATGGAGGAAAATTCTACAACTTATATTATTATCTTAAGAAATGAATATCACAATAGGTTGATTATACCTTGTGGCTATAGAAGTCTTTAGTAGGAGTGGAGTGGAGCCTAGAGAGCCTACAGAGACGAGGAAAAGTAATTTACTAGGGTGAATCACCAATCCGAAATCCTCCCAAAGGAAAAGGACACAAGACCCATTACCCACTTTGAAAGACATGAGATGAAGGAAAGTCAGATGAATTTCTAAGGATTGTAACGAGTTCTCACTGCAGCATTAGAATCCCTTCGCTCTTCACTCTGTTGGTGACCATCCTTACTATGCCATAAAGAATTAGGTTCTAAGAAAATTGTGAAGTTATTTGTTTACCTGAGCATTGTTTTGGATACTGCATTACCTAGATTGAGACCACGTCTGCGTTGGGTTTTGTTACATAATCCGAACCTACCTAATGATCTCTTTTAGTTGACTCATGTTCCAATCAAAGGAAGTCTCTCATCACTTCTCAATTTTTTTCTGCTACTTAACTAGGAATCTTAAAATGGGAAAGGATATTCACAACACAATTCAGAAAATGAACAATCCTAGAATATTCCCTAAAGAAACCCCTAAATAAAAAATATGTCAATACTTAGTCTTACTTTAATAATGGCAACAAAATTATCAAGTGCCTTGGTTGACACATTGATATGATGAAGCTATCTCTTCACAGTGTTGATGTGAAGCTCCAGATATTAACAAAGATGTTAATTAGGGCGATAATATGTCGAAAACCCTCATTGTTCCTTTAAGAAAGAGGAGATAATCCGCAAATTGAAGACCTATCATAATCCTTTTCAACTCTAACTCTAGAACCACACCCCTATCGTGCTTTTTAGCATAATCAACAATCTCATTAGCAATTAGGGCTGCATCTAAGATTTGCCCACGTTAGTATTGTGGTTACAAAGATGGTATCATAAGCATCTTGTCCAACCTATTAGCTAAAACTTTGGGCACGTTTCAGTAAGAATTTAGGGGTAAGAGAAATGGGCCTAAAATCATTCAGTCTTGTTGTCTTATGAATAAGGGTAATAATACTATTGTTCATGCTTTTTCCTTGACTTTGAACAAATACTCATGAACGACATCTCATCAAACCTGAAAGAAAGCCACAGTAAAATCATCGGGACCAGGGACTTTAATACTATCAAAATTAAGGGGCTCTTGAACTCTTTATTGGATCCCAATCAAGACCTTGGAGTATAGGGTGGCCTCTATCCTCCTCTGTATACAGATTTCTATGGAAATTGGTGATGACTTTTTTAATATAGATATGATTTGGTATAACATTTGCCACATCATCCTCTAGTTTTCTAATAATTCTCCCTTGCTTGGTACCATTGGCAACCCAATGAAAGAGAAACTAGTATTATAGTTTCCCTCTTTAACCCACTTCATCCAAGTCTTCTGTCATCAACTAATCTCCACCTTAAGAAGAAGCTCCTCAAAATCAGTCCTAAGATTCTCTCTTTGGGTAGAAATATCCTCTGACAAACATCTCTCGACATCTGGGTTATCTATCTTATAACTTCCACGAAGAATAACACTTTTCTTTTCCCTAATATCACCAGAGACTTTATTGTTCCACCCTTTAAGAGTTTTCTTGAGATTTTCCTCATCAGCTAATAACCCTCCCACCCTTCTATATGGTATCTCTGCAAGTAGTTTCTACCACCTTTCTAAGATCTCTATCACAAAGCCATGTGCTCTCAAACCTACAAGGAGTTGGACTCCAAGAGGTCAGTAGTTCCAATGAGGGTTTTAAATTAGAAAACAAATTTGTAAGTGAAAGTGCCAATCTTATGAAGGAACCTTATATGAAGGGATAACCCTGCGCAATACTTGATGCAAGTTTTCTATGCTTTACATTGATTCTGTGCACATGAAGAAAGAGTAAACTTATTTGTTTTTGCTCAAAAGAAGCACATAAATTTCTTGCCTCTTCTGTTAATCACCAGCAGCTAATATCTTGTGATTGTACGATGCAGTGTGCGAGCACGCATACTCCTTGGCTCAGAATCTGGATCCGAACAGTGAAGGGAGGGGTGTACTGCAGTTCAAGACAGGTTTGATGTCTGTGATCAAGGTATTCTTTGCCTGAGGGAATTGTTCATTTTTTTTTTGGGAATCTCTAGGTTTTGGTTATGTTCTCACTGCTTGTCAAATACCAGAGGAATCTTTTAATCTGTCTCTCTGATCTAGAGTGGTTATGCTTTCACTTTACACGAGAATTGGAAATTGCAGATGTTTATAGATCCATTATACATGTCTGCCCTTCCTGCATATATATGTTCTCACAGTAAATATTTGGACCTTTAAACCCCGTTCAATTTATTTACTTATTTTATTGAATGACAAGTGCATGTATGGCCTTCTTTGTTCTTTCATTTCTTTGCTTTTCTCTTGACAATATGGAGGGGAATAAAATTTCAATGTCGGGCCTTTGTGGCATGCATGGTTTTAGGTCACTTGTGTGGCCATCTGAGCCAGCCTCTTGGTTTTCTTCTTTCGTTTCTATATTTGCAATGTGTTGTTGCCTCTGGATATGGACACATGCTTGCTTTTCTTATTATTGTCCTTATTCGTATGATTTATGAGTGTTTTGCTTTGTATGCAATGACAAGTAGACACAGAGGCTCAAATGATGCATAGTGTAAGGATTAATTAAGCAGGAAAATTTGCTTATTAATATAATAGTTCTGTAATACTGTCGCTAAAAATGATACTTGTTTGAACTTACAGATTTTGCATCATATTGGGTGTCTTTATGACTAAAAGTAAATTCCTTGTTTTGTTCTTCCAGAAAATAGATATTTAATTATGAATGTCATTGTTATCTTATTGCTTCTTTAAATTTCCAGCAAAAATTAGCGAAAAGGGAGGTTGGTAGCATAGATAGAAGCCTGGATATTGCTCGGTTGCAAGAGTTCTATAAACATTATAGAGAAAAGCATAATGCAGACAAGCTTCTAGAAGAAGAAATGAAGTTAAGGGAATCCGGAGTATTCAGTGGTAACCTGGGAGAGTATGTTTCTTAACTGGAGACTGTTAAATTTGACCTCCAATTGTTACTCTTGAATTTCTGCTCCCTCTTTCTCTGTCTTTACTACATGGGTACATACCATCTGCTTGTGCTGTTTACAAGTTTATGCAATGTATATATGTATATATATAATTTAGGATGTCCTAAGGAATCAATACCTTCGGGTCATGGTGGCTGTAAATTCTTTCACATTGCATGGTCTTAATGGTTCTGTAATGTATTATTAGTCATTTGCTTAAATTGGCAACTTGATAAAATCCTTTATAATTTGGTATATTGGTTGCTTGTGTGGGAAATAATGTTTCTAATATAGAATGTGGATTGGGACTTTGTTGTGGAATCTATAGGGTTATATTTGGAGCTGGAATTCAAATGTGGTCCATGGTGTTGGCGCATGCTGCTAAGGATTTAGCCCACTACGGGGGCATAATGGGGTTTAAGGATGATTGAATTATGTTCGTGTCATTGGGTATGGAAAAGGAGAAAAGATGTCACCTGCTTTTCCTTTCATTGTTTGGTTGCTTGGACGTGGTCAAACAGGCCATTTGATATCATTTGGAGAGATAGGTGTCTTCAGGTAGTCTTCATGAGCTTTTACTTGTTCAACTTAAAAGTTTTGGGACTCCTTAAGATGCTCCTACACCTTGCTGACGTTCTTTGATGACAACTTTATGATCAGAGAGTTACACCCGTATCTTCGGAAAGCTGAACTACCAATTGATCACCTGTTTCCAGTATTTTAGGTGCCATCAAATCCCTGTTACTTGGGAGGAAGGTTGTCAACTCTTCTGCCTTGCTGAACTTCCCCTAAAGAGTTAATTGAGATTCTGTGAAAGAAGCTTTGCGTGTGCAAAATGGGACAACCAAACTAATGTAGTAACTTGGCAATAGTTAACACTTGCGTCCAGCCGCTGAACATCCCCAACAGTCACATTTTTGAGGACGAGAATCTGACTTGTCTCTATTTCTTTGTAGAATATAGACAAAGCATTTGATAGGGTTCCTATGTGGTGGACGCTGATAAAGAAAGATATCTCCTTGAAATACATTAATCTTATTAGAGATATGTATAAAGGAGTTATGACCAATGTAAGAATTAGCGGGGTCAAAGTGATAACTTTCCTATTAACATGGAGCTCTATGAAGGTTCGGTATTAAGGCCATCCTTTTTGCAATAGTGATAGATGAAATTACAAAAAATATCGAACATGAAATACCATGGTATATGTTTTTTGCAGATGATATAGTGTTGGTTGATGAAACTAGAGAGAGTATTAGTGCTAAATTAGAGTTATGAAGGGTTACACTGTAATCTAGAGGATTTAGATTGAGCAGGTCCAAAATTGAGTATATGAGATGTAGATTTAATGGCAATTATCATGATGATGATGAAACGATTAGTTTTAAAGGAAAAGATGTACCTAAATGCGAACGCTTTAGATGTCTTGGTTCAACCATTCAACATGAGATAATATAGATAGAGATGTGAATAATATGCCATTATATTTAACGGGAAAATTCTATAAAACCGCAGTGAGACCTGTACTATTGTATGACACTGAGTGTGGGCCATTAAACAACAAGAAGAGCGTAAAATGACTGTAATTAAAATGAAGATACTTAGGTGTATGTGTGACAAAATTAGAAAAAATAAAATTAGAAACGTAAAGATGCATAATAAGTTTGGAGTTAGTTCAATTGTGGATAAGATGCGATAGTACTGTCTGAGGTGATTTGGACATGTGCAACGAAAATCCAAATACAGACCTGTTAGGATAATCGAGAACTTAAATATAGGAGATTTAGTAAAATGTAGAGGTAGACCGCTGAAAACTTGGATACAAATTATCCGTAAAGACATGATAGCCATGAGTTTAGTTGAGGAGATGATTTTAGATAGGAATGAGTGACGTAGAAGAATTCGTATAAATTAATTCAACACTTGTATTTTTAAGGTTTTGTTTTGTTTTGTTTCCCCCCCTTCGATATTTGCCTTGCAAATAATTGACTCTAAAATTTGGGATAAGACCTAGGGTTTTTTTTTTTTTTTTTTTTTTTTTTTAACGTACGGATAATTGAGAATTTAAATATAGGAGATTTAATAAAACGTAGAGGTATGCCGTTGAATATTTGGATGCAAGTTATCTGTAAAGATATGATAGTTATGACTTTAGTTGAGGAGATGATTTTAGATATGAATGAGTGGCGTAGGAGAATCCGTATAAATTAAATCAATACTATTGTATTTTTAAGGTTTTGTTTTGTTTTGTTTCCCCCCTTTGATATTTGTCTTGCAAATAACTGACTCTAAAATTTGGGATAAGACCTTAGGGTTTTTTTTTTTTTTGGTTTTTTTTTGGTTTTTTTTTGTTTTTTTTCTCTCCTTCGCATGTCCAAATTTCTTGGAGGAACTTGTTAAAGGAGTTACCCTAAAGGATCTCCAGAGTAGTTTGAGTTGGGCTCTCTCAAGGGTGTCTTGTTAATAAAATAAGCTGTTCTGTGCTGAATCTGCTTGGTAAGCTTTGGGAACTAGTGGCCGATTACCTTTAATTAGTGTCCACTCTTGTTATGCTCACATAAGCTATCTATGAATGTGACCTTTGATGTACTTCTCTAAACCACCCTTTAATTACTCCCAACCCATTATTAGTTTGGGAAATCCTCATCTTGGCACTAACTAGCATCTTGTGATATTCTTAGAAGCATGAAAACACTTCACCTTTTTATGTTTTTGGTGGTTGTTTGTTATCTTGGGAGAGAATTTGCTCTCTTCATGTTCTGTTGAGGAGTTTTGTTTACAGTGTTTAAAGGTTTTGGTGGCAGGAAATTCTTTTGGTTGTGTTATTATGGCTTTGATATTTTGTTTATGGTTGGGAAGGAATGCTCCCATCTTCGAAGATCAAAGTCTTCCTATTAATTCGATGTGGGATAAGATTATTTTCTTCACATCTCTTTGGGCCTAGAATGTGGGTTTGAGATGTCTGTTGAGATCAGAATGCTTATGTTTTCAGTTGTTCTTTTTTGTATTTTTTTTTTCTTTCAAAGGATGTTTTATCCTCTATTGTATGATATGAAGTTCTTCTCTTTTTCCATCAGGCGGACAAAAAGGGTAATATGAAACACCTGACTTTTATGTGCCACCACCAGTAACGAAAATGTTGTATTCTACTAGCAAACAATATATGTGAAAAACCAATAAATGTGAAAAACCGTTAATATCCCTTTAAAGAAACAATTCAACTTGAAATCTTGTGCTCAGATTGAATAATCATAAATTGAACAATATTTGGGGAGAAGCTGGCTTCCATGGACAATGAGAATTTTAATGTGCACCTAGCTTACCATGACAGGTTCTGGTTTTGGAAGTTACTGACATTTGGAAATGGCTCTCCATGGTCCAAATAAGCCCCTTGAGCAAATCCCTCCCATCGAATCTGGTTAAATCATCAATTATATGCTATATCTAGGTGTTCTCGCACTTATATAGCTTTAGGACCAGGTTTTCAGATTGAGTTTGGTTAATTGCGAATGAAATCAAATAAACTTTTGAAACAGGTTCATATGGTTGGAAAAGAAGAACAAATCAAGGGGTATGTGACCTCTATTTTAATACACTGAAGTAGAGAAAATTGAGAAGGGGTTTTAGGTTAGTATTAATTGACCTACTCATATATATATATATATCTGTATATAAAATCTTAATTGACCTACTCCTGTGTTTATTTTAGAAAATGACAACTAAATCATGTAAATGCCTTTGTGTATTCAACTCTCAATAGAAGGAAAGCAACATAAACTTGAGACTATTGGGATTAGTGGGACTGGCATCAGCTCCAATTTTTTGCACCCACCCATTTGATGATGCCTGAAACTTGCTTCTTTTTTTATTTGTGCCATGGAATGGTGTTTTGATGTGGATAACGAATACCATTTTCGACACAGAATTGCTTATACACTACAACTTTTTGGACTTTAGGTTTATAAACTGATATCTGGTTTATTCATAGAAATAGAGAATCCTCTGTAACCTTTGCTAAGCTTGCATGGAGATGCATGCTCTCTATGCGTGGTTGAAGAAGAAGTGACATGAGTCTCTAAAGAGATAGAAGCACCATCCAAGCCATTTAAATAGTAGTTAATCTTTGTGTTAACTGGATCCCAAGGAGCAGAATCTAGATTCCCTACTATTACGTACTTTGTTTTGCTTTCAGTTCATTCTTATGTGGCGTCATTTTTCTTTTTCATATATGAATATAGTCTGCATGGTACTTGTAAACCTTTTGTTAGATGTCAACTCGGGGGGGGGGGGGAAGATGCCTAATCATTGAGATAGAGGGAAAAAGAGAGACCAAGCAGTGCTCAAGCATGAGTTTTTGACTAATAGGCAAACTTTGTCCCATGAAAGAAGGAAAAACTACTGTGCCATATTCTTTACATCATCTTTGATCTGATGTTAAGGGGCATTAAATTGTGTGCCAAATATTAGTCACTCATATGCTGGTTTTTCCCCCCTTTTTCACCCTTCCCTTTTTGTTCCTTGTGATGGAGTTATGTGATATGAACTGAGGATTATCGCTTATTGTGGCTTAAGCTATTTATCCATCACCCACTAGAGATATCTCTGCCTTTCTTTTGGTGGGAAGTATGTTCAACTGGTTAGGTTCCGGTGATTGAATTTTGTTTCAGTGTTTTACATTTCATGCTCATGTTGACTTTTTAACTTTCTACTTGAGAATAGATTGGAGCGTAAAACTATGAAAAGGAAACGGGTCTTTGCTACACTTAAAATTTTGGGAACAGTACTTGAACAGCTTATGGAAGAGGTCTCCCCTGAAGATGCAGCAAGTTTAATTCCCAATGAGGTTGGATCCTAGTTCTCCTGTACTTTTCTGTGCATGCTATGTGGTGTGGATCCATAAGTTGCACATGCAATTGGCAACACTTGGCTTTTCTAATTTCTGTTTTTAAGTTTTCTCTGTGCTATCCTATTTACCTGAGGAGAGAGTTTTTGAAGACTAGAAAGTACAAATGAACATAAGGTCTAAGTGGCTGAGCAGCTGCACAATCACATGCATTTTTAAAGTGTTCCATTAATGGGTTGTACTTGAATCTATTTTGTACAGATTAGTAGGTTTTAATTTCAAGAGTTAGCTGTTGCTTCAAGAGCTACCCTCCTATTTGTTCATATAAAATCTTGAGTCCAATTTAAAGATAAATGGTAATGAAGTTCCTCCCTTTTATCCTATTCTACCACAAAGCTTGCTGGGCTAGCTGCCCTGTGGGCTCGGCCAACTATGGAGCTGAGTGTCATCAGCCTTTATGGAGCCAGGCTTCAGACATGTTATCAAAGTCAATTCCTTGCTCTCAGATATATGAAAAAAAGTTTGAAGTTGACCTGGACTGAGCAGTTTTTGATTGGAATTTGATTTATGCAAAATGTTTTTTGCTAGTTCATTCTTGAACCTGGCAAGGTCCTCACTCAAACCCGGATCTTCATATGACCCTGATTTTATCCTGCGCATTAGTGTCCATCTTACCACTCTAAGCTCTGTAATTCATTAGACTAGAGATTATTGCACCAATCCTTGGACCTTTCTTCCTTTTTCTCTTTTTGTTGTCTTTTATCATGTTTTCTGCTATTTTTCCTGTCAATTGTGCTATTTTGGATCAATATTTTAAAGGAACCCTATGATGATATGTTCGTACCCGTGATTATCTTGTTGGTTCAAAGAATACATACTGTATTTGTTTTTTTAATTTTTTATTTTTTTTTCAGCTGAAGAAAGTGATGGAGTCAGATGCTGCTATGTCGGAGGATTTAATTGCTTATAACATAATTCCTCTTGATGCTCCAAGCATTACAAATGCCATTGGATCTTTTCCTGAGGTCAGTAATTTCTGTATATGCCTCAAATTCATATTATGCTGCTTGTGCTTCACTTTACCCATTCATGTCAACTTATTAGGTGAGGGCAGCAGTGTCAGCATTAAAGTACTTCAGGGACCTACCGAAATTGCCTGGAGATTTTCCTGTACCTGCATCAAGGACCGCTGACATGCTTGATTTCTTGCATTACGTCTTTGGATTTCAGGTGGAAATGCTTGCCATTTTGCTTTTCTCTCATCTGTTACTCATTATGATCCCATGTTTAATGGAGTTGCTGTTTTCTGTTCAACATAGCTCATCTAATCCTAAATATGATTTTCGAGGGTGTGATATTTTTTGATTAATGTTGTCTTCTGTTGCATGGTGTCAATTCTAACTTTTCGAAGCATCAAAATCATTTTGGCAATGGTTCTGCCTGGGAAAGCTAGATAGTTCCTTTCTCCCTGTCCTCCTTCGTGTGATGATTTCAACATTTGCACCCTCTGATATTGTGGCCTTTCTATTGTATTAATGCGGTTCTTTTTTGCAAGCTATTATCGGATAACTATTTTCATTTGTTTAAAGCCTATTTGTGGTTCCCCCAAAATAAGAATTAGTTTTGCCTGGGAAAGCTAGATAGTTACTTTCTCCCTGTCCTTCTTAGTGTGATGATTTCAACATTTGCACCCTCTGATATTGTGGCCTTTCTATTGTATTAATGCGGTTCTTGTTTGCAAGCTATTACCGGATAACTATTTTCATTTGTTTAAGGCCTATTTGTAGTTCCCCAAAAATAAGAATTAGGCCCTTTTAAGTGCTTCATTTATAAGTGATTTCATTTGCCGTGTTGGTAATTCCATTGAAAAAATTGCAAACAATATTCCATTTAACTTCTTAGTTAAGATCTATATTAATCATCTCTCGTTAAGGATGTAATGTTTGTAGTGAAAATGTAATAGTTTTCTGACTTAAAAGCAAATTGGATCCTAATAATTGACTTTACTTTCTCAAACTTTTATCCCAATTTGTGATCTCTCTCTCTCTCTCTCTCTCTCTCTCACTATACATGTCAAGTTTGTGAGATATTTTCTGCAATACAGTTTACACTTTCACCAGCTTTACACCTGATGCTGTGGGGAGGGGGGTAGTTTGGAGGATGTCGAAACTAGTGATTTTGACCAAAAGCTGGTCACATTAATGGTCTGTGAGCAAATATTAGTCGATTTCCATGTGTTTGAGGGTGCTCTACTAGTTTGTATTTATTTTCACTTATTTATTTGTTAAAATTAAGTTTGTTAATTATTTGTTTGATAGGAGAATTAATTTAGTTGGCCGACCCCAAATTTTGGGATAGAAGGCCTAGGTGGTTATTGTTGTTGAAGGAGCAATTTAGTAAAAGTGCGCTGAGAATCTAGAAGTTTGTTAATATCAACACTAAATGTGCTCCCCCTTCATGGCGATTATCATACAAGTCCTATATATAGTGTTTTGTGAATGCATTGGCCATCGTTGTGAACAAGAAAAGGTTATTTGGTGCTTATGTTGGGTCCAAGATGGTCATAAGGTCTTAAAGATAGCCCCTTTAAAGAAGAGTTTTTCTCCAAAAATTGAACTTTAGAATGTAGCTAAGAGTGTTTTGAACCCTAGAACATAGAACAGGAGTAACTTCACCATTAGACTAAATGTTCATTGTGAACAAAAACATCTCGGGCCTGGACATTTTGACCTATTTTTTGTTGCTGGTGGCATTATGAGTTTTTTTTTTTTTTTTTTTTTTTTTTTTAAATTAATTTTTTATTAGTTATATTTGTGTTCTTTGCTTATAACAGTTTATATGTGTGGTTGTTGACAGAAAGACAATGTTTCGAATCAGCGGGAGCATGTTGTTCACCTCCTTGCCAATGAGCAATCTCGGCTTGGTATTCCTGAAGATATTGATCCTGTAGGTCCTCAAATAATTGCTGCACAACTGACTTTGTGATGATATAAATGTTTATCATTTGTGGCCCAACTGCTATTGGTATAACATTTGTGTTAGCTGTTAGCTGGGTTCAGTATGAAGGTGGATATTGTAATTAGCATGATTGACCTTTGCATCTCCACTCTCCCTCTCTCTCTCACACAAACACACACACACACATATCTAAAACAATGCATTGCATGTTCAACATTGTTACTTCTAAGTATTCTTGTTCAAGTCATCATAACTAAAATATGTATGTTGTGTGTATATATGAAAAAAAGGAGAAATGGTTTTTTAATAGTATGAAGAGGTACAATGGGGTTAGGTGAAATGACATTCCATAAATGTGGGCACAGAGTTATGTGTGCTTTTTCTATATTTGCGCAGGCATATAGTAAAATTACACAAATATTAAAAAATGACATTGGACTCCATAACACCAAAGACATGGGCATAAATGTAGTCTTGAATCACATTTTTATTTTTATTTATTATTATTATTTTTAACAGTCCTCTCGAAGTGGTGCATATCTATCACTCATCCCCAGCTTGAGTACTCAGTTTGGCTCCCAGTCATGGGGCAGTAGTGCCTATGGCTTTCAATGGAAGATTTCTTCCCTTATGCCAATTTTCTCTTTGCAAGTTGACTTTAGGACTTGATGTAAAAAATAAATAGGTCAAACTTGATTTATTGGATTATGTGTTCACATGTTGTTCACATCTCATTGTTCTGCTGTATATTTTCCCATATGTTGAACAGGTCAGGTATACATGAATAGGCATTTTGATTGTGCATGAATCATTTGTATGCTAAATTGGCCCTTTCTGCTTTTTGAGGACCCCAGTTTTGTTTGAAGAATCAGTTTATTTATGAGTATTTTTCAAATGTTATTTCTATTGGACATCATAATTATGCCAAGGGGCACCAGTCGCTGCCCAAAAGGCAGCTCAATGTTAAATGTTTTATCTAATTAACCACCTGTTGTTCTTAGATGTATTCCATTGTTTTCGTAAATTCTTCTGTCTATACTCTATCACCTATTGATTTACTTACCTTGTTTTTGGTTTAGAAATTGGATGAGGCTGCTGTGCAGAATGTATTTCTGAAGTCCCTCGAGAACTACACAAAATGGTGTAATTACTTGTGCATACAGCCAGTGTGGAGTAGGTAAAATTTTTCAAACCTGTTTTCCTGTTCCCTTGGGCATTCAAAGTGTTTGTTTATTTTTCACTACTCTTTTGTGTGTGTCTGTTTGTTTTTTGTTTTTTGTTTTTTTCCCCTTCTCTTTTCTTTTCTTTTCTTTAAAGGGGGATATTTCAGTTAAGTGAAGTTTTGAAATACGATCTTTTTATGCAGTTTGGAAGCTGTTAGCAAGGAAAAGAAGGTGCTATTCATTTCATTGTACTTCCTGATATGGGGTGAAGCATCCAATGTCAGATTTCTTCCAGAGTGCTTGTGCTACATATTTCATCATGTATGTAAAATGATCCACATTGACCAGTAGTCCATTAGTTAGTTCTTGTCTCATTACTAGTATTGCTGGAAGATAGACAATTTATTCATTTTTTTAGTTCATAGAAACTAATTTATTCACAGCAAACCAACAAAAACTTATGCAAAGAGCAACAAGGAAGTGGTACCTTGCTGAAACTACAACAGCAAAGGCACTACAAAATCTACAATCCCTTCAATGGGCACAATTGACTTTGGTAGACAATGATAATGTCCACAATTCATGAAAGGTTTCTTCACCACTTCAAAAATCATTCCTTCCAAATTAACCTATGGGTGCTAGAATGAAGGGCCTAAAGTTCTTGCTTCTCTCCATACATACCCTCATAGCACTCCAACCATTCTACTTACTTTGGATTGAGCTTTAAGTTACCAAATGGAGAGTAAAAAGGAATAGAATCTTCCACCCACAAATAATGAATCCTGGCACTATGAAAAAGCAACTTATCCGTGGATCGAGCTTTCTTTTACATAAAACACCCATATGTGCTGAAAAAAGGCCTTCCTTTGGGAGATTATCTTGCGTCATATTTGTTCTGGTGGCGGCTTCTAGAACGAAGAAGGCTACTCTAGATAAGATGGATGTTGAGAGGGTTTGTGGGAGTTGAGAGTTGTTTACATGGGAGGAGATAAGTTCGACCTAGAAGTTGCGGATGAAATGGGTTATATCTGGTATTTTTTTTAGGGGGGGGAGGGATGGAATAGAGTAGGTGGTTGCAACGCTTGGTTTTTTTCATCAGGTTGCCAATGTTAGGTGGCAAAGGACTTTTATTACGAAGCTAGAGGATGACATCGGTAATGTTATTAGGAATCCTATTCTTATGGAAGATTATATTACTAGCTTTAATAGAAATCTTTATGCCAGGAAAGATGGAGGGCGTCCTATCATTAGAGAGTTTTAGATGTACTAGCTAGAGAGACTTTTTGAGAAGGTGAAGATTCGTGGGACTTATTTTGGTCTTTGATATCAAGCAAGCCCCATGTCCTGTTTCTTTATGGCTTTATCTTTTTTGAGGCTTTAGGGACCAATTTTTCACAAATGGGATGGTAGGTAGAGCAAGAACATTACCCTAGTTCCTAAGAAGGCTTATTTTTTAAAAGTGAAAGATTTTAGACCTATTAGCTTTGCTATTAGTTTTTATCAGATCATGGCTAAGCCAATGGGAATTATGAGTTGTAATTACTTTCATATTATGTAGAGAGATTTTAGATATATATTTAAGAGCTAATGAGGTAAGCAGTAAGGGTGACATGTAGAATCTGTCTATCGCCAACATAAGCACTCTGATTACATGAGATGGTCTCATCCAACACCATACACAAATAATTAGCTAAAACTTTAGCCATAATAGAATGTAAACAAGAGGTGCGAATCTTGGTGCAATGGTTGAGTTGCTCCTTTGTGACCTTGAGGTCACGAGTTTGAGATGTGGAAACAACCTCTTTGCAAAAAAATGCAAGGGGAAAACTGTGTACATATACGCCCACCCTCCCCTTACCCTCGCAAGGCGGGGAGCACTTTGTGCACGGGTGAATTTTAACTTTTACAATATAAACTGATAGTCAAACTGATTGGTTTAAAATCCTTCACCTACAAGGAATAGGATTCTTAGGGATAAGGGTAATAAAAGTAGAATTCTTACTTTTACCTACTACCCCATGGGTATAGAACTTATCAAAAACTCCAAACAGATCTTCAGATATAATATTCCAAAAATCCTGATAAAAACCCATAGTAAGTCCATCAGGCTCATGAGCTTTATCCCTATCGAAACCGAGAACCACTCAATCTAATGTCTCTCAAAATGTTTCTCTAAACAGGAGGCTCTAGATCTTGTGATAGGTAAAGGTCCTTCAATAAGAGGAGTTAACCTATCTTAATACCAAAAGAAACCGGTGATGGTATTCTTAATGGATGCAGAATCTCTAATCACATTACCCTCATCATCTTCAAGCGCTCTTATAGGTCACCTTTGCCTCCTGCTATTGGCAAGGCGATGGCAAAACCTAGTATTGCAATGTCCTATCAAGTATACTCTTCCTAGTTTTCTAGCACCAAGTGATCTCCTCCTTTGGAAGAGTCTTTTCACGATCATTTTTAAGATTCTCACTCCGAGTCATAGTAGTTAAAAGCGAAAAGCGCAAAAAAGTGACAGACCTTCTTGGGGCTTAAGCGCAAAGCGAAGCGCGATTTTTTTCATATAAAGCGCACTTAAGATATAAAATTAAAATATATATTTGAATATACAATAATAGCAAATGAAATATGTTATAATACTAGAATATCAACATACATAAGAGTTCAAATTTTTAATGACAAGAAAATACACTAAAGACTAGAAAATTTAGCACAAATATGTACATTAACAAGCTCATTTTCTGTATGAAACTCAAAACAATAACAGATAGAGGATAAATTTTAAGAAAGGAAGAAAAAACAATAAAAGATCATGAAGCTCCTAGTTAGTCATCATCTTCGTCTTCCTCCAATTCAATCTCATCTCCTCCAAATCCTCCAAATCCTAGTTAGTCCACTAGTCATTGCAGCAAACACTTTCAATAAACCCAATAAACACTTTCAAATATGGGCAGAGCAAAAAAACAATAACACAGACAAAAAAAGGGGCAGAACAGGAGGAAATTGCAGTACATGGGGAAAATTGCAGATCAAAGGAAAAAAAGAATTACGGTACAGCAATTGAAAAGAAAAAGAAAAGAAAAGAGGCCTGAAGAGGATGCAGGAGGGAAAAAAAAAGAAAAGAGAACTGAAAAAGGATGCAGGAAAAAAATTGCAGAACTGAGAAGGAAGGAAGAAAGAAAGAAAGAAAGCAAGAAAGAAAAAAGAAGAAGAACTGAGAAGGAAGAAGAAGAATAGGTAGAACTGAGAAGAAAGAAAACAAGAAAGAAAGAAAGAAGAGGAAGAACCGAGAAGGAAGAGGAAGAAGAAGAAGAAGAAGAAGAAGGAGAAGAAGAGAGATTCACCTGGTAGATTAGATTTCTTTCTATAGCTGGCCGAGAGAGCAGAGATGGCAGAGATGGCTGAGAGAGTAGAGAGCAGCTGCGTTGGTGTGTTGCTAGGGTTTCCAAACATTTTGACATAAAAAATTTACAATCCAGTGTATATCATCCATGAAACATAACATAGACCATCACATCTTCACCAATAATAACATCAAATGGTCCAAATTATATTAGAATTACTAAATTTAAAAAAAAAAAAATGAAAAAGCAACGCTTTTCAGTGCTTTGTGCTTTTTGCGCTTTTTTGCGCTTTTTGTGCGCTTTTTCATCTGCGCTGGGCTTTCTTCGAAAAAAGCCCTAAAGGAGCGCCTCGCTGCGCTTGGAGCTTAAAGCGCGCTTAAGCGCGCTTTTGACTACTATGCTCTGAGTAGAAAGATCTTCAAACAAACCTGAATCAACCTCCTCACAGTCATTTTTAAGATTCTCACTCTGAGTAGAAATATCTTCAAACAAACCTGAATCAACCTCAAGCAAATCAATCTCATTAAAACCCCAAGTGTTGCCCTTTTCTTCTCTTGGATATCACCAAAACCCTCTTTATTCCAAACTTTAAGTACTAATTTTAAGTCTTTCAATTTCGCCACACCCTACTCCGATGATATATCTCAAAGAATCTTCTACCATTCTTCTAAGATCCCTATGAGAGAGCCACATATTTTCAAACCTAAAAGGGATGTGGTGTTGTCTCTAATGGAGTATGGAAATAATTAGAGGTGGTTCATGTATGAATCCTCTGCCAAAGATTAGGAGTACTGGACTTCTAATCATTAGAAATAGGAAAACGATCAATATGGAAAGCTGCCCTATGCTCTCCAGACACAGACCACATGGACTGTGCCTCTGAGCAAGCGAACTACTATTAATTAATGCCACTTAATATTCCACGTATTTGAGACCTTGTCACAGAATATTCTGGACCTACATGTGAGGGAGAGTGTTAATATATAAAATACAAATTTAAGCTTTTCGTGCTATTAGTTGTTTCGCAATGTAATGTTAAATTAATTTTATTTAAATTCTTCTTTCTTTGATGCATAGATGGTCAGGGAACTGGATGAGATTTTGAGGCAGCAGGTCGCACAACCTGCCAACAGTTGCAAATCTGAGAACGGTGTGTCATTCCTTGATCAAGTTATTGCTCCTCTGTATGAGGTTATTGCTGCGGTATGTCTCTGGTTGCATTTTCTTTTTTACTTTGAGTTGTCAAATTATTGTGATGTCTTTTTTTCATTTTTTCCCCGGTCATGGAAGTTACTTCTCTCTCTCTCTCTCTGGGGAAGGGGGATTTTAATAAGTTTTATCGGGGAAGAGAGCTTAGTTGATGTGGCATCAATGTTGATACCTATTTTCAGTAAGTTTCTGTAACATTATATAAATTTTATGTATTCTCTGCCTCTAATTTTAGTGTCTAAATTCGTTGTTTCTGTTTTATGCTCTGCTTTTTATGTCAATGAAATGCAGTGACATATGGGAAGAATGAGAATGCTTTCCTCAGTAACACTACCAATGTATAAGGCATTAAAGGACATATATAGCTCGTAATGACAAGTGGATACCCATTAATTGTCCTCAAGGAACTGCTTTTATGCCACCTTGCAAACTTGTTGAAGTATCTCTATCCAAAAATAGTTGTTCAAATCAAGCAAAATTTGTTTAAATGTATCTACTTCTGTCCATAAAGAAAGAGTTTTGAGACATCATTTGTTCCCCTGTGGATTCACAGCGTTTTTATGATTACTACAAAAGTGTGATTTAAAGGTAGAAGCCCGTGCATCTTTCAACTGCCCAAACAAGTCCCCTCACACGGTGAAATGCTCACGCACATATTATTGAAATTTAATCCCGTTTGTTGAGAATGATGTGGCTAGCTTCAATTTCATGGACACCCCATTTTGCTCCTCATATCTACCCTGGTTGAGCTACCTGTTGTCTTTGTTAGGCCACCTTACTCAAGGACAAGTAAGGAATGAACTGGGATTGTTAGAACAAAATTAAGTTCAATCTACAATAGTACATCAATGACAAAATTTGGAGAGATACAACAGAAAAACAGTACATCAAGCCAGTTCATGAGCCTTGTTCATTTGAGCTTGGAATTTTTTTGAGTTCTAGCTATGCATGGGATGAGTTTTGTAAGACAGCCTAAGCTTAGCCTGCTTGCTAACTAGACATCCTTGAGTAGTGTTTCTAAGGAGTGGTGTTAATTTTTTTACTTAGAGCTTATCATCTTGCAGCTCTTGCATATATCTTTTTACATGTTATGAAATGGTCACTGTTATTTTAAGGAATAGGATTGTATTGAATTTTGTGTTCAATTGGTGAAGTTGTCCTGCCTATTTCATTCTTGCAATCTTGGTGTTTCTCTGTGAACATGATTCTGGAAAAATTTGTACTTATCTATCCCACACAAACTTGCAGGAAGCGAAGAATAATAATAATGGTCGAGCACCTCATTCTTCCTGGAGAAACTATGATGATTTTAATGAGTTCTTTTGGTAAGAGTTTTTATATCCTTTTGTGTTATAAAATTCCTTTGTTCTTATAGCTTTGTTCTACTCTTTTCAGGTCGCTTCATTGCTTTGATCTACGTTGGCCCTGGCACAAAAATTCTCCTTTTTTCATGAAGCCACAACCCAGTTTGAAGGTTGGCAATTGTCTGACTTATGTAGTGGCCCATGGCAGATGTTCTTGCTCTGTCCTGTTTGAAAAGTCATTGCCTTTATTTTCGTGAAATTTATCTTATTTGAGTTTTCATTTCACCCTTCCTATGTATAAATGTGGGTCCTTTTTCTATAGTAATGGTTAATGCATGAGCAGAATTGAATTCTATTCATGTTAACAGGAGTTTCAAGTATTGCCATTTGAGGTAGCTAGAGTTCTCTAGAAGTAACACAATTTAGGGAGGGGGAGTGGTTTTTTATTATATTTTCTTTTTCTCCTCTTCTTTTGTGCATGTTGAAATCTGTGTTGTCCATGCCACCTCAGTTAATTCCAAACACCAAATTATCTGCATTTTGTTGCTTGAATAGAATCCTGGTTGTTATTACTATGCATGATTGCACTTCCTTTTAAGGAGCTTATTGATTATATCAATGTGGTGAATTTGTTTTCTTGAGAAGCTTCTACATGTTTCTTTGTTTTAGTTGTTAGCTTCAGGTTATATGGTTCTTTTGATGCAATTTTTTTTTGAAAATACCCTTGCCATTTCCTGGCTTTTGAGCATAGGACCTGACTACTGGAATATTCTAAAATGAAAACCATATCTCTACTTGTTTTGCCTAATATTCTTCGAGGATCCTTGGTTATGTATCTCACAAGCTTTATCTATTGCTTCGTGACTTGTATAAATTTTATGGAATGATGCTTCTTGTATATCATGTTCTTATTAAGGCCCACTTTATTGTTCTAGACAGGTGTCTTTCTTTAATGATTTATTTGGGCGGCGATAAGGTCAAAAGTGGTGTTTCAGTTTCTACCAACCCATTGAATAACTCATAGGTTTTCTTCAAGAAAGTGGTGTTTGCTTTGGGAGGAGATAAGTCTCCAGGAATTGATGCCTTCACGGGGTTTTTTACGAAAATAATGTATTTTTAATTCAAAATTAAAAAAATAGGGTTTTTTTTTTTTGTTTCCCGAACTAGAGATGTCGCGCTCTGTGAGCGCGACATCCATTGTGCTTCCCAACTCAGCAAGACATGTCCGTGGCAGGAAAAATAGTTTATGTCGCGATTACAGATTGCGACATGCGTTGCGCAATTTGTAGTCGCGACATCTTCTCCCCTACACAGCCCGAACTCTGCCTTTTCTGCATTGCCTCCCTAAGTTACAAACCTGCAATGAAAATGCTACATAGGCACTCTCTACAGAACAATCCTCCAGCCAGAACAAGCAATCACCAATCCAAAACCAATAACATAACATACTCCAAAACAATCAATTCTCCACGATCCACAATCAATACTCCACAAAACAATCACTGACTTCTAAACCTATCAAACTCTACAAACATCAATCATCAATATCCACAAACATCAATCACCAAACATCACAAACTCCACAAGTTCCAAACTTCACAAATATCAATCAATACTCCAAAACAATCAACAGATGCAAACACCAATATCAATAAAAGTTATAAATTTAATTAAAAATTTTAATTTTTCAAAATTAGAATGTAATACATGTAATATGACAACCTGCACTAAGTACCGCATGGAGGTCGTCAAACATTTCTATGCGGTTGACGTCTCGTGGGAACGGGTGCCTGCCTACCCTCATCAGTCTCTAGAAACTGCACCGTAATAGTCCCAATATCCTCTAAATATCGACGCCGTCGCCGCTGATAAACATTAAGTCGTGGAGGCTCCCTCGGCAAAGCGTCGTCATGTTCCTCAAGGGCAGGTATATGTGTAAAGGTCGGAGTAGGTGTAGGAGTTGGATACCCACCTATCTGCGTCTCTATATGCTCCTCAAAGGCACCCGTCTGTGTAAAAGTCGGAGTGGGTGTAGGAGTTGGATACGAATACATCTGCATCTCTGTATGCTCCTCAAAGGCACCCGTAGCACCAACATCCGAGGGAACGTCTCCATCAAAATCTCTCTGAGTAGATGTCCAAGGACGATCTCCCTGAGGGCTCGGATGTCCAAAGCGCTGCAGTGTATCCTATGTCTTGTCTCTAATATAAGCAACTTGAGGATCCATTCCTGGGAAAGCGAGGACATCTGATGCTACTAAATGGATATCCTCGAACTGTTAGCACTGCACTATAAAAATTCATAAGTTCAAAAACATTTTGTAAATAATAAAAGTAATATAAAATGACCAAGTTCTTTTGAGTTACCATAAATGTGAAGTAGTAATCGAGCTAATAAGGAAAAGGAAAGGGAATTTACTCACCCCACCCTCCCTTATATGATCAAGCTGATTTCGATATCATCGTAGAACAAACTGTTTCGTATGCACATAGCTATGAGGAACATCCCAACTAATTCAAAATGAAACAACAGTAAGTTAGATAGAGTTAAATGAAATGGTATGATAAACATAATAAGGATTACATACAGAGCTCCTCGAGGACCGGCCGGTATGTTTGGAGCAACAGGTAATGGATCAGTGATGTGACGTCTAGTCGGAGTGAACATCGTCACTCTCCCACGCCCAGAGCTGAAAAGAGAATAAAAAAGATTGAAATAAATTGCATAACATTTCAATAAAAATATTGATGCAAACCAAATAAGAAGATGGAGACAAAATACCTGTATAAGTAGTACCGGTCCAGAAATCTGTTTAACACCATCAAATGCAGCCTGACACATTGCCCTGTAAATTGTCGCTGGTACTGCACTACCCCAACTATAACTCCCAGCACAATCAAGATCTCGTAGGAGCTCCAAGTATAGAAGTTTCACCATTGACCCAGATTTATTGCCTAAAAGAGAACCCAAAGGCTGCATAATCCTACCACGTGCGTGAAAGTGCACTAAAGTATGATTCGAGTGCGGCCCCAGTGGATGTGAATCAAGAAATTGTGTGATCGCTCGCAACTTAAGTCGATCTCCATGGAAATGCTTTGGACTAGGATAGAAAACCATAAGACTACGGCATAAATCCTGTCACTCTGCGATCAAACGACTCCTATCTACTCCAATAACTGCCTCTCCGTCTAGAGGCAATCCAAAAAGGACTGGAACGTCCTGTAAAGTAATAGCGGCCTCACCGACGGATAAGTGAAAGGTGTCTCCGGTTTCCATCTCTCAACTAACGTTGTAATCAACGTATGATCATACTGGATATGTCTATACTTGTAGACCCTGTAAAAATCCACTCGTAACAAAATCTGCTGAACTCTAACATCGAGTGGTCGAGTAGCCCGAAATCTGTGATCTAATCGCCGCACCTCTAGGGGTGTATCACTGCCGGTCTCCCATATAGACTGAGACCGGTGTGTGGGCTGTAAGGTTAAAACATTCGGATCCCGTGGCCCCGGAGTAAATGTCGTCTGAGAGTAATCCATATCTACGATCACTACAAGCCATGATCCAACATGAAATATGAAATACAACAAAGGTAAGTTCAATTTATAACAATCACAATTGAAGAAGGTTTGTTCAGCACAATACAACATACAACATAGGTAAGTTCAATACAACATACAACATACAACATACAACATAGATAAGTTCAATATTACATTAGCCTCGCCTTGCTCTCTCTTGCAATCGGGTCATGTTCGCGCAATGATTTCGATTATGCCCGTATTCCCCATAAGCTTTGCAACATTGAGTTCTTCTTCCATCCATTTTGTTATGAATTCGCGTGCTCCGTGGTCTACATGGCTGATTGTTAAGACGTGGAATATTAGCCAACATGGAGAAAGGAGGAGGGGGACAATAGTCTTTCTGTGGAAGAGGAAGGAATTCACCACAATAGGTAAGCAACATGGATTGATAGCTATAAAATTTATTCACAAATGACATAAACCCACATCTCAAGTCGGCACAAACTCTCCACATGTGGGAGCATGGATACTTGAATATAACATATTTTCCACAAATACATGATGGAACATCCATGAGCACTGTATGGTTGTTTCCACCTTTGCCACCGTGAAAACCAGTAATGATCTCATATATCCCTCTAGATCTGTGAAATGTTTCGAAACGATGATATTTTGATTTTTGCTCAACTCTAGCCAATCTTTCGATCACATTTCTTGGCCATACATTGCCTTCTTACCGATAATCGGATGCTGCTTCTCGATTTTTGTTAAAAAAATGAACTATGCGATACATTGTTGTTCGCACACATGCAGTGATTGGTAACTTTCTAGTACCTTCAGCACACCATTAAACGAGTTCGAGCGATTAGTGGTCATGTTCCCCCATCTGTGTCCCTCGTCATAACACAAGGTTCATTTATCGAGAGTAATTTCCATCAACCTATTATAAGTGGGCTTGCTCAACTCTTTTATCTGATTCATCACAATATTAAACTTTCTAATTTGTCTTTGTTGTGCGACCATATACATTAAGTCAGTTAGCGGCTTATTTTTAAACCATTGACTAAAATTAGCTTTAACATGCTGTGCACAGAATCTGTGATACACCAATGATGGTTGGAGATTATAATTCCTCTCTATGGCCCGTAAAATTCTGGGAGCCTTGTCTGATATCAGACATATACCATGTCTATCACTAATAATGTGCATTCTCAAATTCTCCTAGAACCACGCTCAATTCACAATACTTTCCTCATCGACAATAGCAAAACATAAAGGAAGAATGTGATTAGTCGAATCGGTTCCAACAACAATCAAAATTTTCTCCCTATATCTTCCATATTGGAATGTCCCATCAATACTAATCATAGGCTTTCAATGCTTAAATGCATCAATGCATGGTTTGAAGGCCTAGAAAATTGAGTTAAAAACTCTATCAGTAGATCCCAAAACTTCATTGAACCTCCAATGAACGGCAGTTCCAGGATTGCTTAATTGCAAAACAGCCATAAATTGAGGCAACAATGTGTATAAAGTCTCCGAATTGCCATACACAATTTCTATAGATTTCTGACGCCCCAGCCAAGCTTTCTTGTATGATAGATCTACCTCATACTCCCTCATCTCCTTTATTACATCACACACTTTATAGTCAACATTCTATTTATTGTGACTTTTGATAAGACGACCTACCATATTAGAGTCTACATTGCGATGATCCTCGACAGGCATTGGAGTAAAACATGTGTGTTTTGCATTTAATCTTGTGATTTTCCAAATATTAAACTTCTTTTTCAATCTTGCTCGAACATGCCACAAGCAATTGTTTTCATGATAGAAAGAACACCTCACAAACCATATGTTTTGATTACTTTCATGCACTTTAAAATATCTGTGATGCCATATCGACAAACACTTCACAACATTCTGATCTCTCTCTTGGGAATTGAGAATCATTCAAACTTGTAACTCTGAAGTGCGATCATCATCCCATGTTGGATGGTTGAAGTCATTGCACTCATCAACCATCGTGTCCCCCTCTCCCATATCATATAGAAATGGTATGTCCTCTTCCTCTTGATTCACCCGATTTTCTTCACCTACAACATTGTCATCATCATCAGTTTCACTATCTGATTCATTATCAACAATCAACAAATGTTTCCACAGGATCTGTCTCCTGACCCTCATAAGGTATACTAGAACTCTCCTCTCCAAACTTATCTCTCATAAGCATAACTGAATCAGGAGAAGTACTCAATGCAACATCATTAGAAATGAATGCCCTATACTGTAACCATTCATCTCCAAAATTCACATTTGTCAACATTTCAGTGAAAGATCTAAAATTTGTCTCTCGCCCCAACGAACTAATTCCACCAAAAGAACTCCCTGGATCTACACCAAATGAACTACCTCCGACATTTGACTCATTTTCTACCATAGGAATAGGTGGATCAATAGGTGCAGTTATAATTGGTACTTGCTCTAGAAAAAGTTCAATGATGATAAACCTGAGATATATCTAGGCAAAGACAACACCTCCCCCAAAAAGTCATCCTCCACTAGCAATACACAATACGAAAGCGAATTACCATACTAAAGATGATATTTACATGAAACATTTAGTTTGAATTGTTTAGAATCAATCCTACTTTTATGATGCAATACATTAATGAACTCATCCCATCCAATGTTGTTACGAACTACAACACCCATTTTAGGTCCATCACTATACTGAAACTCTTTTTCAAATCCACCAATTTAACCAACCCCCCCATAAAGTACAAGTCTCACACGGTTATCAGCCATCTTCCTTCAAACATCATGAAAATTAAAATAAATATCAGCATGAATATTAATATTGATTGAGAAACAGGATGAACATTCATATCATTGATTATAATTGATACAAATCATGAACATCAACATGAAGATCATAAAATTCAGAATGCACATCTGCTCAAACCCCAACATTTTGTTGCAACGAATTATTCAATTCATTATAATATTCAGCCCGCATCAGCATGAACAATGTTGAACAAACATCTGAAAGTCCTAACCCTAACCCCAACTTCTCACACACACAGAGCCAAAACCCTAACATGCAGAGACATCACAGCATCACACGACCCTAATTTCTCAAGAAATTGTATTGATTGACATCACATCATAGGCAAAACCCTAACCCTAACCCTAGCATGCTCGCTCGAATAGAGAAAATCATGCAGCCAACAGAGATTCATGTGCCAAATGGAGATGCTAACAACTGAACCAAAGAAAACCCTAACCCTAGACCTAACTCAAACCCTGCTTGCACATTTCAGAATCGGAGACGAGGATATGCGGACATGAGGACATGCATACAGTCGAACAGCAGAGAGAAGAAGAAAATGGGCTGTGGTCTTACCTCCAACCATGATATGTGAAGCTTTGAGTCGCAAGTGCCACAGAGGGGAGGAGCGCTCTGCAATCGCGCAAGCAATGTTGCAAGGAGAGAGAGGATGAGAGAGAGAAGATCGCAAGCAGAATGGGAGAAGTTTGACTCGAGGGTATAAGACATGCATGTCGCAATCTGGGTCTGCACAAGTTATGTCGCGGATCAAAATCGCACAAGCTATGTCGCGGATCTTGATTGCGCAAGCTATGCCATGATCTTTGATCACGACATATTTGCTTCATAACTGCCAACGTCTCATAAGTACCCGACGGTAGGGAAGCACAGTGGATGTCGCGCTCTGTGAGCGTGACATCTCTTGTTCGGGAAACAAAAAAAAAAAAACAACCCTATTTTTTAATTTTGAATTAAAATTACATTATTTTTGTAAAAAACCCTTCCTTCACCATCGCTTTCTTTTAAGATTGTTTGGAGCCTGTTTTTCTCAATTTGATTGATGTGTTTCAAAACTTTTTTCCTTGATTGTCATTTATTTGCAAAAAAGGCACCAAGAGGGTGCTTAAAAACCAAGGCTATACAAAACAAAAATCCATGAATCACCGACTTAGAAGAAACCCAAAATTCAAATTTTTAGAAAGATATCAACTATATTCCCCAAGGGGCTGTAAAGAACCTAACAAATCCTCATGTTTTGTACCCACCAAACCTACCAAAAATGGCCTGAGGGAGCATTCTGTAGGCTCTCCTGTTCTCTCTACAAATCCTCAACCCACCGTTAGCCTTATAATATTCCTTGCACAGACTTAGAGGTTTCTGTTTCCCAACATTTGAAAAGGAGAGTAGAGAAAACTTGCTCCCCAGCTTGATGAGACCAATAACAATGAAATAGTAAGTGATCAACCAACCCATGCGCACTTTCTAAACTAGCTCTCCAGCTCCTGATCATTTGCTGCCCTCCCTAAGGTGGCATTCTGTTGCCACCTACCATTCTGGATGGGTGATAGACCCTAACCGCAACTTCCTTTTTTGGGCCCAAACATACGATGGAGGGAACTGATTATAAGGGGCTTGAGCAAACATCCTTGCGAATAGACTCCCTTAGCCCACTTCCCACTTTGAACCTTACTGCTTAGCGAGCAATTCCCAGCTCCATTTAATATCTTTCAAAAATGCCCCTCCATAAGATCCAGAGATGTGTTTGTTCTTTCTCCCTTCCAGATTCTCTTCATATTTGATTGGAATGATAGTTCTCCAAGGATGTTTCAGAATTTTTATTTGAGTGGTATTGTTGTGAAGGCAATGAATCTATCTTTCATGACATTTGTCTATATTGTGTTGTGGAGAATTTTTATTTTATTTTTTGCTTTTATCTCCTTATTTATGCAGCTGTCACCGTTACATCTTAACTCTTGATATGAAATATGCTTAATGTATATTGAATTGTGGTTCTCTGTTGCTCATTGTCATTGTATTAGCTTCTTGTTATTTTTCTTTTGTGTACCCCCCGTGAGCATGTCCATGTGGCATTCCCCTCCTTTGTTCCCTGGTCGAGTGAAGGATCTGTAAAGGGTCTGCCTTTAGCAGCATCTGTGCTCCATGAATTGTTTCTAGTTCTGAAGGTTGTTTAAAGTGTGTTCCTTCTAATGGCAATTTGCCGTCTTTTGATAGGTTCTACTTAAATCTGGACATGGTAAACATCAAGGCAAAACATCATTTGTGGAACACCGGACATTTCTCCATCTTTACCATAGTTTCCATCGATTGTGGATTTTTCTAGTTATGATGTTTCAGGTATGATGTCCACCTATTCTTTACTCCTCCTTAAAGACATTTAATCTATGTTTCATGTACCCTTTATAGTCATGTATCTTGGATTTGTGCTAGCTAAGTATTCTGTATGACCGAGAGGCGAGGGAACTTTTGTCTGCCAATCTTCTTGAGTCTTTCTCTTGTCCTTGTAATGCAAAGACTAGATCATGGCTCGTGACCGGCCTTTGACATTTTTTACTTTTATGTTGTGGGAAAATAATAGGTGGATTTGTGCCCGCTTGGTCATGGTAGGATAGTCTTTTGCAAGTTCCATAAATTTTGTGGACTTACTTTTTGTATAAAAGACTGGCATTAGCCTTATTTTGTTCTAAAAAAATGAACAAAGCTTTGGATGGTGGGTTGAAATTATGATTGTTAGATGGTATGGATTAAGACTCAATCTTGGTATGAAAAGCATTTTTTTTTTTTGTTTTTGGGTTTAAATTTTGTGGACTTACTTTTTGTATAAACTACTGCAATTAGCCTTATTTTGTTCTAAAAAAATGAACAAAGCTTTGGATGGTGGGCGGAAATTATGATTGCTAGATGGAATGGATTAAGACTCAATCTTGGTATGCAAAGCAATTTTTTTTTTTTGTTGTCTTCATCCAGGGTGGATGCTAAATGAAGAGTACTAACAACATATCCCTTTGCTTGAGTATTTTATGCTGCATGCTCGGCAATGAGCTTTGTAAGCTTGCTTCTTTTACTGTCATCTTAGCACTTAATCGGTTGTGTACTTCAAAACCTTCATGTGCCAACTTAGAAGAATTCAATTCAGCTTTGATTTGGTAAATGAAGAGTACTAACGATGTATCCCTTTGCTTGAGTATTTTATGCTGCATGCTCAGCAATGAGCTTTGTAAGCTTGCTTCTTTTACTGTCATCTTAGCACTTAATCGATTGTGTACTTCAAAACCTTCATGTGCCAACTTAGAAGAATTCAATTCAGCTTTGATTTGGTAATAAGCTAGCAACTCTGCACCATGTTTCTGCCACTCATCTATTGTGAGCCAACTGTTGTCAGAATCTAGGTGCCCTCTCCAAACTAAATTTTGATAGTATTCTCCGGTTAAAGTGAAAATTGTCTAATCATTAAGAACACCTTTATTTTCCTTCTCCTTATTTCTTTTCTTGTGGATGTGGTAGAGGAGTGAATTGGTCAAGAAATGGTAGGTAGTGAAGCATGTAAAGGAGGGGAAGAAAAAGATGGCTTAAACAACATGATTTGGCCTAATTATTGGGCGGTCTGGCCAGGGGTGGGTCTCATCAGATTTGACCCTTTGCTTGGCCCCAAAATTCAAGCTTCCTTTTTTTTTTTGGTGGCGGGGGGGACTTGCCTTTCTTGGATATAACTTTAGGGTGACCCAACCAAAGGCTCGATCTTCATAGAAAAAGAGGGGTCCACCTAAGTACCACCATCACTAATTCTGATATCTGACCAGCTCCTTTCCTTTCTTCCCTCTCCAGATTTCTACATGAGCCTCCTCTCGCTTTTTCACTCTCTCTCAACAATTGGAAACCCTCTTATTGCTATATTCCTCTTGAACTATAGCCTGCTCTCTCTCTCTCTCTCTCTCTCTCTCTCTCCTTCTCCAAGTTGAGGATTAGGGAACCTAGTAGGTGATTCACTTAAATTTGAGGGTAGAAAGAGTGAGAGCCTGATTACAGGACTAACTATGAGGAACAACTGAAAAAATTTTTGTCCCAATAGTGCTTCAGTAGTGAATGAGCCAAAAATATGATGATGGATTGGAAGTATGCTTCTTGATTTGATGGTTTATCTCTTTTGTGTCACGAACTATGCTTCTTTTCACAATTTTCATGTTATTTGATTCATAGATTAAGAAGAGGGAGACTGTTGAGATCTGTATGATAGAGAGTGAGAGAGAGAGAGGAATTATAGAATACCTTTTTCTCCTTTTTAGGTTGGGCCTACATGAGAGTATTCTGGTCTGATGTTTCAGCGCAGCCCTCCTGTTAGGCTGTATTATTTTTGGCTGAGCTGGGTTGGGTAGATGGGTGGCTCGTAGACATGAGTGAAGGCTCTATTTTAAGTGTTAGCTCCTTGACTTTAAATAAAAAGATAATCCATATGTCATTTGAAATCTCTAACACAAGCATTTTTACTGAACTTTCCCAAGATTTTGCATGGTTCAGTTCTTGTCACATGAATTTCCATCTGTTAGTGCAAACATGTAATTTGATTTTATCACCTAAATTGAATTTCTGGTGTCTTTGGTTAGCATCTAATGCAGCCTTTTGACTTTTATTGCTTTGAGCAAATAATCTCATCAAGAAAATCATGCATCTGTTGCACTCATGACTTTGTTAGTTCACTAGCCTAGATGCAAGTGGTATCGGAACCAAATCTACAAACTTCCTAGGATGATAACCTTGGACTACTTTAATCGGACTAAGACTTGTGGATTGAATGACTAAACCTGTCATCAATGCATGAGGAAGAATCAACTAATGAAAGGGCACAACACTTGTGCCATCACTCTCATTAATGTGGTTGGTGCATTGGTCAATCCAAATGGTGTGAGCTACTACTGTCGACAATCTCTCTGTGGAATATGATGAATCCTAGGGTGCTTTATAGTCTCTGTGATTACTAACGATTACATGACCCCTGCATTTCAGCTCTCTTATTCAACTTTCTGCTCACTAAGTGTATCCTAGGGTGCTTTAATTTTTGACTTCTTTTGGCCTATAGGGATTCAACACAATCTTCTTTCCAGAAATTTTGTAAGTGTGTGCTGGCCTTTCTGGAGTGGGTCACATCTAAATCATCGAGCCAAACTTGTCTTAGAAAAGATTTGTGCTATTTTCTTAAGAAGAATATTAAGCCAAATCCAATTCTGATATGTGACAAATGGAGCTGTAACTTAACACCTATGAGTGAGAGATAGTGTGGTTTTATTCACCCCACCAACGTTGAATGGTTGTCGATGCGGCTCGGACGTCAAACCTTATCTAGACACTTCTAATTTAGAAAACACATTCATGCAACTTCCACCTTAAAGTATAAACATGTGGCTGTTGTCTTGTGACACATTTTGATAAATAGATTTTGGTGCTACATCTTGAATCTTCCGCATTTCTTGCCATGGATTGAAAATACCTTATCTAATGGGCAAAGGAGCACCCTCCAATGCCTCTGTATCACTCTCTCTTCTTGGCATTCTAAGCTTAGTGCCCTGAGTTTCATTATTTTGATGATCTTTCCTCATCTTCTTGACCTTTCCTCACCAATATATACCAAGTCAAATTCCAGTTTTAACTCATGGAGGATGCTTAACTTCAGGTATGTTTCTTGAGGGTTATATTCATTTTCTTGGCCTGGGACATCCTCTAAAGTGGTTTGCTGAACTCCCTATGCTGATGTAAATAACAATCTCGCCTTCTCGATAGTTTGTTTTGGTTCTCATATCATCATACGTATATTCTGAAACCAACATCCTCTAAAGGCTGTTACGATTGCAACAAGCTGCAACAAGTGCAATACAACTATATTGTAGCTATTCAATCGACAGTAGGCCTTGATGGGTCTTTGATAGGGACATGATGGCCATAATCCAATGGTGACACCTCTTTCACCATGTGAAAAAGCCCATCTGCATTGCATTATGTTGCACCAGTTGCATTTTTTACTGCTAAGATATGAAAAATAATAAATCTTCTTTCTTCGAAATTTAGCATTTTAGCTTTTGGTGTGTATCATTGTTTCACAAATTTAAGATTGCATTACCTTTGGAGCTCATTAGTTCAAATCATACCACACTGAGTTATACACCCCATTTAATAGTCTACATGATTGGACGTTCTATACAAAATGTGTCATGGAGTGTTAACATATAAAAATAAATAACTCTCCTACCTTAACAAGTTAGTGCATTTAGAGTGAATGGTTGTTTCATAAAATTTAAGAATGTAAATGGGGAGTAAATGGCAGGGATTCACATTTAGGGACAAAGAGTGAGTGGTTGTTTTGATAGTTCTAGTAGTGTGCTATGCTTCATTTACAACACCATGTGGTCTGATTTTGGGTGGTTAACTTCCTGTTTTGGTTTTCCATGAGGTTGCTAGAATTTCCTTCATAGGCTTCTGTGTTCTGTCTGTATTTAATATTTGGTAAGTACATACATCGACTGAGTTGCTCCAACTTCATCTAGGGGCTCACTATTATTGCATTCAATGGAGGAGATTTCAACAGGAAGAGTATCAGAGAAGTTTTGAGTCTTGGCCCAACTTTTCTTGTTATGAAGTTCTTGGAGAGTAAGTTACTCTGTTGTATAGTTCTTTCTTGACTTTCCATTTTAAATTTGTCTTGTATTTCAAATTTGTGAAGGTTTATCATAATTACTTAATTTTTTAAGTTAGAATTTTTATTTATTATTATTATTATTATTATTATTATTATTATTATTATTATTATTATTTTAAGTTAGAATGCATTCTAGTTTTTGATATCCTATTGCTGTAACCTTTAGTGGTGAGACAAACATCTTTCTCGGCTCTTCTCTTGATTGCTTAAGTAGTTTTTTTAGCAAGTGCTGATAAACCATATTTTTAATATAGGTGTGCTTGATATTCTCATGATGTATGGTGCCTATTCCACGACACGGCCTGTCGCTGTTTCTCGGATTTTTCTTCGCTTCTTATGGTTTAGTTGCGCTTCAGTCTTTATATGCCTCCTTTATGTGTATGTTCTTACTGTTCACTGCTTTCATGACCTAATTTTATTTTTAATTTCTATAGGGATTCCTATTGTTTGAAAGATAACATTCTGTTATTGGGGATCATTTTTGCACAGGAAAGCTCTTATAGAGGAGAGTAAACAGAGTTCCACTTCAGCTATCTATCGTGTTTATATCTTTGTAATTGGCATCTATGCTGGCGTTCAAATTTTTTTTAGCCTTCTTATGCGAATACCAGCCTGCCATCGTTTGACCAACAGCTGTGATCGTTGGCCTTTAATCCGCTTTCTGAAGTGGATGCATCAGGTTTTCCCTCTTTCTGGAAAATGATGTTTTTTCACTGCATAGTTTGATTTGCTACTTTTTTATAGTTTAATTCTTTCTATCAGTCAGTTGTTTTTGATCTTTTAAATGCTATTTGCAGGAGCGACACTATGTTGGACGAGGCATGTATGAGAGAATGACAGACTTCCTGAAGTAAGACTTTTATGGCCTTTTTTTTTTTTGCTATGTTATTGACACTTAAAATATGGCCTGCTTGCTTTTATTTTATTAATCAGGGTTACCTTTTTTTACTACCCTTTCTATGCGCGTGCATGTGTATCTCTGGGGAATTAAGTAACAAATAGGAGAAAGTGGTTGGTATCAGGAATGCAACTCTTTCCTGAATGATCTTCCTAACAGAGAACACCTCCTGCAGGACAGTCTGAGCTTCAGACCAATTTGAAGAATGGTTTTCTCAATGTATATGCATTCTATGTCATATTCTGTCAAACTCATCTCATCTTTCTTTTTCTTTTTCCTATTTTGTTTTGTTCTTCTAATGTATCTGAAACCTGAAACTTAAGCATCAAGTCTCGATTTGGAGCTTCTTTGTTTAAGTATGAATGATGCCTTTGGAGAACTTTAGGCTTCAAAAGATTGTTTGAACAGACATAGTTCTAATGCTTCACACTTGAGGATAGGGCACTTTTGTGATTGTTTACAGTGCCAGTGCTGTGACTAGAGGCTCACTCATGACTATTGGGATGATGTTTGATTTTGTGATGTTATTGCATAACAATTCTGTCATTCCATCACTCCTTTGTTAATTGTGTTTTTATCTTCTCTCCTTGGGAGGATTTCTTATTCTCTCTTGTAATATTATTTCTTTGTACACCTTTTCAATTAAATTTCTTCTTGTATTTTATAAAAAAGGGAACAACTTTCATCATTCCTTGTCCTTATTGCACATAAGGTTTTTTTTCTTTTAATCATGGTTTATATGTGTTGATTGATATGTTTATGATTTCCTTTTTATGTGGTTTAAACTCTGTAAGTTGACGTCCTTACAATGCAGATATGCACTATTCTGGCTTCTTGTTCTAGGCTGCAAATTTTTGTTTGCTTATTTTATGCTGGCAAGTATCCTGTATTTTCATTTTCAGTTCCTTATTTTTGGCGATAGTCTTTTTTTTTTTTTTTTTTGAAACTTGCCAAACTGGTTTTTACAGATCAAGCCATTGGTGGAACCCACACGGATTATTGTGAATATGGATAACATCAAGTATTCTTGGCATGATTTTGTTTCCAAAAGTAAGCAAGTGCCTACCGTCATTGTTATTCTTGTTATTCTTGCATTTTCAGAAAACATGAAAAGGAGCAAGGTGCATATACCACAGATTTTTTAATACTGTTTTCTCTTAAAGTTTGTGTTTGCCTTATGTTAATATGGATTTTCATATCATTCCAGTGGACTAGAGAAAAGAAAGAAGAAAGTTTGTGTCAGATTAAGAATTTACTTATCTTGAAAGACTGCAGAAGCATGATATTGTGATCACACACTCCTTGCGTGTTATGATTTTTTAACATTTATTATTGTTTGTCTGCACTATGTTTGTGATCATGATCCAGTGCTGATACTTGTAGAAGGATCCAACTTGTAGCCAATGTGTCAGTGTTCCACTATTCTTAATGCAGTGATCCTTGTTGTTAACTGTCAAGATATAAAACTAATAAAAAATCTCCCTCGATAAGGTTGAGTTTTTGGAGTGGTTGGTAATTGTAATGGTAGAGCTTGACTGTCACCAGGTCCTTTCACCCGATTTAATATTCCACCTCATTGGATATTGTACCTAACACGTGAGAGGGAACTTAAGATGTAAAAATATAAAACAGCTTGGTGCATAATCTTGAGCCTTTGGAATGATTGGATGTCGCACAGAATTTTTCATTAACTTTTTCTTGGCCATGTTCCAAATATTAAATGGGGTAAACTTTACACTTTGAAGAAAGAATTTGAGCATCCGTCTTGTCATATCTCCTCTGTGAGTCTCTGTTTTGACCTTGTTTTCCGCTTGATTTTTTTCTTGCTCCTTTTCTGTGTGTTTGTGTGTCATCTCCTCTCAACACTTGCTAATTAAGCATGTGTAACATAACTTTGTTCCACTTCAACTGTTGCAGTTTGGGAAGCTGAGTCCAGTAATTCACAATATCTAAATTTCTTTCAAATGTGGTGTGAGATGAGGTCCATTTATTGAAGTCTAATTCCCTTGTTACTTGAATGAACTAGCTTTGGCTGTTATTTCATAGAATGGCACTGGAGGAAAGACAATGTCTGTAGCTTATACACTTCATTGCTCGGAAAGTAGGCCTAAGATTTCGGAAAATGTTTTGCTTCACCTTGCAGAAGAAAAGCCCCTCTTACTTTGTGCATCTCTGTCTCTATCTGTCTGTATGTCTGTCTGTCTCTTTCCTCGTGCCTTAAAGAGAATGAAAAATTAACAACCTTAGCAGCCATTTTTGACATGGTTCCCATACTTGTGTCCATCTTTTGTGATGGCATGCTGACACTAGTACTGAAGAGCGATTCGCTGGGCAGGAACTGAACCTCGTCTATCCTGGAATGAATTCTATCTCTTAATTTTTTTTTCCTACTAAAAGGTTTTTTTTATTGAATATTAAATTTGATAAAATCATGAATTTCTACTTAGGATGTATAGCGTTCATTATCCTATCTTACATAATAATGTGTTTTCTTATGTATGATTTCTATCTAATGCCCACTTTCTCCTGGAAGTTAAGATAATGAGGCCCTGTTGTGTTAGTATTTTAGGACTCCTGTACATGCTGGCGTGGAGATGTTTTAACTTTGATCTCCTACTCTGTTACCATGTTAAATGACCTAGTTCTCCTTGTGTATGATTCCTATCGAATGATTTGTATGTGGCCTTTCATCGCAGCTTTGCATAGTTTTCTTTGATGGAAAGTCTAATCTTCTGTTATCTCTTTGTTATGGTCTCTACCTTAGATACCTTTGTCATTGGATGTTACTATGCCATACTCTTTTGTCATTTGATTCCATACCCTTACTCTTTTGTCATTTGATTCCATATCTTAGATTTTGGTATACTTACGTATTGCATCATGTGATTCATTGTAGCGGCCTTCTTGACAGCTGTTTCTGACAGATTTTTGTCTGGTTTTCCTCTATTTTGTGTTGCAGACAACCATAATGCTTTGACAGTAGCTTGCTTATGGGCACCAGTTATTGCTGTAAGTGGGAGTGGAAGGTTATTTATTTAGTTATTCATTATTATATTTTCTCTTTTCTTTTCTGTGTGACAGTAGCTTGAATGTTTTATGTTACAGTAGTTTGCATATGGGCACCAGTTATTCATTATTATATTTTCTCTTTTCATTTTTGTTTTCCTCTTCCTGTCCTTTGCATTTTGTCTTCTACAGTCTTAGTCTTCTTATTATCACTTTTATTTGTTCCTATAAACAGTAACTATGATTATTCAGGAAGCCTGTACATGTCAGATGATGGTCTTTTATTTGATCGTCTCTGTGGTAAGCAATGCAGGAGGAAATTATGACAGAGACCCCCAAGAAGGCAAAGAACTAATGAAACAATAATCATGATTGACTTATCAACATTGACAGCATGCAATGATCTAATTAAAGGTTAAAGGTTAAAAAACAAGGCATTCAAACTCAAACGTTACTTAAATTAAAGACAGCTAAAATTGCATAATAACTTCCAGACTGCCTTAGCTCAATCAATCATCATACAACAGTTGAATATCAATGAGTCTGCTGGATGGACTTTTAAGATATGTTCATATGACTGTACCGAGAGCAGCCTGAAATCTCTTCTTCAGCTTGATGCTGGCCTTCAGGCTGCCCTGTGTCTTAACTAGTTGTTTAATGAAACAATAGTCAAAATTGATTTATCATAGTAGGCATCAAGCAATGAATCAAACATTTAGAAACAAGACATTTAAAATCAAGAGGTCATTAAAGAGCAGGGAAAAAAAGGAATAGCATACTAACTTCTGGATGGCCATAGCTCAATTTATCATCATTGAACAGTCAAGTATCAAAACGTGTCTTCTGTATAGAATGTAAAGACATGTTCATAGGACTGTAAGAATGGTGGGCCATAAATCTCTGGCTCAGCCTGATGGTGACCCTCGGACTGCCCCATGTCTACCTTAGCTGGTTAATAAGAAATCAAGAGAGAAGGAGAAGATTAGATGTTATATGCTTTGATAGGGTTTTAGGGGAGGAATAGGATTATTTTTTTTTTTGGGGGGGGGGGGAGTAAATTTACTCCTCTTTGTATGTGGCATATGAAATTTACATGATTACCCTTGTACTGAAATGAAATTTTATGCAGAAAAGGGTCAAAGATGGTGGTTTCATACCCCTTGTGCAGAAGGGGGCTTGAGTTTTAGGACCATTTGTTGACACATTGCCTCCGGTCTCATCTTTGGGATCCTTACTGATAATGAAGTGTTTCTTTCTTCCCTTTTCCATTTATGTGGGACTTAGATGAGTAAGAACTTTAGTTTTATGTTTCAGTCGCCAATTTGAGATTTTATTTACTTCTATGATATACAATAACAAAAAACACAGCTTGAGCTTTTGGAGTATATTTTTGTTTTACAAAATTTTAAATGTCTCACTTTGATGGTTGTGAGGTTAAATATTACTGGACTCATTTATTTACTCTATGGAATATTCTATGTGACTTGTACCTAATACGCAAGGGGGTGCTTTCAAGTATAAAATAATAAAAAGAGCATGCTTCCATCTTGTTGAGCTTTTGGGGAAGGGCACAAAGGTTTGAGAAAGGGCAAAAAGAATTTTTCTAGCATGGTTCCTCAGAGCCTCTAGGTATTTGGTTGGAGAAAAAACTCAAGGATTTTGAGGGTCAATCTCTCTCCAGTTGTTTGCTTGTTGTGGGAGAACTGTCTTCTTGGTCTTATTATGTTCCTCTGCCAATAACAAACATCTCTTTTTATGAGTGAGAGTTTTCAAAGTAGTTGGGAATTTTGCAAAATTTAAAATGGTGTCAAAGCTAAAGATGCTGAGTTCAAATTATGCGACTCTATAATTTATCTGTTATATATTTTATGTGTTGGGACCTTATTATAACCTTGTGAAGGGAACCTATTATAACTTTGTGAAGAGAAGTGCTAACATATAGTATAATGAAAAATTCCTTCCTCAAAAGCTTAAGTTTTAAAATGGTCAGTTGTTTCATCAAATTTCAAAATATTCCTGCAATGCATTGAAGAGATGAGAAAGCTTTTTTATCGATAGCCTTATTGTAGACAATGCGATGCTGGTTGCCATTGGGAGCCCAAAGGTGTTGCATGTGTTAAACCAAAGATGGAGTTTATGGGTTTAGATAAGGAAACCTGGGATTCTAATTAACTATGGCCTGAATTTGTCAGCCTTGAACTTTAATTCCTGACGTCAGAATGCTCCCGGGTTATGAGGGTTTTTTTTTTTTTTTTTTTTTTTTTAATAAGAATGAACATATTTTACCTTATTCTTTCTTTCACATGATTGTGGAGGTCAAGCGTAAAGATCTTTAACTTTTCCCTGAAATCAACTGTTAATGTTGTAGAAGAGTTTTGTATGTCTTTGTGGGAGTGCATCCTTTTGTTTTCTTCTCACTAGCCCTTTTCCTGGACAGATCTATCTTCTGGATATCCATATAATTTACACCGTCATATATGCAGTTTGTGGTTTCTTGCTTGGAGCAAAAGACCGACTTGGAGAGGTATGGCTATTAGTTATATAATTTTTTTTTCTTTTCTTATAACACAGTGAACACAGCTTGTGTGGAAGATGCTGTTTTCGACGGTTTTGTTTTCTATATCCTGACAAATTTTTTTTTTCTTATTTTCTTATTGATGATTTTAGCTTTGAGTTAGTTGATTTGTTTAAATTCTCTTACCTTTTTTTTTTTTTTTTTTTTTTTAAAAAAAAAATCTTCAGATAAGATCATTGGAATATATACACAAACTTTTTGAGGAATTTCCAAGAGCTTTCATGAAAAATCTTTATGTTCCTTCCCGAAAGAGGTATGTGCACCTGCTACAGATTCTGATTCCATATATATATATATATTTATTCTATCTTTGACTCCATAAGTCTACCTTATTGCTATTCGATCTCTCATCTGACTGGAAGTCTGTTTTTGTAGGACTCTGCACCATATTTCTGATCAGGTGATTCCTTTACCTGATTATTTTGTTTATGATGCGTTTCTGTGATGGTTCATGTTTTTTTTGTTATGATTCTCGCTTGTTTTCTCCATGATTCTAAGGTTACTTGCAGTAGTATGATTCTATTTTGGTGTAATTTGTTTTTTATCCTCTTCTGGCTTAGCTCACCCTGAACTCATACTGTAGTGTTCTTCTTTGTTACTTGTCGCCTTTGTTCCCCCTCCCCCCTGTGTCTCTACGTTTTGCTGACTTCTCTAATGGTTGTACTTATCATGTTTGGATTGTTGTTCAGACCAATGGAGAAGGAACTCAGATTATGCAGAACAAAGTTGATGCTTCTAGATTTTCTCCCTTCTGGAATCGTATTATACATAATTTGCGGCAGGAAGATTATATCACTAATTTGTGAGGGCTGATCCATGTATCCTTATTGCAATTTTGTCAGCCTTTTTCTAACATATTTAATCATCTTCTCTCTCTCTCTCTCTCTCTCTTCTCTCTCCCCCTTTCCCTGCTTGCAGTGAGATGGAACTGCTTCTTATGCCTAACAATTCAAGTAGTCTTACGTTGGTCCAATGGCCCCTTTTCCTTCTTGCAAGCAAGGTAACTTTTACCTTCTACTTAAAGCTTCTTACCCTAAAACTCAATTTACCTTTATTTTTCTGTCTTCCTTGTTTGTGTATGGCTTATGAATGTTGTTCTTTAGTTTTAGATTGGATGTGTCCTTTATATGTTGTGCAGATATTTCTGGCTAAAGATATTGCAGCGGAGAGTCGAGACTCTCAAGATGAACTTTGGGAAAGGATTTCAAGAGATGAGTACATGAAATATGCAGTTGAAGAGTGCTTCCATATTATTAGACTTATCCTAACTGCCATATTGGAGGATGAAGGACGGACATGGTATGTTTTGGTACACTGTGGAAGTGACATGGACTAGTCAATTTCTTCTAGAAGTAGACTTTGTTGAGCATAAAAAGTTTTATTTCAACTGTATTTACACTTTTGTCTTGCTAGGGTGGAGAGGGTATATGAAGACATTCAAATGAGCATATCTCAGAAGTCTATTCTTGTTAATATTCAGCTTAATAAGCTGTCACTTGTGATTTCAAGAGTCACTGCCCTCATGGGGATGCTGGTTTGTATTTATCTGTCCTTTTTTTTTTGGCACTCAGTAAAACTGTTGTTTTCTACTTTGTGTTGTACAAGATGATTCTTCTGCCAATTTGCCTTACCATTTCCTCCTTTTTCTTCCATTTTCGGCCCATTGTTTACTTCCTCATGCGATTCTTCTCTTCCTTGCTCTATTTTTGCTAGTTAATGGAAAACCTACGAGTTAAACCTTTGAAGCATGGTCATCAGATATTAAAGTTTCCTGCTATGATAATTGCTCGACTATAATTTTATTTACTTTGCATGGGTTGGCTTCTTTTAGCATCTGGAACTGGCTTTTTAATATCTTCCGGAAGTAGTGAGTTTTCTCTTATAATGGTGAAGAGTTGTTTATGACAAAGTTCTCGGGTCCTAGATGATTTAAGAATGTTAAAATCTAATGGAGAAATGTCCTTTTTGTGGCATTCTAGTCTCTTTGGATGGACAAGAATGCTCAAAGAATTTGAAACCAACTGTTAATTCTGCTATTTAGGGTATAGGATTGAATTTTATATTTCTTTATGTACTTCTAAATCTGGAACCTTAAGAGAGAAGTTTGGTTAAACGACATTGAGGGATTGTAATGCTCTTGCCATTTACATGAAAGGAAAGAGGACATCGGGTTCTGAGGGCTCTTCTTGTTTAGTTTTTGTATTTCACTATTTCACTCACATTTTATCTTAGGAAATTTGTTATTCCACTGAGTTGTTGTCCTCATTCATTCTCTGTCTAAAGCATATGCCGTCTTATCCATACAAGAAATTGAGATATGGGTTTCAGGTTTACTTTTGGATATAATTACTTTGTTTTCACTAATTTAGGTTTCTTATATTAATTCTCATAGAGCATGGCAATATTGAATTTTCTGACCCTGTCTTTGGAAACATTAATATTTAAATGTTTTGTTGTTTAATTCTGAGTTCTCATGGCGGATAGCTTGTACAAATAGGCTTAATAATTTTAGTTTTTCTGACTTGTGGTCATGGAACAACCTAGAGTCAGTTCTTTGACAAGCAATCCTGCCCCCTATCTCTCCCATGCCTTGGTGGCTATAGCAGTTCAAGTTTAGTACAATTCATGTTTGGAACTTGATTAGTGTCTGTGTTTTATTGATAAATATATACTATATAATGTCACAATATGTATGAAAATTTCTGCTGATATTACTATTTGTTACACAATTTAACAGAAAGAAGTGGAAACTCCAGAACGGCAAAAAGGTGCAGTTAAAGCGGTTCAAGATCTCTATGATGTAGTACGTCATGATGTCTTATCTATCAACCTGAGGTATTGCTACTCAAATGTTGTGTTTTGATTCAACTTGTTATGTTGTTTATATTGTGTCTAGCTCTATGTTGTTATTTGATATTGTGGTATCTGTACATTCCTTGCAGTAAAAATTATGATACATGGGTTTTGCTTTCACAAGCAAGAATTGAGGGCCGTCTTTTTTCAAAATTGAAGTGGCCAAAAGATGCATTGGTAGGGATACACCTAAAGGTTTTCTTTGATGCTATGCTTGTTAGCTGAATGCCTAATTGTGTTTGTTTGAGTGATTTGCTGGGCTATGCAGAGGGCACAGGTCAAAAGATTATATTCGCTGTTGACTATCAAAGATTCAGCTGCAAATATTCCCAAAAATCTCGAGGCTAGACGTAGGTTGGAGTTTTTCACAAATTCGCTTTTCATGGATATGCCTCAAGCTAAGCCAGTCCATCAGATGGTATCCTTTAGGTAACTGTATATGTTTACCCTTGTTTTCCTGTTAACACTCTTTACCTCCCACAGGCTGATGAACTCATTTGCATCTCTGTGCAGTGTCTTCACTCCATACTATTCTGAGATAGTGCTTTATAGTTTGGCTGAACTTCTAAAGAAGAATGAGGATGGGATATCCATCTTGTTTTATCTCCAGAAGATATTTCCAGGTATTCTTTATTGTAATTGCCCGTCTTGTGCCTTATATTTTTTATTTTTGCTTCTCTCTCTCTCTCTCGTGTCAGTTAGTTTCTGAAAATTAGAGCTGTGAGGTGAGTGATATATTTTGTTAAGTTTGCCCGTTGAGTTGTTGATGAAGTGGATTTATTGTCAGAATCTTTGCTCTACATGGATTGTATGCTATCATATCTCTTAGGAATTCTTCTGATTTTTTTTTTCAACCTAGACATTTTTAGTGCTAAACTTCTAGTACTTTGAACAACCCTTCATATAAAAGTGATAGATTTATTTGGGCAACTACCAATATATCAGGGGATGGTAAGTGCTTTATAATACTGCTTCAGTTTTTTGTGAATGACTATACTGTTATGCTGCAAATATATTACATATTTGTTGGGTGCTTCTACTCTGGAATGGTTCTAGGGTTGGTATTGCAGCTTTCATAGAGCAGAGAACAATCAATATTGTCAATGAGTAAGGAATGCCTGCATTGGAGGTTGGAGGGAGACAAAGCCAAAAAGTGAAATTTTTTACTTGAAAACCTTGTGAACCACATGAACTGGCCCAAGGCCAGACTAGATGAAATTGAATTGGGAAAAAACTGAAACTGGAGTGTTTTGATCTAGGCTGGTGACAAGGACCGAGCCAGAGTGATCAACAAAAGATGATAGTAGCAGAGCTGTTGACTGCAAACTAGTTGGCAACTATTTTATCATGTTACTGCTCAACTATAGCAGAATTTGATTACACTCTTTTGGTGGTCGATTGGGATGTCCCAAGTTGTTGGAGTATGTTGTTCTATTTATGTGCAACTGGTTCTTGGATCAAGGGAAGTAAAAATAAATGTTTTCTTGTTGGTCAACATGTGCCCTCTTTGTAAGGATGACATCTAGCAGAGTTGATGAGAAGCACTAAATTTAAATATCTAGGAGTTTTTTATTTGTTATTGTTTATTGCTACACTATGTTTTATTATTTTGAATACCATTTTGACTTTCTAATGTTCTAATCTTAATTTTTAGCATAGAATTTTATATTATATATATATATATATATATATATATCATAATATAATATAGCACCTTGCTTCACTCAGTTGAAGGCGAGCACCTAGCGCCTCAGGCATTTGACAGCCTTGGCACTTTTTAGCGCCTAGGGCTTTTGATAACACTGATTTTGTGTTGTCTTGGTCAACATATTAAGGGTTAAGGTAGGACAATAAAAATAAATTGCAATTCTGGACGGAGTTGGTGTCACATGTAACAGTTTGTGTACCTTGAAGGTTGCTATTTCCCCCCCCCCCAAGAAGTACTTCAACATGTTCAAATAAATACTCGATTCATATTGGTTGAATTCATTCTATATGTATCTATTTGTTTTACTCTGATTGTGGGTTCAAATTATATTCTTTTAGGTATATGTTTGAATTTGGTATGGGCCTGACCAGACACAAATGAGTTCATGAATCATGAAAGGAAATTGCATTGTATCATCATTGTATTATACATCAAAGATAATAATCTTTTGGGAAAAAAGTTGCAGTAAAATGGAAATTGGCAAGGATTTATTTAAAAGTTTAAGTGGTTCTCCATACTTTTAGCGAAGAATTTGATGGGCACCACCTCCCCTTTTGTTTGATGCCATATAAGTTTCGATGCAGGAAAGAAAAAGATTGAACAGAAAAGAAAGGAAAAATAGAGAGGCATGCAGGAAGTGATTGCGCTGTTGCATGTCCAGCTGCCTGACAGCTCTTTTTCAGTATCCTCTTGATCCATAAATGCTTAGCTTGGAGCCTATTTAGTGACAATTCAAAATTTCATGAAGATCAAACTAAGAGGGATAGAGGGGTAGTGATAACTAGATGATATTTTTCATTTAGTTCGTAGAGGTTTGATTTGTAAAGTATTGCTTCTTGTAGTTATGCTCAAAGTTTTCTCTTTTGCTCTCGTAGTTTTTCCTCTTTGCTGAATATGGCATGCCCTCAATTTGCAGATGAGTGGAAGAATTTTCTTGCTCGGATTGGCCGTGATGAAAATGCGATAGATACAGAGCTTTTTGATAGTCCCAGTGACATCCTGGAGCTCCGCTTTTGGGCTTCTTATCGTGGACAAACATTAGCCCGAACTGGTAAACACCTCGGCCTCGCTTTCTTTCTGCTTTTTGTACCTACTTACTCTCAATTGCTTGCATAATTATTATTGAGATAATGTTGATGTTTGTTTGTGATGCGGAGTTCTTAGCCAGAGGTAATGGCTAGGTTATTGATGTGCTATAGCTATTTGGAAGTTGCCGTGTCTATAAATTTCCTACCCAACCATTTCAGGAGAACAGAGATCCTGGAAGGTTTGTGTTGTGTTCTAACATACTTCTGAAGTAGTAGCCTATACACATAGATGTGCAACTGGCAATTCTCTCTCTCATGATAGTCCATGCATATCTCTCATACTAATCATGAATACAAGTGAATGATAGACTTGACCAAACTCGTTTGTAAAACGATCAGCTAATTCTTCAGATTTCACGAAGACTATGCAAAGAAGTCCATTTAATTTCTCCTTTATCATGCCTCAATCTCCGTGTCCCTTGTTCTAGTATGTTGCCTGGTGTTATTAACTATGCTAGTCACTGCCCTATTATTGCAAAAGAATGAGAGAGGTTCTTCTTCTATTAATACGATGTCTCCGGTTAACTTCTGAATCATAATAGCTTGCCAATCCCATGTGCTAGTGCTCAATTCTGTGATTTGTCACATGACCTTGCAGCCACATTAGCTGTAGGACCTTGATGTAAACATCATATTGTGATGTGACCGGCCTAATTTGCATTGGTGAGGACTACAATCTTAAGATGCCCATGCTTGTCTCTTTACCATCCCTCTCTACCATATGATCTTGTTTAGAATTCCCATTGGAGTATTGGTTACGAGTAAGAAATTGATGAGAGATTTCATGTGGTTGAAGAATGGTATGAACAATGACATTGTCTTGTGTTGGGATGAGATATCCATGTTTAAGCCTAAGGGTGGTGCAGGCGTTGATAACTGGTGTTCAAACCATGTCCCTAGGTGGATAGTGGTTGTGGCAGTTAGATAAGAAGCCAAACCATTATGGCATGACGGCCATAAAAAACAGGTCAGGTCTCAATTAGAAAGGATGATATCCCTGATCGGGGTGAGATTAACTCGTTGCCTGTGGTAATTCATTTGTCACTTTTATCATATTTTTTTTGGTAGAAAGTCTTATTGCATGCAGTCAAGAATATACAAAACTCTAAGAATTAAAAACCCTCTTAGAAGAGCAAAATTGTAACACATTAACTAATGAATAACTGCTTTTCGGTCTCAGTTCAACTCCTCTAAGATGTAAGCTTTACAAATCCCTGAGGCATGAGCCCGCAGAAAAGCATGCAATACAATTTTATCCCAGAGAAGAACCAATGATCTGGTTTTTCAAGATTTTGACATTCCGCTCCCTCCAAATATGCCAAGAAGTAGCCACAAAAACATGTCTCCAAATTGCATGAGATTTTTTTTTTTGCCCTTCCAAACCTTTAAATTTTATGAGAAACAAATCGAGTCACCTAGGACAAACTCAGTCATTATCACACACAAATAGGGATTCAACATCTCCCATGCATTAGGACAATGCAGAAACATATGATCTCTAGTTTTGAAATTGTTGAAGATTTCTCAACTTTATCATATATTTCTTTCTCAGTTTGCCTTTTCAAACCGGAAATGATTACTGGTTAGGTTTCTTTCACTGTTTGAGGATGTTGTGTTGTTTAAAAATTTCTTGTCTGATTGCAGTGCACTGTCTGCATTGGGTTTGCCTTGGTGCCACTATATATATGATATAGTATACACATATTATATACACACACACACACACACACATATTATATATATATATATATATATTTGCCAAAAAAGGTGCGAGATGGTTCTTCTATTTTGAGAAGATACTCTGGTCGGAGGTTCTATCCTTTTATGCTTTTCCTCATCTTTATTAGCTCTCGTTGCATCATTTATGAAACTGTCAGGCTTTCTATTATTTGGATGTTATTTTATTATTATTATTAATATACATATATATTTTTTTTCGAAATTTTCATTCTTCAGAAATCTCTTGGAAAGCTATTCTTTTCCCTAATAACTTTGACGCAGGGGACCTTTCTGCCAGAGTTTGTGATGCCACAGGTTGAATCTTTGATGCTTCTACTGTCTTTTCTTGCAAATCCGTTTTCAATCATAAATTTGGCTTCTAAATGATCCATCTTTTTTTTTTCTTCAGAACTTCTATTAAAAAAGTAGAGGCTCCTTTCCTGAATTAGGCTTGAACCCGGGTCCATTGTGCTTAATAAAATTAATACAAATACTTTCATGTGAAGAAGACGACCTCCCAAATCTCCCTCCTCCTAATATTTGTGTTAAGTGCTAGAAGGATTGTGAACTAGATCACTTTTTCTTTCGTCACCTTGTAGCATAGGATACATGGAATTGCTTGTTCGCCATTTGTGATGCCTGGTTGGTTTTTCGAAAAGGGTGGTTCATTAGCTTGTTCTCGGTATCCTTTCTATTGTGTCTTGTTTTCTTTTTGTTTTTTTGTTTTTGTTTTTGTTTTTGTTTTTGTTTTTGTTTTTGCTTTTGTTTTAGTTTTAGTTTTAGTTTTAGTTTTTGTTTGTTTTTGTTTTATGTATCCTTTATATTCTATGGTATAAAGGAATTGAAAAGTTATCGGAAAGAAAACCTTCTTCATTTCTTTATGTTATGTTGTTACCTTGCAGGATTTCACATCCTCTAAGATCTTTGTTGTAACTTGCTTTTTTCCTGTTCAAAGCTTCTTTTTCTATTTAAAGTAAAATCTTAAGATGACCATAGCTGGCAAATTATCTTCGTTTCCACAGATGACTTAAATATTTCGAGAAACTGAAAATTGCTTCCAAATGGGAAGAATGAAGATCATTTATCTATTAGCTGACTATTCTTTGCTAGATTGAATATATTGTTTTGTTACAAAAGCGGAGAAATTTCAATTCTCTTTCATATTTGTATTATGTAAGAACTGTAGGGCTAGACAATTTGTTCTTACCTTGCTTTCTATCAGGGAAGATGTGGATTTGTCACAAGAATGGGTTTGCCCCAAAATTGTGCATTATTTGTTTTTGACAAAGCTAGAGATTCGAGAGGAAGTATGCTTTTCTTTTGCGGCAAAGTGCACTAATGTCACTTTCTTGGTGTATTTGGATGTTTCAGAATGTTGGGTATTTCACTAGTCCATTAGTCCATTTCCTTTATGGGATAAAGTTGTCTTTTATTCTTTTCTTTTGGGCTCGTGCATTTGACATTTTTAGGGATTATAGTTTAAAGAGCTTGTATAGAGATTGGAAAGCAATCCTCTTTGGTCATTCTATGTATCGTTTCTATTCTCCAGGATTCCCACCCTATTAGGCTTTTTGTTGATCCCAATTCCTTCTTCATAAATCTTCTTACTCTCCCCCCCCCAAAAAAAAAAAAGGGAAAAGGCATGAGCTATACTAGGCTTGTGTAAAACATTTAAATTAATCTACAAAGTTCGAACGAATCCCTAACACCCTGCCCGCCACCATAAATCACTGTCAACATGACTATATTCTCATATCAAGATGGGACTGGCTTCAACTGCAGCTTTGGGAATGGAGATCAGTAGGTTGCAGTATAGATTTAGCTCTTAAATAACTATTGTCCAGCTACCTGTTGTTCTCTTTTACATTAGCTGACAACTTTTTTATACCACTCTCTTGGCTATTTGCAGTTCGTGGAATGATGTACTATAGGCAAGCTCTTATGTTGCAGACTTATTTAGAAAGAGTTGCTGCTGGAGGTATGTTCTTTTCCTGATTCCCGTGCTTATTGTTATAAGTTGTATTCTCTTCTACTCAGCATCACTTAATAATAGATATGGAGCAAGGAATCTCCAGTGGTGAACTGATAGATGGTCAAGGTTTTGAGCTATCTCCCGAAACACGAGCTCAGGCAGATCTCAAATTTACCTACGTTGTTACATGTCAAATATATGGAAAACAGAAAGAAGAGCAAAAACCGGAGGCTGCAGATATTTCATTACTTATGCAACAGTATTTTCCTTACTTTACCCCTTCTATATGCTCTTAACTTTCTGTGATGAATTTTCCAAGTTTTCTTTAGATGTCTAATTTCTATGGTGGGATAATCTCTTTTCCTCTTATTTAACATTTTGTACATCTACTTTACTCTAATGAACTCTCTTTTTGAAGATGTCTTATCTCTTCTCTTTTGTTTTCTAGAAATGAAGCTCTTCGAGTTGCTTATATTGATTTTGTTGAAACTCTCAAGGATGGAAAAGTACACATGGAGTACTACTCAAAACTCGTTAAGGCTGACATTAATGGGAAAGACAAGGTTATTATGATTTACTTACATAGTTTACTTCTGCTGGCTGTATGATTTTTCAGGGAATTCTTATTTAAGTTATTTTCTACTCAAACGAGGATTTTGTTGTAGTTTTAAATTTATTTTAATTTCAATTGTTACTTTTATTGTTATCTTTGGAGAATTATTCTTTTTGATTATGGAAGGTCAAAACCAGAAAAGTTGATGGACAAGTTCTATAAGTGGTGATAGCTGAAGCAAAGACTAGAATTTATTTGTGTTGACGTTGGTTGATAAATAGGATGCAATGCCTTGAAAACTCAAGAACCCTCGCCTTGGTCATTGAGAAGGCAAACATTCTCTAGCTTTTCTGGGTTAGAGGGGGTGTTGACTTAAAAATATTATATTGGGACATTGTAGGTAGTTCATGGTTGTAGTATATATGTAAGCCTACTCTTTTTCTTCTTTAGGCATGCTATATCTGAAAAGAAACAAATGCAAAAATATCTAATCAAAAAGTTGACTAGATGTTAAATTGTTTTTGGCATTTGCAGCAAAAGCTTCTCTGGCTATCGCTAATGTTCTGGACCCATAAATACTTGGATGTTATAATGTTCCCATCCCCATGGGACATCTTAGAGGTTTTTCTATTCTTTTTTTTTTTGTTTTTTTTTTTTTTTGGAGAGAGAAAAAAGGAAGTATGTTATAAATTTAGAAGAATGTATATGCAGTACAAAAGAAGATCAGACATCCTTTACTAAATCTATAAAATGGAAGCATTCAAAATAGTAAAGCATTTCAATCCCTACAAAGAACCCTGAAAGAGTGACCCTGGAGGAGGCCAAAAGAGAAGATGGAGAAACAATCTTCTCCTACTACAGATTTATTAGAAGACTCATGTGCTTGAAGATTTGAGATTTTTCTTTGACCCATCCCCCACTATAATCTTACTTCCAAAGAATGTTAGCATTCTTGTTACCCTGAAACCTTCTGAAGTCTACAAAGAATAGTCCTTGAATATGGAGGCTCCCAACTTTGTGCATTCGTCCAACTAGATAAAGCAACCCATGAATAAAAGTGATCTGGCTTCATTAAACACCAGACAACTTGAATATCCTTGAGATGAAAGTTGATCTGGCTCCACTAAACACCAGATAAAATAAATTTGAGTGTGGTTGGCCTTTATGCAATGCACCAAACAAGGCCTAAGCTATTGGAAGGTTATGAAGCTTATGCCCTTATTAAATTGCTTAGATTAATCCAGAAGGAGAATGAAGAGCTTCAGAATTTTCAGTTCTTTCTGTTGATCTTGTTTTAATATTATTTGCATCATGTACTAAAAGTAGTAATCAGGTATTTAAGGACTAAGGATGCAAACCTTTATATAATTCTCAAAAGATGTTCTGCTTGTGTTTTTTATCATTGAGCAGGAACTATCAAATTTTTTAAAAGCAGTTCCATCGCCATGTACCTCTAAATGATAATTTTCTTAGCTTCTTTATTGTCCTGCAGTTAGCAAAGGGGCTTCCCCTAAGGAAATAAAAACGATTGAAAGGATGTTATATTGTATTTCATTTCCTGTTTTCTTTGCCCTTTTATGGCTTTCCACGGTTCTTGTTGAGGTTCTATATCATCTTCTGTTTCTAAAATGTTTACTCTTCCCAAAAAAGGTGATGGGTCTTATGGTTATAGTGATTGAAATGGCTGGTTTCACCATAGCAATTTAAATTCATTCCTGCTCCACTTCACAGGAAATCTACTCCATAAAATTGCCTGGAGATCCAAAACTTGGAGAAGGAAAACCTGAAAATCAGAACCATGCTATTATTTTTACCCGAGGAAATGCTGTTCAGACAATTGACATGAATCAGGTGACTGAATGATTTTATTTATGGACAATATTTTTATTGCTGTTTTGTTTTGAGATAGCCATTTTATTCGACATTTTTTAATAGGTTTTCAAAGCCAAGGATTCAGTGATAGGGATTGGCATTGGATGATTGATTTTAAAGGTTTTGACATGGACAGATATTGATAGTGTTAGAAAGGCATACAATCAGAACTGCAATTGCAAACCTTCTTTGCATGGGCTTTAGTGCGAATTGAAAACATTCACTTTTTAATTCAATGGTTAGGAGATTAATTTAAGTTACATGTGTCATATGTCCTTTGGCACAGAAAACATTGTGTTAGATTGCATATGTTCTTCGGCACAGAAAACATTGTGTTAGATTACCTTCAGTGCAATGAACAGATCTCTCAAAGAAAAAATAATATCAAGGAATATACAGAATCTTCTGTTAAATTCAAAGTACTTTGATCTATTTGATAGAGAAGTTAAAAATCAAAGGTCACAAATTCACAAGCGGGCAAGTCAGACAAACTTATCAGCCAGATTTATCAAAGCTCTTGTCCTAAAAAATTTCACATGTAATTGTAATCAAGAAAATTGCCGGCTGTTGGTATAATCTATGTTTCTTGTGGCATATAGGAGCTTCAATGCCATCCTATTAGCTCTTGCTTGGTGCATAGTTGAAGTTTTTAGTTCAGTCATGAGGCTCAATTGAATTGGGAACCACCGTCTTTGTGGTTACTAACTTGGTGCACAATTGGTATAATCACTCAGCTTTTTGTCGATCTCACTTGGCCAATTTAGCTTTTCAAAAATGATCCACGAAGCCAAATAAAAAGGCGAGACTACCTGGACGCTTTTGAGGGAACAAATAGGAGGATTTTCGAGGGTGTGTAAAAGCTCTTGATGAGTTTTGTGGACATTCTTATTAAAGGTCTATATTTTTGGTTGTCTTCCGGGCCTTTTTTTGTTTATTGCTTCGGAAAAGGGTAGAAGCTGGGGAAATCCAATAAGATTCTGGTGATTTATGGCCAATATGGCCAAAGTCGTCACGGATTTGATAGTGTCATCTGTTCCAAAAATTTATCAACTATTGCAACTATTACAATATACTTTAACATATTGTTTTGGAGTTTTGAGGGGAAGAAAAGGGGAAGGTTCACTTGGCAAGGGAAGGGAAGGGGATGGGATCAGGGGGAAGGGCTCAAACATCCCCTTCTGTTGTTTGTATGCTAAAAAATTACCGAATGAGAAGAAAAATTAAATTTGTCACAGATCTACACTCCTCATCTCTGAGACCCCCCAAATCAAAGGAGAAAGTTTTTGAAGAGTTATAGGGACTGGAGGTTATCCGAAACCTTCCAATTACCTTACCCTCATTAAAAAAAAAAACCCAAACGTAAGTAGAGTGATATTCTTCCTTCCCTACTCCTCTTTCCTCCAATCCTCTCTGTCCAAACAATATTTTACTTCCATAATTGGATGTAAAGAGTTTGAACTTGCCTTCTCATATTATGCTTTTGATGCATCTGTTGTTGAGATTATGGTGTCACTTCATGGAGTCTTTCCAACTCTTATAAGATGTAACATGCTGATACTTGGTACGGGTTTGTTATAAGGATAATTATTTTGAAGAAGCCTTGAAGATGAGAAATCTGCTGGAGGAATTCTCTCGTGATCATGGGATTCGTCCGCCGACTATTCTTGGAGTTAGGGAACATGTGTTTACGGGAAGGTTTGTATCCATTCAGTGCTTAGTATCTAAAATTATGTTTATGTTTTGTGTATGTACTTTTGACTAATATAATGTTATTCAGTGTCTCTTCCTTGGCGTCTTTTATGTCCAATCAAGAGACTAGCTTCGTGACTTTGGGCCAGCGAGTTTTAGCAACTCCTTTGAAGTAAGTCTTCTAGACATTCCAAATAATTTAATTCAAATGTGTATCCTGATTGTGGATAATCTCATGGCTGAGATGCTAAATAATTCTCAGGGTTCGTATGCATTATGGCCATCCTGATGTTTTTGATAGAGTTTTTCATATAACACGAGGTGGTATCAGCAAGGCTTCCCGTGTCATTAACATTAGTGAAGATATATATGCGGGTAATTTTTTTTTTTCTTTTTTGGTTTAATGATGTTGTATGTTGATGGTTTTATTTCAACCACTATAAACTTATAAAACATACTGTGTTGATTGTATGGAACATTTCTCTAGCCTTTGATATCAAAAGTACAATCTATGAGTGACAATGGATGAAGGCAAGAAAGTCCTTATTGTAATTATTTGACAAATTAAGTTGATTCATTAGTCAATTTACTTGTCCTGTGTGGGTGTGTGGCAGCAGAGAGGAAAAAATAAATCTTCTCAGATTAGCAAATAATAGTATAGCTGGAACCTCCATAAAGGAAAATAAGTATTTATAAACAGAGATGACTGTAGACCGTGGCTATCTTTTTCCCTTGTGACTGGATCCAGTTGGCTGCGTATGTTATGATGGGTAAATTGGGACACTAGTCTGGAAAATGTTTTATGGTCTTATTGTTCCCATGTTTTCTGTATGCACCATCTTGTGGCATAAGTTGGTTCTGACATTTGATTTAAGTTAAATTCTCTACCAAGGAAAAACTGGCCTTGATTTTGTATTCGTAACTATTTCTCAGACACTTATGTTAACATTTGGGTTCTGTAACCAGGGTTTAATTCGACATTACGGCAAGGAAACATCACCCATCATGAGTACATTCAGGTAGAGTGTCATAAGTGAATACATTTCCTATGTGCTTTTGATAACTCTGATTTGTTTCTACAGGTTGGCAAAGGACGGGATGTCGGCCTTAATCAGATTGCATTGTTTGAAGGGAAAGTTGCTGGTGGTAATGGTGAACAAGTTCTTAGTCGAGATGTTTACCGACTTGGCCAGCTCTTTGATTTCTTCCGAATGCTATCTTTCTACTTTTCAACTGTTGGATTCTATTTTTGCACCATGGTATGTTTACATTTTATATGATTGTTGCTAACCATAAGTCTGACACGCTCAATAGTTTATCAACATTTATTATGAAATGGATTGGATTATGTGATATTTGTTGTCCTTAATTTATTACTGCTAGTTATATGGAACGTAATGTAGACCTGGTAAGTTTAAGGACATCATTTGTGAATTTTCCCGACAAAGTTCCTCTTTAATTTGCCCTTAACCATTTTTTTTTCCTTTTTTTGATGGTTGTGTGATTATTGGGGTGGGAAGTATTTGTAACTGATTATATGTTACAATTTTTACTAAGTTCATCTGGATATTAGCTTTGGTCCTGATGTTATATTACGTTCCGTATTGCTTCAGTCAATGCATCTAATAGACTTGAGGATCTTGAGTTTACCACCCGCATCTGTTACTATTAATCTTCCCCCTTATACGTTCCAAACATCCCATATATGTGAGCATCTAGATTTCTGATGTAGAAAAGGAGAAGGATAATAGACAAAGAAGCAGGGAAGAAGAGGGAGAAGAGACCAAAGGAGAGAGCGAAGAGGACAGAGGCAGTAGGGCAAGAAAAGGGAAAGTAACAGACATGAGAGAGACAGTTCAATAATCCATTCATATTCTGAAGTTCCAACTATTACATAAAAGCATAGGCAAATATTTACAGGCCGCAAAATCCTAACTTGAGTAGAGACCAAATATCTTCAAAACTATTGAGAAATTAAATAATAATGGAAAGCTATCTTGCAAATCTTTCTAAATGTATGCTAGCCACTCTTGAGCTGCATCAGTTCTCCCCCAAGGTTGAGGAACTTTCCTCCCAGAAAATTTGAGACACCCTTGATCATAGTGACAAACTCAAAAAAAGAGGGTAGCTCCGAAGAAGATTGCACAAAGGTAAATCAGCAAGTGTCACAAACTCATGACCACCTTGATAACAATATAAGTGTTGACTAAAGTAAATAGGACAAACAATTTTTGTCATGGGTAAATAAATGAATTAACATGAGTTTAATACCTACAACTAGGATGACATAACATTTGTTCACAAACCTATTTGTGAACACCTTGATAACAATATTTGTGTTGACTAAAGAGTATAGGACAAACAATTTTTGTCTTCGGTAAATGAATGAATTAACAAGAGGTCAATACTTACAAATAGGAAGACAGGACATTTCGTCACAAACCATGAGAAAAGCATCATTTTCAATATAATGCAATCAATTACCCTGTTAATGTTTTCAATATTTTCAAAAAAAATTAGTTTCAAATATCCCTTTCAATTCTCTTTCAAATACCTTTGGTGAAACTTGAATTTTAAGTTGAGGCTTGAATTTAGGACTGAACTTTTGATGCCTTAGGAAATAGTTTCTAAAGTTTTTTAGGAGTTTGGAGAAGAGTTGAATTCTCTTTTGAATATGAATGAGACTCAATTTTTTACTTGTTTGAAAAGTTTTAGTTCAGCAACAAATTTATCACATCTATTAAGTGACTCAAGAACTCTCATTAGAGATTTCTTTATGAGGCATACCTCAATACCTAAGGTAATCTAATTAATAAACATTAAAGTTCTCGTATTGGTCATTGAAGTTATGTTGCATACAGTTATATGAATGATATTCTACATATGAATCATCAAAATATGAGACTTCATAAGAGTATTCATTGTTAGTATAAGAGGGACTATTATTATAATAAGCCATAATGACATAAAATATGAAAGAATAATTTCTCTGCATATCTTCATTGATTGAATACATGATAATTTATAGACTGTTGTAGGTTACAAGAATTAGGAAATTATCAAGTCAAATCATAAAAATATAAAACTATTCTAAATTAAAGGAAAAATAGGAAACAATCTAATCGAATCATACAAAGCAGGAAACTCTCCAAAGTCAATAGTAAGGACTTACCCGGTACACACAGTGCTTCTCGGCTTAGTTTAGGGGTAAGGGGAGGGTGGACATATATGTACGCAACCTTCCTTTTGTATGTTTTGCAAAGAGACTCTTTTCACAAACTCTCCAAAGTCAATTAATCTCATAATTCAAGGAGTTAACTCTATATTAATCTCATAATCCAAGGAGTTCAAAAATAAAATTAAGTAAACTCTTTAATCCAACACTCCCCCTCAAGCTAGAGAGTAGATGTTTTCTATTCCCAGCTTGGATATAAGATCATGGAAACTCGAGCTATTCAACCCTTTTGTTAGAACATCAAGTAATTGTCGCATTGAAAGGACATAGGACATACACACCCTTCCTCCAATTTTGTTTTTGATGAAATGCCCATCAATTTTAATATGCTTTATCCTATCTGGTTGTATGGGATTATGAGCTATATTAATAGCTGACTTGTTGTCACAATAGAGCTTCATAGGGCCTTCCCATTTGACTCTCAAATCATCTAGAATGATCTTTAGCCAAAGTAGTTCACATAATTCTTGAGCAATAGCGCTGAATTTTGATTCTGCAGACGACCTTGCCACTACATTCTGTTTCTTGCTCCTCCATGTTACTAGATTACCTCCAAGAAAAGTACAATACCCTATAGTTGATCTTCTATCTACTAGAGAACCTGCATAGTCAGCGTCGGTGTAAGCTTCTAGGGTAAGAGTATCGTTTTCTTGAACAAAATTCCTTTCCCCGGATTGCCTTTCGAGTAGTGCAGCACCCTGTAGGCAGTTTGAAGAAGAGGTTCTCTTGAGTCATGCATGAATTGACTGATCACACTCACTGGGTATGCTATGTCTGATCGAGTGTGGGCAAGATATATGAGTCTACCAACCAACCTCTGGTACATTCTTTTATCAACAGCTGGTTCTTCTTTAGCTTCTCCTAACTTATGGTTTGGATCCATTGGAGTACAGATCGGCTTACATCCAATCTTTCCTGTTTCTTCCAATAAATCAGTCACGCACTTTTGCTGAGATATGAAGATTTTTTGTGTGGAATGTGCTACCTCAATACCGAGGAAATACTTCAGTTTCCCAATTCCTTTTTACTAGTCTCAGCTTCAATTCATGTTTTTCTTCCTCATCATTTCCAATCACTATGATGTCATCCACATAGACTAGAAAAGCAGTCACTCCCCCTGCAGCCGGATGCGTAATGAAAAGTGTGGTCACCTTGGCTTTGTTTATACCTAGATTCCTTCATGACTTTTGCAAATCTTCCAAACCATGCTTTAGAAGATTATTTTAACCTATAAAAGGCCTTCCTCAACTTGCACACCTTGTTATCTGTGTTTCCCTCAAATCTCAGTGGAATGTTCATGTAGATTTCCTCATCTAAGTCACCATGGGAGAATGTATTCTTAACATCATACCGTAAGAGTTGCCAATTGAAGTGAGCAGCCAATGATAACTAAATTCTCACGGTGTTCAATTTTTCAACTCAATCAAATGTCCCCTGATAATCCACCCCGAGTCTGAGTGTACACTTTGGCTACCAATCTTGCTTTATATCTCTCAAGAGATCCATCAACCTTGTACTTTAATGTAGAGAGCCACTCACAATCAACAATGTTTTTTTCTTTCGGTTTATTAACAATCTCTAATGTTCTTTTCTTTTCTAATACATTCATTTCCTCTCACATTGCATCCCTAGATTCCCTTTTTGATAATGCCTCAGAGACAGTGTTGGAGATAGTAATGGTGTTTAAATTCACAATGAACCTTTTGTGGGCTGGTGAGAGGTGCTTAAGAGAGACATAGTAAGATAGTGGATAAAGTGGTCATTTAGTGCATTCTTTGGTACCTTTTCTGATAGCAATGGGAAGATCTAGGTCGTCCGCTGGATCAGTGGATGTTCCAGCAGATTGTGTGTAAAGGTGGATCTGATCATACCATGATCTCATTTCCAAAGTCTGGATTGGATTCTTGGACTTGTGTTAGTTCAGGAATGGCCTTGTTTTTTCTTGAATACTCCTGAGAGATCCTTGGAAAATTGTTACACTGGTTGGGACGGGGGATGACACGGGCTCATAGGTAGAATTGGGTTACTCAAATGTGACACTGGTTGGGACAGGGGATGACATGGGTTTAGTGGCAGAATTGGGTAACTCAGATGTGATTGGTTTAGAGGACTTGGGTTCAACATGGGTTGGAAGGGGAGGAAGTTCAAGAGTGTTAAGTGGTTCAAAGGACTCGCAAGTACCATCTTCTATCATTGAAATCTCCACCTGAAGAGAGGACTTGGGGGACAATGGTGTATTTTCTTTGAAAGTCACATTACAGTGATGTAAAATTTTCTAGATGAAGGGTGGTAACACTTTTATCCCTTTTGAGTGGATGAGTAACCAAGAAAGACACCTTTAATGGCTCCGGGGTCTAGCTTCCCTTTATGTTGGTTGTGGACGTGAACAAAGGCAGTGCACCCAAATACCCTGGGTGTGAGGCCATTTGACGTTCTGAAATGAGGGTAGAAACTATCAAGGACCTCCATGAGACTTTTGCTTTCTAACACGTGAGGGAAGTCTATTATCATATAGTTGGCAATAAGAATGGCTTCTCCCCATTAGGATTTAGGAACATTTCCTTGAACAAGTAAGACTTTGGTGGTATTTAGTAAATGCCTATTTTCCCTTTCAGCTATCCCATTTTACTGAGGTGTGTGAACACATGATGACTCATGTATGATTCTTTGTGATTGAAAATAGGGTAATAAAATATGATTGAAGTAGTCTCTAGCATTGTCTAAAACTTTTTATTTTAACTCCAAATTGGTTTTAGACCATTGAATGAAAATTAGGTATACAATGCTAATATCAGATTTTTGTTTAAGAAATAGCCATGTAACCCGAGTGTAATCATCAATTAGGAACAAACCAACGAGCTCCAGAAACATTAGATCTAGTGGAAGGACTCCATATGTCACTATGTATCAAATGAAAAGGATGTGAACTTTTTTTATTGCTAATGGGAAAAAACAGAGTATGTTTTGCCAATTCACAAATATCACAAACTCAGAAATATCTATTCCTTGGAACAAATGAGGAAACATTATTTTTAAAACCCCAAAAGATGGATGACCTAGGCATGGGTGATATGGCCAAATGACATCTTTATCTGAGGAACTAAGAAAGGATAAAGAGGAATTACTCCTTTCTGTGATGATTCAAGGTAGTAAAGACCGTTCCTTTCCTTAGCAAGTCCAATCCTCCTTCCTAAGCCTCGGTCCTGAAAAACACAATAAGAAGAGCAAAATAAGCATTGCATTGTAGATCATAGGTAAGTTTTTGAATGGAAACAAAGCTGGCTGACAGTTCTGGTACGTGGATGACATTTTTAAGGATAAGGGTATGTGTGATATGTATGCCTTCGATCCCAGCAACAATAGCTGAAGAGCCATTGGCCACTATAATTTTCCTATTATTCAGACATGGGGTATAGTTGTGGAAGAGTAGAGAAGTGGGAGTCACGTTGTCGTGGCACGGAGGCTATTATCCAACAGTTGACATAGAATTTGTTTGTGGCATTCATGCAAAGAGGAAGTGACTATTTACCTGAAAGAGCTAACGAACATGCTCCATATAGCTTCTTAAGGGGCCCCAACAAGCTTCTCAGCTTCTCAATGAATATGAAAGATAAAAAATAATAGGATAGAATTTGAGACCATTTGAGGTAGTTCTTCCCATTAAGTTTGTTGGAAGCCCGAATTTTTTTAATTTTCTAAATGGAATTGGGTTCTTTGGAAGGGTTAGAATTGCTAGAGATGGTGGTTTTGGAGGTTGACATGCTGAAGAAAGAAAATTTGCAGCAATTAAGGCAGGAACACGCAGAAAAAAGAGAGCCCAAAGGAACCACAAACTTGCAGCAATGAAGGCTGCTTGAAGAAGAAGAAGAAGAAATATGAGAAAAAGCCCTAGGGCTCTGATACCATGATGCAAAATATGAAAGAATAATTTCTCTGGATATCTTCATTGATTGAATATATGGTAATTTATATTCTGTTCTAGGTTACTAATTAGGAAATTATCTAGCCAAATCATCAAAATAAGAAACTATTTTTAATTACAGAAAAATATGAAACAATCTAATTGAATCATACAAAACAAGAAAATCCCCAAAGTCAATCAATCCCATAATTCTAGGAGTCAACTCTATATTAATCCTATAATTTAATCTCATAATCCAAGGAGTCCAAAAATAAAACTTTCTAAGTAAACTCTTCAATCCAACACATAACATATGAAATAAGAACCCAGTGGACCATAATGCAATTTATTGAAATTACGCCCGAAAATAAAATCATAATCCTTGTTCTCTAAAGCAAGAATATACCTAAAATTCAGAATTTGTGTTCCTTATGCATGAATTAGGCCGGAATTTACTGAAATCATGGCCGGAATGGCTCAAATGAATGTAGAACTGTAAGAAAATTCCCACAAAATTGTTGGCTCGTAGCCACCAGTGAACTGCTGCAAAAAAGTCTCAGCAGATATGAGCCAGCATTGAAATCAACCCAGGAGTGGAAAAGGGACAAAAAAACTAGTTGGAAAACGTAAAAAGTACCATGTCAACAAAAAATAACAATTTTGGTGTCAAAACTGATCAGGAAAAGATCTTGTGAACAGTGCAAACTGTCATAGAATAATGCACATAAATAGCAACTTGTGACAGAAGGCAGAGATGAAGATTGTTTACAGTTAAGATCTGATACCTATTATTGTAGGAAGAAACCGGGGAGAAGGATATTAAACAGAGTGGGTGGGAAGAAGTGAAGAAACCAGAGGAGAGGGTAGAGAGGACAGAGGCAGTAGAGGGAGATGAGGACCGAAGAGAAAAGCAGATGTGAGGGGGGAGAGAGTGAGAGAGACAATCCAATAACCATTTCACATTCCAATAACTATTACATAAAAGCATGTGCCAGTATTTATAGGCCACAAAACCCTAAGTAATAATGGTGAACTAAATGTTCTGAAGATCTTTCTAAATACTAATAAAATAAAGTCCTATTATTGCTATTCTTGTGCTGCATTATAATCATTTGTCTTTGCCAAATCTAGGTAATTTTCTCTTCTTTGGATAGAAGAAACAGGTATATTTATAGTTGGAACTACTCTCCAAGCTTCACTTGTTTCAATGAGAATTCCTTCAAAGCTTTCACTCTATTAAGCCATATTGATGCTAGAAATTCAATCATACTCTTGAAAGGCAGATTCACTAGCTTCAACATTACAGGAGATTTCCAAATGGAAACTTTCTGAAACAATTAACTTCCATTGTTAGTTATTTAATATACTAAAACTTTAAAATTGCTCTCTAGCACTTAGGTGATTTATTGAATATCGGTTGCTATTATTTATCAATGGAGCTCTTTATTTCCTGCAATATTATATTGGCCTATTCCAGGGGAAACTCTACTATACCTTTAAGCTTCATTTCTATCTTCTTTATTCTTTGTAATAAAAATTACATATTATGCAGCTGTTAGATAGTAGCACTGTGTGAATTGAATAACATGTAGCCATTTGATAATAGAGCTGTCTGCCCCCTAGAATATATCCAGAGCATTTGCAGATGAAACTTTCTAACTTGTTGAATCCTACTTGTAGGTTTTTAATCTTAAAAATGAAAGCTTTAAAATTCTTTTGTCAGTTTGTGCAGTTAACGGTGCTGACTGTTTACATATTCCTATATGGGAGGGCATATCTGGTGAGTTCTAACGTTCTTAACATTGTGTTGCAAGCTGTTTATGTTTGGCATGCAGATAAATCTAGTTTCTTCTAAGTACGCTTGTATATAGAACTCATTTTTTGTCCCTAAAAAAAGCATTACCAGTTATACTTTATCACGGGTCAATTTTCAAAACCATATTTCAGCTAGCACATATTCTCTTGTATTTCTGCAATATGTTTATTCTGTTTTTATAGTTGAAACACCAGTACTGGTAAAATTGGTGTCCCATATTCTTGTCTTAACCTTTGAGCTTGCATTCCTTGTCTGTGAGCTTATCTGGTTTTTAAAGGATTAATCTAGACCTATTCCCTTTTGTTCTTCCCTCTTGCCAATGACTATTCATTGAGATCAGTTGGCTTCCTGTCTCCTATTCCCCACTACCTTTTATTGCATTAAGAAGTTATCTTGTTTCAGGCCCTTTCTGGAGTAGGCGAGACTATCTCAATGAGAGCTCAAATACTTGACAACACTGCATTAAATGCTGCTCTCAATGCACAGTTTCTCTTTCAAATTGGTGTGTTCACTGCTGTCCCAATGATTTTGGGTTTTATCTTGGAGCAGGGCTTTTTACGAGTACGTTCACACTTATCTTTCCTCTTATCGCAAATTCTGGCTTGTTTGATACTATAATCAGCGGATATTGTTCGAGTCCTCTGGGTTATTGGTTATACGGTGAATTAACATCTGGTGCACACGGGGCATATCACCGATATCCCAACCATTTGTGGTACTTGCCCTATAATATGCAGGGCAACCCTGATATAATTCTACTGTATGTCATAATGTAGCAAATATGCACACATGGGGTTGACAGTCTATGTTGATTCACATGAGGCTAGGCATAATAGCGTTCTTATATCAGGAAGACAATCTACCATGTCCATTAGGGACGTCTTGTATTCCCCTGTTTAAATTGAAGCCATGAGTGTCTAATAGTGACAGGATTGTTTCGAAGTGGGATTGTAACTAATTCATTCATTGAATTTATGATTTCTTTTTGAATAATGTCATTCTCATTACTTACAAGTTCTTGTTAGTGTGATGGGAAAAAGATAGGAGAAATTTTTTAGGGGGTTGAGAACTTGTTTTTATGGATGGTCTGCTAAGGACCCTAGCTTTTTGGTTTTCTTTTAGCTCCTATTTGCCTATTTAAGAGGTTGCTTTGTTTGGAGATCTCTTTCTATAGCTATGAATTGTATCCTCTTTGTATCATCCCTTTTTTTGGTGTTTTTTTTTTTTTGGAGGGGGGGGGGTGTTATGTATTTGGAGATCTCTATCCACAGCTTTGAACCGTATCTTCTTTCTATCATCCTTTTTTTTAAAAAAAATATTTGCACTCTTTTCAATCCCATAAAAGAAATAAGAAAAGATCTGAATTACACTTCTCATGTTTTCTGCTGCAGGCAATTGTAAGTTTTGTAACGATGCAGCTTCAACTTTGCTCAATTTTCTTCACATTTTCTCTGGGCACGAGAACACATTATTTTGGTCGAACCATACTCCATGGTGGTGCAAGGGTTTGTTCCCCAATGCTTTTTACTATTCAATCATTTCTCTGTTAAGAAAAATAGTTTGGTTACACGTAGTGTTGGTGTTACAACAGTATCAAGCAACTGGTAGGGGATTTGTAGTCCGCCACATAAAATTTGCTGAGAATTACAGACTATATTCCCGCAGTCATTTTGTAAAAGGGTATGAGGCACTCTCTCACACTCAATCCCCTGTCCTCCTGCATGCACGACTAGAACTGATTGCTCCTCTTTTGTTTTGTTTTGTTTTGTTTTGTTTTGTTTGTTTGTGGGGTTTTTTTTTTTTTTTAAATCCTCTTCAGGTTAGAGGTTGCTCTTTTGCTGATAGTATACCTCGCATATGGGTATAATGAAGGTGGTGCCCTATCCTACATTCTCCTCTCCATCAGTAGTTGGTTCATGGTTCTCTCCTGGCTCTTTGCTCCCTACTTATTTAATCCTTCTGGTTTTGAGTGGCAGAAGTAAGTACAGTTTTCTTAACCAAGTAGCCCATGCCAACTCATTTTAATAATCATTCTCTTATATCCTAATCTGTAGGACAGTAGAGGACTTCAAAGATTGGACAAACTGGCTCCTTTATAGAGGTGGGATCGGAGTTAAAGGTGAAGAGAGCTGGGAAGCTTGGTGGGATGAAGAATTGGTAATGTACTCTGTTCAAACTTTATGCTGAAGCTTTTTTTCCTTGTTTTGCAAACATTTAATTGGTTGATCTTTCTATGGAATGAATGTTATACTATAAAATTGTGATGTGGCTATGAAAGTTACTATGAGGTTGTCCAAAAGCCTTTTTTTTTTTTGGGTACCGACAATTTCACTGAAAGCTTTTCGCCTTGCAAAGCTTGGCTTTATGTGCATAAGCACATGCATGAGCACATATATTCTTATTCTATCTCCACATATATGACAATATACTCGATGTTTTTCAAGGATATGACAATAGGAGGGAAAATTTAATGAAGCAATTCTTTTTATTGTATTCTGTCTGAAGCATTGGCATGTGCACCTACATCTGAATGAACTTGCAGAATCAAATACACGGTATTTGAGTTAATCATTGACACAGCTTTAGATTAATTTGGGAAAAGGTGGTGAATTTATAAATCTGTCCTAGATTAATTTGGGATTATTGATTCATGAGTTGAGTTGCGTTGGTTTGTTGTCCTGTTGAGGACTGAATAGAGGGGAAGGGTGGCTTCATCAATGCCTTCCATCTTTTGTCAGGGTAATATACGAGTTGGTCACATTACAGCAGTTGACTTCCCATAACTTTTTCTGGTTGGATATCGTAGATTTAATAAAATATTGTTAATTAAAATTTGGAAATAATAGAATGATAGATCTTGAAAGACTCTGGAGTTTGAATATGATTAAGGTTGACAAGTATGTACAGATGAAATTATAATTGTTGGCACTTGATTTTGTTCTTTCTATTTTTTCTATCGTGTTTCTCGGTATAAATAGCTCCAATTAGCAGACCATGAGATTCCTTCTTGTGTTGCATGTGTTCATGCTATAATTTGTTTCCTCTGCTTTCCTTTTAGTTATTAATTTTTATTTCTATCGCACTACTGATGGTTCTGAAATCTCATTCATAGGCTCATATCCGGACTCTAGGAGGGAGAATTATGGAGACTATTCTGAGTTTAAGGTTTTTTATATTTCAGTATGGCATTGTCTACAAGCTAAATGTACAAGGAAATAATACATCATTGATGGTAAGAACTGATTTATTCACTTCTTTAAATGATTTTCAAGGTTTTCTCCATTTTGTGTGACTTTACTGCATAAAGCCCTTGAGATTATTGTTTTCAATAATTTTTTAGAAGTTTTTTCTAGTCTTTTCTGTAAGGGATTAGAGGCACTGCCTTCTTGACTCTGGAGGGCCGCATGCAAAACATAAGACCTTCTGGACATGACATGTGTTGTATTGTAACATATTCTGAATGGTTGAATCGTGTTGTGTCAACTAATTCATTTTCAAAGTTTTTATTACATATATAAAAAAGGAAGATGGGAATTGAGTGAGCAGGTTAGAGAAATTAATTTTCCCTTGAAAACCTCCCTGGAAACCAAATCCAAATTAATATTCATAGTAGAAAAAGAATGTCTTTTTTCCCATATATCAATGGGCCTTCAAATAAGATGCAAAGAGATTTAAGTATGAGTGTGACAACTTATATATAATTCTCAATCCATCGAGACTAATGAATAACGGGCAAATTAGTGGCTGGAGACTTTTAAGAGCCATAATGAAAATGGCAACAGTTATGGACTTTTATGTTGGCTGCATGAAAGTCTTAACTGATGGTTAGAAAATATAACTTGTCAGACCTGTTACTTTAATGACTTGAGTATGCAGTGGCATTTTCCATGGATCAGTACATGTAGGCCATCGATCATCTTGTAAATTCATTCCCATGGAGGTTGATCTTGACATTGAGAAACTTCCTTCTTCGAGTTGAATTCATTTTATACTGTTTTCATGACTTCTGCATATTTTTTCAGGTGTATGGCATCTCATGGGCTGTGCTGGCTGTGATTATACTTCTTTTCAAGGTCCATGGCTCAACTTTCATATCTTATATTTGCTTAACTTCACAACTTTGCTTGCTAATTTAACCATTTTAGTAATTTCCCATTGCAATCTTGGTTATACAGGTCTTCACCTTCAGCCAGAAGATATCAGTGAATTTCCAGTTACTTTTGCGGTTTATTCAAGGAGTCTCCTTCTTGCTAGCATTAGCTGGCTTAGCTGTTGCAGTTGTAGTTACTAAGCTGAGTGTTCCAGATATCTTTGCTTGCATCTTAGCATTTGTACCCACGGGCTGGGCAATTCTTTCTGTAAGTCTTCTGCAATTCATTCTTCCCTTCTCTGTTTCCTTTTGAAATCACAGGGTCTTTTGTTTTGCTCTTTCATTGTCAAACATGAAGGTCAGTGTGGCTTGGCACTTGTTTGCTTAATTTTGAGCTTCCCTGCTCCTACCCACAAGGATGGGGGAGAAGGATGTTGGAGGCACTCCAAACTTTGAGAAGATAGGGAGAACTATGTCAGGATATGATATTGAAAGTACGAACCTTTAGGTTCATTGAACACACCGTTAGTACTTTAGGTTCATTCAGGTGCTATAAAACATGAACCCTTCAAACTGAGAGACGTATGTGTACAGACCATGTCAGACATGACGCTTAACAGATGGAGATAAACCAAGTGCGATTTTCAGTATTTTGTTATTGTTATGAGCACTGGGTACTGCTCAGACTCTCCATTGCATTGAGGTCTTTTCTTAAGCACTTCAAAAATATCTCATTGTTATTATTGACACAATGGGAAGGAGGGTTCTTGGATTGTTTTCATATAAATAGAATCTCCTTTTTAGAACAAGTCATATGTCCTGTCTGTATATTGAAGTGGTCTATCTTGAATGTGTATCATTTCAGCGTCCTGTGTTATGAAAATTTTCAATATCTATATGTTCATATCCATTCCTCATAGTGAAGGTGGCCCTAAATTCTCTGGCTTTGTAAAATTCTTGCCAAGAAAGCTGCTCTATGTTTGATCTTATGTGCCCAGAGAAACCTGATTTACGTGGTTCCCTGCTGAAGAACCTCATCCACAATCATTTTAAGGAACTTACAAATTGTTTGATAACTGCCTCCACTAATTTAAATTTTGCAAATGACCTTGTACTCAGGAATAAAAACTTCAGTCATAATTCCAAATATACAAGACAACAAGAACGAATCTTCTATAGTTTTGTTATCATTCTAGGGTTATTTTTGTTTATACATTACTCGGTTTGCATCTTCTTATGCCTTGCAAATACATGTTTCGTCCATCAACTTGGATTTGTACATTTGCTTCTGGACGTGGTACATTTTAGTTTTTTCGGAGCTTTAGGACTATCCATTTTCTCATCAACTACAAGAATTTGACTTATTTACAATGGAGTTCATAATATTCCTGTTTGTTGCAAAATTGGTGCTATTTTCAAAGATGATTGTACAAAAACAACAAAACCTACTTTATCAAAATGAAGGCAGTTGCTCTATATAGTATTTGCTGCCTTCTAGTTTCATCTTCCATGTTGATACTGTCCCTGTTATCTTATTCATGTTTTAACATAGAATGGATGAATGATTTCCAGATTGCTGCAGCTTGGAAGCCTCTTGTGAAGAAGCTAGGGTTGTGGAAATCCATTCGTTCAATTGCTCGTCTATATGATGCTGGTATGGGGATGATCATCTTCATACCCATCGCAATCTTTTCTTGGTTCCCATTTGTATCAACATTCCAAACAAGGTTCATGTTTAACCAAGCATTCAGTCGGGGGTTGGAGATCTCACTTATCCTTGCAGGAAACAACCCGAATAGCAGGTTATAAGCTCTTTCATATTTTGCAGGAAACATCCATGTACCAGGTTCATGGCTTAAGTATGTTGTAGGCATTTTTGCCATGTAAAATACCGTATATACTTGACTAGTTGCATATGTGAAGCAAGAGAAGAACCGGATGGCCGTGTGCTTATTTTCCACTTTGACATAGTAATTATTTGTTCTTAAACAAGTGTTTTCCATACAATCTTTGAGAATGAGATCCGTTGTCTGCCCGATATGTAGGAATACCAAATTTCGTTGAACACATCAAATTTTTGCAATGACTGATGTAGAAGATATGATCAAATTCATTGCCTGTAAGATTTTCATTAAGTTTTATTTATGTTTGCTTTTATTCCAACGCTTTAATAATTTCGATTTCATTAATGTTGGTGAGTTTATAATTTCAATTTTCATCGAGCTACATTTGAGTGAATGCTTCTTACTGCATCAATGGCCTTTTCTGTTGGCAGCCCTACCAATTTATTTGACATAAAGATGGGTTGATATTCTGCCTATGAAAAATATATTTTAAGTGAATGTTTTGTCCATTCAAATAAATTAAATGATTGAAAACAATTTTTTAATCCCAATCTCACAAATTAAAATCTTCATTTGTGATAGTTGTTATAAATTATGTACCCACAATGGTATATGATACAAATAAATCTCAATCTCAGGGAACTAAGGTATCTTTGGATACCTACAATGGTATATATGACCAGGTTTAACCAGGGGCTATCTTAATCTTGGTATAGTTCGAACTAAATAGGGCCACCTGCGAACTGCTTTGCTCTAAATTGAAGATGGTAAGATTGATTGGTCATGCTCTCGAGCCTTCGGTACAATGCTAAGCTCCTTTTTTTTGTATAATCTAATGACTATTTCATCGCTTGTTACGAGGAAAGTTTAAAACCTTTTTCAGAAGAAACATTGTTCTTTTTATTAAAAACACTGTTAGTTGATACATACTACAAATCAAATAATAAAAAAAAATAAAATCTGTGGAAATAAACAGAGGCTTGCAATCCTAAGTTCGGTGCCAAAAGCCTTAAAAGTTTTTGACACCTAAAACTTAGGTTGGTGTCCGATTGATTTGATTTCTATTGCCCGACCGGTACACAGCCCGGTCAATAGTTCGAAGTGGGTTGGGTGAACCCGAGGATCCTAGGTCAACCATACTCAAGTTGAAAAGAAAAAAAAAAAGAGATAAATATATATATATATATATATATATATATATATATTCCATTAGGATTAAAACTTTTAAAAATATCACTAAAAATTTTTAAAATATCATTAAATGTCTTAAAAAATAGTAGAAGCTTTTAAAATGTTATTTATTCTCTAAAAATTAAATAGCATTTGTCGCCTTCGCTCTTTACACTGTATATATTGTATTTTGCTATACCAATATGTATTTCTGGAAAGCTTATTAAGTTCAGAAAGGAGTTGCATATTCATAGAATATTTTCGATGTTTTAGAAATACTATTAGGTGTGGTTCTAGTCGTGCACAATCTTTTTCATAGCAAATGGTTGGGGATAGGTTTTTATTTTTGTATTGGATTCTCCTATTTTCCTAATGAGAGTAGGTGGATGCAATTCTCAACGAAATCAGAGTTGAGTGGAGTTGAGCACACTTTGCCTTCCATTATTTTCTTGCACATGAGAAGTGTCTGAGACACAAGTAGGTTGGCACTTACCGAAAACTTGCTTCAATGTTCATAATAAAGGACCATCGTGCTCCAATTTTTCAGAAACAATGCAAGAAATCAATGGATTTCATATCATACAATTGGATATTTTATTTTGATATAACTAACCGATATCTAGAATTATAACTCGATTAATCTGATCTAAGTTTTATTGGATCTAATTTAGGAAAGCATTCTCAATATAGTATTTTCTATTTCTAAGTTTCGAATTAGAGAATTGATTAAAAAAATTTATAGTTTTATCCACTAGACCAACTGTTCGTTAGTATAAAATTAGATATTTATTGATACAAAAAGTTTGGTGAAAAGAAGTTTAGACATGCAACTTAAGACTCCTTGCCATCCAACTCCGACCTAACGCTCCAATTTCACGAGGCTAAAATGATTTCTCCTATTCATTTATTTCAGGATTTTTGAAGTTATTTGGAGAATTTCAATTTCAAGTCAAGCCTAAATCAAAAAGTTTTGGGTGCTATGCTATGGCGTGTTTGACAAGCACTGCTAAGGATACCATTCTTCCCAAGTGTCTATGTCGTATTCACCCACATATTTGATGCTCCTCCCTTTCTTTTCTCAACCTTTTCCTTTTGGAATAAGTATTCAAAAAAAAGTATAGGTTAACCTTTTCTTAACATCTTCATCGACTGCCCATGGAAACCCAAACTTTAAGAAGATAATTATTGGGATATTTCTTTTTTTTTTAAAAAAAAAAAAAATTATTCATGTCTTCGATATTTTTCTTCAAAATAAAGATTCAAATTAATTATTTTGGTTTCAGTTTGAATGTATTTTTTTTGTTAGACGATATTGATTATAATTTATAAAAAATATTTAAATCTACGATGTACTAGATAAATTAGGTATCAAATAGTTTTAGTCCATAGAAAATCAGAATATTTTCAATTCTAATACAAGAAAATTAAGATACGGTTGGATAGCTTATTGCACAAAATTCAAACTATTTGATTTTGAATATGTTTCATTTTTTTTATTTTTGGTGATAATATTCTTAAAATCAAGAGAATTAGAAAGAATGGGATTTGTTAAATATAGAAAGAAATACTAAAAGAATAATAAAAGAAAATCGGTAGAAAGTATAGGTCAATATTCAGAGATTAACCGCACAATTCTCCACCTTCGGTTTAAAATTTCAAAAAAAAAAACCTAATATAAAAAGCATATCTTCCAAATTGATTGCCTGCGACAAAACGACGTCGTTACATTTATTAGCCTCACCACCGCCTCATGGAGGAAGAATATCCGATTTATACGTGGCAGATAACCATTGGTTAATATAGTTAAATAAAAGGGGAAAAATTATAACGAGTAATACACGGAATGGAGACCTTCGTATATAGGAAATCCAATTCATATTCGGAATTAGACAGCTCAAGAAGTTTTAATCGTGGACGTTCTTTTTTGATCAAACAATCTAACGGTTGCGATTGACTCTCGTTCGCTTTAAAAGGACCCTTTTCATTACTCATCTCATAACAAAATCGATAAGACGACCGCCCACTCGAACGAATCGTAGAACCGACGTTTCCAGAGGGAGAACGATTGAAACGCTTCTGATCGAAGAATATATATATATTTTCTCTCTTTTTTCTTTTGTGTTTATTGGATTATTAGGGTTTCTGTTTTGTTCTTGTTCTTGTTCTTGTGTTTCAATCGAATCGAAATCAAAATCGGTTTTTTAGTCGGACGGGTCTTTCAAATTTCTGTTAGTTTTGAGATTTCTACTTCTCGATTTTCGTGGCGTCCAATTTCAATTTCATCATATAGAAATTCCAAAGTAGGGGAAAATCTGTAAATTAAAATTTCTAGGGTTTGTGTTTCGGGTGCGATGAACGATCAGTTAAATATGCAGAATCAGCAACACATGACGAGTTTAGGAGGGGCATATGGTATGTGGTCTCAACAACAACAGCATCCAATTCCAATGGAGTCATCCTTCGGTTTCAACCATCTAATTATGTCGAATTTCCCTAATCCGAATCAACAAGGTAGAAGCACTTGGAAACCGATTAAAGTTGGTGGCAGTGGCAGTGTTGATCAGAGGAAAGGCTTAAAGAGAAAGGAAATTAATGGAGGAGGAGGTTATAAGCCTCCCAGACTGAAGGAATTACAGTCTAATAATCGCTTGAAGGCTAAGCGATTCTATCCTAAGAAGTTTGGTACTACCAATAATAAGGCCAGGTTTGCTCCTCATGCTCCTAGGAATACTTCCTCTTTTATAATTCGTGCTAAGAAGTCTGGTGGTATAGCCTCTTTGGTTTCTCCGAGTCCGGTGACTCCAGCAGTTTTGCCGACCCCCATTTTCTCTCCTTCGAGGGAAGCGTTGGTTGATACTGCAAAGGAGGAGTGGGGTGTTGATGGGTATGGATCGATGAATGGTTTGATTAGGCTTCGTTCGTCGCCCGGTAATTATGAAATTGTTGATGGGCATGAAGATGTGGAGGAAGAGGATGGTGGCTCGAGTGATAGTGATTTGGAGGAGCATGTGGAGATGGAGAGGAGGTTGGATCAGGATTTGAGTAGGTTCGAGATGATTTACCCTAATAATAATAGTGACTACAATATTGTTCTGGAGAGTAGGGTTAATGATCAGGATACCCATATAGCCCATTTGGAGGAGGAGAATTTGACTCTGAAGGAGAGGCTTTTCTTGGTGGAGAGAGAGTTAGGACAGCTCAGGCAAAGGTTGCAATTCCTTGAGAGGGGAAGCGGTGGGGGTGTTGATGACATGGTTGAGGAAGTTGTGGAGAACTCGTCTGAGAATAATGAAAATGAAGGCGAAGGCAAAGTCAATGAAAAAGATGATGGCGATGCGGAGTATGGTTCTGGGAATGAGAGACATGACAATGTTGATGATTGCAGCGACAAGGCTTTTCCCAATAAGGCAAACAACGATCAGCAGATAGTTGATTGTAAGGAAAAATTTGTAGCAACTGAGGTAGATGCAGAGCAGGAGACTTTGGACGCAGAATATAATAGTAATACTGATTCAGAGAGGATCATTGGCAATGGTGACCAAGCCTGTTGTTAATGTAAGTCTATCTCTGGACAGTGTTTTACTTTGAACCTAACCTGGAAGAGTAGCAAAACATTTCTTGGAAGATCAGCGTTTCTTTGTTCTCTTGTTCTTTGGTTAATATTAGTTAATCTAGTGAGTATGGTGGAGCATTGGTGGTTCTCCAATTATGCCTCATCTAGACTGATAACTTTCCAGTGTAGTTGAGAGTTCCTTTAAAGTTTTAGTCTAGGAAGGTAGGAAAATTCTGGGGACTGCTTGTTAATCTGTACATTGCATAACTGTTCACTTTTTCTTTGGTTATTACAATTCTGTATGACTGGAATACTAAGGCCAGTGACGTGATGTCCAGATATTATTTTGTAAAACATTTTCAGTTTTTAATGCTTGGATTTGATCATATAATTTATTTGATATATATGTTATGGCTTTTGGTTGGTTTAAGACATTAATAGTATTGGACCAACTCTGTTCATGGTTCTGTTCTCTTTCTGTGATCAGCCTTATTTGATATCTGAAACATTTGGGAGCAGTGTGTGTGAGCTTTTTATTTTCTTGCTCAAATATTACAACTTAGAAATTTCATTGAAATGTGTTGCAGGCACTTGCATCTTGGTTAGAGGTTGTAATGAGTGAAGTAGTGAAAATTTTTTAGCTATTGTAACATGGTTGGTGTTCTTTGATCCATACATAAGTTGATGAAATATGAAAACTCTTTGATCTGACTTTGAGTGTAAATGTAACGTGGTACTGCGCTTTGTTTGTTTCTCAAGTTGAGTTGATTTTAAAAATTATTGGGAAAAAAAAAAAAAAAAACTGGTTTGGACCATGAACGGTATCCACTCTTCTCAACTTGGTTTAGGTGGTTGATTTGGAATTGACCAACTTGGACCTACCTTAACAACTTCCCTGCCTAACTGCCTGAATGATTTCATCAAGTAGGTCCTCTCTTGGGCAGTTGCTTTATACATAGGTAAGATGACAAAATTTGTTGTCTATCCATTTACATGGCTTCTTTCATCGCAATGTTATTTTTTTTGTGGAATTGGAAGTGATTTCCTCTGGTGGAAGTTAAACTTATTGTTGGTCCATTAGTGTATTTACAGTTTTGATGGCAACTCTGAATCAGCAGCAACTATACTTTTGAATTTTTGGTTTCCCATTAGTGTGCTTGTTTAAATCAATTTTACTCTCTTTGGTTTCATTTATAATTTTAATGTATGAGAGAAAGTTTTACAGGATCATGCTTGATTACAGAAATGAGATGAGCCAGCCACTTGCAAAGTGCAACAGTTAATTGATATTGATCTGGGTGACAAATCTCATAAATTACCATATTGGAGGTGTTAATAACAGGTTATGAGATGTTTGGCCATTTTCTGTTGAAATTTTACTTTCGGGAGTGGCTTTTGCAAAATCAGGGAAAATGTCAAATGTTGTTTGTCGCTAATTAATTATTTTCTTGTAGTTCATCCTGTTTGATTAAGCCGCGGTTGGACTTCTCAGCTGGATGATTATGATTACAGGTATGATTGAAACCTAGTTATTCTATCTTATTGTATTTTATTTTTGTCTCATCTAAGGTTATATGAAATTTACGAGGGTACCAGAAGGCAAAGAGATTGATGACCTTCTAGGAGTTGTATGCAAGCTGCACATATGATCAATCTTGGACCAGCTTGATCTGTGTCATTGCAGTTGCTCAACTTAAAAGTGCAAGTATTGCTACATCATCATGGTCTCCAATGCAAGATCTCGAAAGGAGTTCGGCCTTTTTGCAGGTAAAGAAGGGCACCAAAATTCCCTGTCGATTGTTTCAATTTAATTCTCATTTCCTAATATGAAGCTGCTAGTTGAGAACATAGGAGTACAATGCTGCCAAGTTGTGTGAAGGTGCAGCCAAGGTAAGTAGAAATTTCTCCGTGCCTTCACAGACACTAGAAGAACATGATTTCCTATTGTATTGTGACCGCACGAGGAGAAACTTTTTTTTTTTTTTTTTTTTTTTTTTTTTAAGTGTTTCTGCAAACTATTTGGTTGCTTGGAAGTCGGTGTGCGTAGGGAGGGGGAAAGAGACTGTTCCATATAATGAATGACAATGAAGGGAAAGGAAAATAGTAAATATGCTGTAGAAGTAATAATGCAAATGGCTTCATCTTGTGTTTCTAGAATAAGCGGAATAGGGAAATTGTGGTTTGTGAACTTGATGTATTGGCGAGATTTCTGGGTGCTTGCTTTCCATATAACCTTTTCAAATTGGGTGCCCAAATCAATACATTTGACCTTTTCTTTCTATGGTACTATCTCATGTTTCCATTCATTTCATGATCACAGGGTTAATGCTTTCAGTAGCGGTTGCCCTAGGTAACTACTCTGGAAGCTTTGTCTCTTATCTCATCCTCATTTTTCTATGCCAAATTCTCACCCTATTATTTCTTTTTTCCTGGGCCACATTACCCACCCGTTTTTGATGTGCTTTTGTTGATTTTTGAGATTTTTACCAAAATAATGATAATTTAAAAAAAATTAAAAAAATAGGGCGTTTTTTTTTTCTTTTTGGTTCCTAAAGTAGAGATTTCGCGCTTTGTGAGCGCAACATAGGGCTACTGTACCAAACGAAGGGAAAAAAATGGGGGTTGCGCGGTCTCCGATCGCGCAACCCATTGCGCGCCTGTGGAGCGCGCAATTTGTAGCGCGCTCCAGGAGTACGCAACCACTTCCACACCCACCCCATGCAACCTATTTCCATTCTTAGCCATCATCCAGCAATAAAAACTTAATGGATATAGGTACAGCAAAACGATATTTCTCACATCACCAAATTTCACAAATATCAAATAATAAACATCCAAACTCCTGAAATATCATCTAATTTCATAAATTCTAAACTCCAAAATCATCAATCAATACTCCTAAAGTAAAAATATAAACAAACACATATTACATAAATATGAAACAAAAGTTATAAAATAACAATTAATAGATCTTTTAAGTTATAAAGTTAGAAAATAATACAAGAAAAACACCGATATACACAAAAAAGATAAAATACACTAAGTACCGCATTTAGGTCATCCAGTATTTCTACACGGCTGACGTCTAGTGGGAACTGGAATTGGAGCCTGATCATGTGTACCCTCATGGCTCTTAGAGAACTGAAGCACGATAGTCGTACTATCCTCTACATATCGACACCTCCTCTGCCGCTGATAAATATTAAGTCGTGGAGGCTCACTCGGCATAGCATCATCATGCTCCTCGGAGGCAGGTGTCTCTGTAAACGTCGGGGTGGGTATAGGAGTAGGGTACGAATACATCTTAGTGTCCATATGCTTATCGAATGTTGGCATTTGTGTAAATGTCGGACTGGGTGAAGTCGGATACGAATATATCTACTACATACTCCTCAAAGGCACCTATAGCACCAGAAGTAAAGGGAACGTCTGGATCTATGTCTCTGTGTAGATGTCAAAGGATGATCTCTCCGAGGTGCTGTATGTCCGAAACGTTGCAATGTATCCCATATGTCATCTCTGATATAACCAACTCGAGGATCCACTCCTGGGACAGTGAGAACATCAGAGGCTACTAAATGGAGACCCTCGGACTGGTAGCACTGTAAAAAAAAAATATTTGTAAGTATAGATAGTAAAGAATAAAACTATTATAATGTTACGTCGTCTGCGATCGGCTGAAAACCCTGCTGATATCGATGTGCAGGACTACAAATCAAGAAACGTGTTATTTGTCGATACCAAGCCATATAATCAGGTGTCGTCATATCATCATAACATTCATCTCCGGTCACGACATGGTATCAACGGTTATCCCATACTTGCAAGTATATCGCATGCTCTATACTCCAATCACGATCAGATTTTTCACGTCGGTCAATGTGATGCAACTCCATATCTGTGTGTACGGGAGTAGGAATATGAATCAAACTGTCGATAATCACGTCGATAATCAAACTCCATATCACGCCGATAATCAAACTGTCGTAAAACTCTCGCAGAATAATAAAACTCAATAACCTCGAAGCATATAAGCGGCACACTTGCTTGTCATATATCGCTCCCGACAAAACAATAATTAGGTAATGCCCTAATGTCGGAATACGAATATGGCATCTAGAGAAATTGAAAAAATAAAATTGGGTTAGTTGGTTTTATAAATATTACAAGTAGTGCACAAACTAATAAGGAAAAGGAAATTTACTCACCCCACCATCCCTCGTATGATCAAGCTGGTCCCGATATGATCGTAGCACAAATTGTCCTGTATGCACATAGCTACGAGGAACATCCCAACTAATAAAATATGATTAGAGATTAAATTAGATAAAATTAAATAATATTATAGTTTTAGATAAATAATTACTATTACGTACTGAGATCCTCGAGGACCGGCCGGCATGTTCGGAGCAAGAGGTTGTGGATCAGTGACGTGTCATCTAGTAGGGGTAAACATAGTCATTCTTTCCCATGCCCAGAGCTGAAAATAGATCAAAAAAAGATAAATAAATTACATAACATAATATTTTATATAAATTTATTGATGCAAAACAAATAAGAAAATAGAGATGAAATATCTGTATAAGTAGTATCGGTCCTGAAATCTGTCTAACACCATCAAATGAAACCCGACACATATTCCTGTAGAGTGTCGCTAGTGTTGTATTACCTCAACTATAACTCCCAGCACAGTCAAGATCTCGTAGGAGCTCTAAATATAGAAGTTTCACTATCGATCCAGATTTATCCCCCAAAAGAGTACCCACAAGCTGCATAATCCGATCATGTGCATGAAAATGAACTAAAATCTGATCCGAGTCGGGCCCTAGAGGATGTGAATCAAGAAATTCTGTGTTCGCTCGCAATTTAAGTCCATCTCTGTGAAAATCCTATAGACTAGGATAGAAACCCAAAAGACTATGACACAAATCCTACCACTCAGCGAGGGATCGACTCCTATCTATCCCAATAACTGCCTCTCCATCAACAGGCAAGCCAAAAAAGGATTGAAACGTCCTGTAAAGTAATAGTCGCCTCACCAACCGGTAAGTGAAAATTGTGTGTTTTCGGTCTCCATCTCTCAACTAAAGCTGTAATCAGGGCATGATCATACTGAATATGCCAACATCTATATACTCTGTAAAAACCTACTCACAACAAAATCTCTTGAACTATAACATCAAGTGGTCGAGCAATCCAAAAATCGCGATCTGATCGCTGCACCTCTAGGGGTGTATCACTACCGGTCTCCCATATAGACTGAGACCGGTATGAGGACTGTAGGGTCAAAACACTAGGATCCCGTGGACCTGGGGTAAATGTCGTCTGAGAGTACTCCATATCTATGAGCACGACACACAAGTCATAATTCAACATTAAATATACATATATAAAGAAAGTATGAAATAACATCTAAAATATAATAAGTCATGAAATACAATATATAATATCCATAATTAATAAACTATCAATAATAAGTCATAAATAACATACAACTTATACACGTTAAAAAACTTCGTAGCTGTGATTTTTTTTTCAACCTCGTCTTGCTCTTTCTTGCAACTGGGCAATGTTTGGACAATGATTTTGATTATGCCCGTATTCTCCACAAGCTTTGCAGCGTTGAGTTCTTTTTTTATCTATTTCATTATGAATTCGCGTGCTGTGTGGTCTACCCGGCTGATTATTAAGACGTGTAAGATTGGCAACCAAATTGAAAGGAAGAGGGGGCCAATAGTTTTTGTGTGGAAGTGGATGGAACTGACCACTATAAGTAAGAAACATTGATTAACAACTATGAAATTGACTCACAAATGACATAAATTCACGTCCTAAATCAGCACAAACTCTCCACATGTGCGAGCAAAGATATTTGTATATAATATATTTACCACAAGTATAAGTTGGAACATCCTTGAGCATCGTATGATTGTTTCCACCTTTCCCACCATGAAAATCAGTAATGATTTCATATTCCCTTTTTGCTCTGTTAAATATCTCACAGCGATGATATTTTGCTTTCTGCTCAATTTTAGCCAATTTTTCAGCCACTATTGTTGGTTATACGTTGCCTCTTTCCAGATTATTAGATGCTGCTTCTTGATTTTTGTTAAAAAAAATGAACCATGCAATACATTGTTGCTCGCAGACATACAGTGATTGGTGGCTTTCTTGCACCCTTCAGCACACTATTAAACGACTCGATCGATTAGTGGTCATGTTCCCTCATCTATGTCCTCCATCTTAACACAATGTCCATTTATCGAGAGGAATGTTCATCAACCAATTATAAGCGGGTTCGCTCAACTCTTTCATTTGGTTCATAATAATATTAAACTTTCTAACTTGTCTTTGTTGTGCCGCCATATGCACTAACTCAGTTAACGACTTATTTTAAAACCGTTTGCTAAAATTAATTTCAACATGCCGCACACAAAATCTGTGATACACAAATGGTGGTTGTAGCATATAATTCCTCTCTACAGCCTGCAATATTTCGGGAGCCCTATCTGATAGCAGACATACACCCTGTCGATCGCCAATGATGTCCATTCTCAAATTCTCTAAAAATCATGCCCAATTTACAATACTCTCCTCATCGACAATAGCAAAACATAAAAGAAGAATATGATTAGCCGAATCAGTTCCAACGACAATCAAAATTTTCTCCCTATATCTCCCATACTGGAAGGTCCCATCAACACTTATCACAGGCTTATAATACTTAAATGCATCAATGCATGGTTTGAAAGCCCAAAAAACTGAGTTAAAAACTCGATCAACAGCCTCTAAATTTTCATTAAACCTCCAATCAACGACAGTTCCAAGATTGCTCATTTGCACAACAGCCATAAATTGGGACAACAATATATAAGAAGTCTCCCAATTACCATACACCATTTTTATCGATTTTCGATGCCCCAACCAAGCTTTCTTGTATGACAAATTTACCCATACTCCCTCATATCCTCTACTACATAACACACTTTATAGTCAATATTCTGTTTTATTTGACTCTTGATAAGGCGACCCACCATATTAGAGTCTACATTAGGATGATCTCCTGCAGGCATTCGAGGAAAACAAGTGTGTTTTGCATTTAACCTTGTGATTTCTCAAATATTAAACTTCTTTTTCAATCTTGCCCGAACATACCACAAACAGTTGTTCTCATAGTAGAAAGAACATCTCACAAACCACATATGTTGGTTACTTTCATAAACTTTAAAATATCTGTGCTGGTGCATGGACAAGCACTTCACAGCATGCTGAACTCCCTCTTTCGAATTGAAAATCATCCCAATTTATAACTTTGAAGTACGATCATCATCCCATGTAGGACGGTTAAAGTCATTATACTCATCAACCATCATATCTCCTTCTCCCATATTATATAAAAATGGGATGTCTTCTTCCTCTTCATCTACATTGTATTCTTCATCTGCAACATTTTGATTATCATAAGTTTCACCTTCCGATTCATCATCAACAAATGTATCCACAGGATCTGTCTCCTGCCCTTAATAAGGCATACTAGAACTGGGCTCACCAAATTCATTTGTCGTAGGCATAACTGATTCACAATGAGCATTCAACGCAACATAATCGGAAATAAATGCCCCATGTTGTAACCATTCATCTCCAACATTCACATTTGTCAGCATTTCAGTGTAGGATCCAAAATTTGTCACGCCCCCGAATGAACTAACTCCAATTCCACCAAATAAACTGTCTGGGTATCTCCTAAATGAATTACTTGCGACTTCTGACTCATTTTCTACCATATGAATTGGTGCATCTACGGTAGCATTTATAATTGGTTCATGCTCTAAGAAAAGTTCAACCGATGACAAACCCGATATATATCGAGGCAATAACAATACCTCCGATAAAAAATCTCCCTCCACCGGTAATACACAATATGAAAGAGAATTACCAGACCAAAGAGGATATCTACATGAAACATTCAGTTTGAATTGTCTAGAATCAATCCTACATTTCTGATGCAATACATTTATAAACTCCTCCCATCCAATATTATTACGAACTACAACACCCGTTTTAGGTCCGACACTATACCGATACTCATTTTTAGGTCCACCAATTTGACCCCCCAATAAAGTACAAGTCTCACACGGTTATCAGTCATCTCCCTTCAAATATCATGAAAATTACAGTAAATGTCAGCATTAAAATCAACATCGATATACAAACACGATAAATATTCATAACATTTATAGCAATAAATTCCTAACTCTAACCCTAACATACTTCACGAAAGAGGGAAGCAAGAGACAAGCAAAGACAACAGAATAAACAAATAGATATATAACCCTAACCCTAACCCTAACATACTTCACGAAAGAGAGAAGCAAGAGACGAGCAAAGACAACAGAATAAACAAATAGATACACGACCATAACCCTAACCCTAACCCTAACACTTAACCCCTAACCCTAACCCCCTAACCCTAATTTGTCCAATTTCCTAAGAAATTAACATTTTATTCTACTTGCAATGGTTGTATAACAACCGTGGGGTTGCAATTATTCAATGGAATGAAGTGAACAGATCATGTGATGGGAGAGAAAACAAAAAAATTGCATGCTTTTGGTGAAGGATTCGAAGAGTACAAGAGATTAAACAAAGTGATACTGTGGTATTACCTTCCAAAATATAAATGAATTTTTGATTTTTGCAGGAGTTTGATGGAGCGCAAGCAATATCGCACGTTGATCGCAGTCGCCAGTGGGGAGGGGAGGAGCTTCGCTTTGCGCAAGTGTTTGCGATGTGGGGGCGTGCGGGCCTTTGTAGCGTGTAGTGGCGCGCTCTGGGTCCGCGCAAGTTGTTGCGCACTCCGCAGGCGCGCAATGGATTGCGCGGTTCTAGACCGCGCAACCTCATTTGTTTTTTTCTTCTTTTTGGCGAAGCTACCCTATGTCGCGCTCATAGAGCGTGAAATCTCTACTTTGGGAACAAAAAAAAAAATGCCTTTTTTTAAATTTTTGTTTAAATTATCATTATTTTGGTAAAAACCTTGTTGATTTTTCTTATCCTCCCTGCCAGGTTGTGTGAGCAAGTTGATGTTTGGCGGCTTTTGTTCTCTCTTTAATCGCGGTTTGGACATCACATGGGAGTATGTTTTCTCTGAGGTTCAAGGTTGTCTTTCGGCAGGTCTTGCTTTTTTAACCTGTGGCTCACATTAAATTGAAAGGAAAAAGAAATTACATACAACCCTTAAAATGATGGTTGGACGTTGTAATTGCAACCACGATGGAAAGAAATAATTACATAATAGAATTGGAGGTTCTAATTGCATCCATGATAGAAAAAAGATAATAGAAATGCTTCCACTGGTGTTTTCAAATGTTCTTGATAGCCCCCCATGCCATAAAAAATGGTAATAAACATAAGGTTCAAGACCCTTCCGCCCAAACGATGCTTAGAATTCCCCGTTTACGTGTAATCTTGAAAATGCCTTTCTAGGCCTTTTGGTTCAGATCAAGTGTAATCCTGAAAGATTAATCATTGTGCTTTTAAATTATCTTGCTCTCCTCCTAGGTCTTTCCTTCACCTGCACCAAACAACACACTCGCTGCGTGTGGCACAAGGGATTGGATTAAGATGTCTCTAGGAGGACAGTCTAGTGGCAACAAGTCCCTCTCTTCTGACTCCGTGATCCGGGGTTCGAATCTTCTTGTAAAAAAAAAGGGGGGGGATTGGATTAAGATGAGATTGGATGGGATTGGATCGGAGATTAATTAGAAATGGGTGCATTTTATGTTTGTGATGCTTGTTATGAGGGCTTGGATTAAATAATAATAAATAAATAGATAGATATGAATATTACAAAGAAAATGATCATGTACGTGAAAATATTTTAAAAAGTATAAATAACCATAAAGGAACAAAAAATGTGAAAATAAAAGACTATAAATGACTTTAAATGTATTTATGAAATACAAAATTATCTAATAATAAAGGCGGGATTGTTTTATTTATAAGCTTGGATTGAGCTGAGAGGAGAAAGGAGAGACCATTGTTAAAGTTTTGTTAGGGGTTTAAAAGTTATTTAGGTAGTTATGTCTCTTTTTTCATATTGGATATGTAAAATTTAATTTTGGATATATATATTGTAAAAGAGTATTCATTAACGGGGAATAAAAGCATATTTATTTTTTTAAAGGGTTAAAAGAATTATTTTCCTTCAAAATGAAATAATAAATTAAATTAATATGATTTATTTTAGAGAGTAGAGGATTAAATTTGTATTTTTAGCAAGAGAAAAATTAGAGTTAATATCTTTAGATAGGAAAAATGTGAATTAAAATAATTTTTAGAGAGAAAAATTTGATTTATATTTTTTAAAGAGAAAATTAATATGCAGTTCTGGAATGAGAAAACTAAATTTGGCACTTTTAGAAAAATAAAACTTAAGCTCATTGTTTTTAAATGGAAAAAAAATGAGAATTAAATGAATTTTTTAAAGAGAAAAAAAAATTGATGTTCTAGAGAAAATTAAATTTGACTTTGTAAAAAGAGAGAAAATCAATGTATTTAGAGAAGAATTTTTAGAAAAGAAAAAAAAATAAAGTAATGTGTTTAGAGAGGAAAATGTGAATTTTTTACAAAGAAAATTAATATGTTTAATTTTAGAAAAAGTTAATTTATATAAATTTAATTTGAAGAGAGAAAAATATTGATAATATAGGTTACCCAAATATTAATGTGTATTTAAATATAGGATAACAAAAAACATTTGCCCTCTATATTTTCCCTTTAAGATGAGTTACTCTAAACTTTTTTTCTTTTTTTTTTTTTTAGTATAATCAACTGATATTTGGAATCATGCTCTAATTAATTCAATTCGAACATTATCGAGTCCAATTTAAATGGAGCTTTTCTAACATAATCTTTTATATTCTCAAATTTCAAATCTGAAATTTGATTAAGAGAGTTAATATTTTACTAGACTGACTGTTTGTTAGATCTTGTTGATCTAGAATATCATATTCTAATGTTTGGCCTAATTTTTTTTAGTAAAATCAGTTTAAAACTAATAGATAAGTCAAATAATTTATTAAAGGGTGTTTTAAAAAATTAACTTTTTTTAATGAAGAAAACAAGAAAAAAGGAAAAACTCTTTTACTTATCTACTTTTCGGCTTTTTTTTTTTTTTATGAAAATTCGGGTTAATAAATTATTTCTAACTATTTCAAATTTTATAATTTTATTTATATATATAACTCAAAAATATTAAATATTAAAAATATTTAAATAAACATAAAAAATATTTTTTCAGATATATGTTCTATTTATTTTATATATTATTTATGAAATTTTAATAAATTGCCATTTATTATAATTTCATCAAAAAATTTATATAAATTGTTTTACGACATAATCTATTTTTTTTTTTAAAAAAAATCTAAGAAAAATTGACAAACTGGTACTTAATTAAATTTTAAAACTTTTATTTCTCACTTTAATTTATAACTCAAAAATAAAAAATTTTAACATAAAAAAATAGGCCAAGAATGCATGGAGTTATTAAAGAAGGAGAGCCAAATGCAATTAAAGTCATAAAAATGTTGAATTTATGGTCTATCCAGCTGTCTCTGTCTGCAATAGAAAAAGCCCCATAATTACATACAATGCATGCACAGACATAGATTATAGAAGAGAAAAAGTACCTGCGAACTCCATGTCATTTGCCATTCTCCCTCCTGGAGTACTGGTTCAGCTTTTGCAGCAGATTGACTTGAAGATATAAACTCTTCAAGTGCCTGGAATAGCATCAAGGCACAGGTGCGCAGATCACAAAACATAGTCGAATGGAATCACTGCTTTCACCAGTGAACAAGCGATCGTACCTCTTTAACTGCCGTATGAGTAGAAATGGCACTAAGCAATCTCTGCCTTGGTTCTGTTTTCTTCTGCAGCACAACTGTGGTGTCCCGCAGTACAGAAATAGTCCTACACATCCTAATTCCTTTTTTTCTTTTTTTTAACAAAGGGAGACTCGAATTCGACACCTTTATAAGGGGAGGGGATGGTATCAATTGAGGTATAGTTCATTAGTCATATCCTTGATCTTTGGAAAACAATAAAAGCCAAAAGAAATGAGTTTGCATGTTACCTTATTTCCTCTTGAAATACGAAGATTTCCAGATTTAGACAAGTAAGTGATGTCGAGCCAGTGTTTGCTTTATCGCCAAGAAGCCTAAATGGCACCGGATATGGGACCTTGAACGGCAAGAAATGAGTTTGCAAGTTGCCTAATTTTTTGCAGCATTTGACTGCAAAACATTGAGTGAGAAGGCTGCTCTATCAAACTGAAAAAGAATCTGCTTTCCATCTTCAACTTATGCCTTTGCCAGCATGAAAAGCAAAACAAGATACATGCTCTCACGTCACGAAGGCGTATCTCTTGAAATACAGTAAAGAAGTCAAGTCCCGCGAATGCTTTCTGCACATACAAGTAGAAGCACAACTTTGGTCACGATCCAGGGATACATGCTTGATGGTACAAGACCAAAAAGGCCCAAGTCATGTTGGGCCAAGAACGAGCCTCTCATTCAACTGACAGCACTTAATAACCTAATCACTCGAGTAGTTGATATCCGCCCGATTGCGCCCTGATCCATCATTGAGATCTATTTCCCCAAACGGGTCAATATTGCACTGACCTACCGTTAGAATCCATCTCCCCAAACGAGCCAACGTCGCCCTGACCTATCGATAGGATTTATCTTCTCGAACGAGTAGACACGACCCACACGCACTCTCTCTCCACTACCAACTACCAGCTGGTCTGTAGACCGTTGTCTAATCAAGGTGTTCTTGTAGTGATTGGTGATCACCACCTGTTCACTAGGGAAAATATTTGCTTCCCTTATAAATGAGGAAAGAATCCCCCGTGAATCAATAGGAAACCTCAAATATGCGGAAAGAAATCCCAATGACCATCGAATGTGTTTTAATCCAATATCATTAAAATCTTTTGGAATCTTTTCACATGAATCCCCAAGATCTCGGAACACCTTCAAAAGGAAACTAAGGTTTTAATACCCTGCTAACGCATGACTCTTATGCCAGCTATATATATATTGATATAAGGTCTATCAACTAGGTACGTGGCTCTTTTCCTCAAAACTTATACTGACGAAGACTTCTCTTAGTCTGTTCTTTTCTCTCAAAAACCACTCTCTAACTTAAGCGTCGGAGCCTCTCCCATCGGAACACACTCTGGTGGTCTTTTGCAGACCCCATCAATCGTGACTTCTAGACGGGTGAATCATCCTATTCAAATTAGTAGAGCCATCATCAGTGGAGTCAAATCCACCTCCAACAAATTGACGCCGTCCATGGGAATAGACTAGAAAGAAATCCATCTCACCAATCCTCCATCTCTCGAAATGCCTCCCCAGAGAGTGACCAAGGCCGGCTCTAGAGCGGCATCCCCAAGGGAAGGGCGCTTTGCTTCCCCGACGAACTCTGCACAACATCCTATTGTCGCTAATCAGCTAGAGCTACAGCCTTTGATTGGTTGCCATAACCGCCAATCACCACGAGTCGCTCTTACTTTCCTAAAAGAAGCTGCTCGGCCCCAGGTAGAGAGACTGGAGTCTAGACAGCAAAACATGAGTAAGCAGCTTTAAGAACTCAGTTGTACTTTATGGCCCAGAGCACAGTCCTTCTCTAATAAATCGGGCTATATCTGCACCTGGAGGCTCAAACCTAGAGACCACTGAGAATCCTCAGTAACCTCTTGACCCAATTTGGATGACCTAAGAAAACAAGTCGAGAAACAAGCAAACATTAGAAGAGATGAGCATGTCCGATACCCTATGAGTCTCTCACCTTTCGATCCCAAGATCTTTTTAGAACCAATACCTCGTGATGTATTTCTCCCGTCTCTAGAGAGGTATGACGACACCAACGACCCTAGGGACCATATCGTCCACTTCATCACTATGATGGTTTCAAGAGATATGTCGAACGTCGCTATGTGTAAACACTTCCCGATGAGCCTAACAGCCAATACGCTAACATGGTTCAACCCACTCCTCTTATTCAGCGTTTAAAGTTTTTCACAATTGCAACAATAGTTTGAAAAACACTTTGTCATTAACCGGAAACTAAGAGAAAATCTATGTTTCTCCTCTCGTTGTGACAAAGAGACGACGAGCCATTAAGAGACTTCCTCAAGAAGTTTAAAGTCGAGATGATGAAAATCTCTGGTTTGGATCATTCGATTGTGCTAGCCGCACTATTTACGGGGTTACGACCATTCGGGATAAAGACATCCATCACAAAAAATACCTTGCCTCCATCAAGGAATTCTATGCTTGTGCATAAAAGATATCACAGCAAAAGATACCAAGGCCTTTGACAAAAGATGCAACTGACAGGCCCTAAAAGAGAGCGGCCCTTTTGCTTATCGATCTTCCCCAAAGAGGGCCCGTCAAGGCCCACCACAACCATGAAAGTTCACCAATTACACCCCTTTGAACGAGACACCTAGCCAAGTACTATATCAGATTCGAAACAAACCGTAAGTCAGGTAGTCCCCTTGTCTCACAGAGGATGACCCTAAAAAGGACAAAACCTGGTACTGCCACTTCTATCGGGACTATAAACATCTTATCGACGAATGTAAGAAACTCAGAGATGAAATTGAGTTCCTTGTTCGGAGTGGTCGACTCCAAAGGTTCATCAACACAGACAGAGAGGGTGTTCCCCCTCAGGGCTCACACAATCCAAAGTAGGAAAACCAGCGAACTAACTTGCCGCTTCCAAGAGATACCCTCAACCGATCTGATGGAGTAATCCTCCAAGTGCAGGGTGGATATGACCCCTCTCGACCTTACCTCCCGACCCATATTTTGCAAGCACTACGCCAATGCCACCAAGCATACTCTTGATCTAGTGAGAAGGGACACCAAGTGGCCCCGATCTTTTAGAAGACAGAAACGCCAAGCTCTCTATCCAAAGAGATCTTAGCCACCCGTACCAAAAAACCCCCCAAAAGAAAGAGGCCAATGATCAGCTTCAATAACGATGACTTAGACGGAGTCAACCAGAATCGCCACGATTCTCTCATCATTATTGCCAGGATAGGACAATACGAAGTCAAAAGGATCTTTGTCGACCAAGACACCGGATGCAACCTCTTATACTGGAACACCATTCAATAGATGGGTTATACCCCAGGACACCTATAACCCCACGCTAGGCCCATCAAGGGATTTTCAGGCTAATGGATATACCCGGAGGGCATCATCTCGTTGCCCATGAGTCTTAGGACCCCGCCTGGTCATACAACAGCCACGACCACATTCAACGTGGTTAAACTCACCTCTCTCCATAATGTTATTTTGGGACGTCTGGGCCTAAATGCCCTAGAAGCACTACCAAGCACAAAGCAGATGAAGATTAAGTTCAAGACCCCAAACGGTATTGGAACCTTGCTTTGCGATCTAGAGCCGCCGATGCCTCCTTCCAAGTAAGTGTTGAACTTTTCTTCTCACGATTTCCTCCATAGTATCTCTCAACAGGTGACCTCTGGCATTTAGCTTTGGCATTTAGTTCATTTGTTATTGATCTTATAAATGACACTCGTTGTCTCTCTTTATAACACTGGACAAGTCCGGATTGTGATGTTTACTCAAAAATGGTTATTTAAAATTTTTATATTTGTGAAAATGTAGGAGAATAATTGATTGGAATACAAATTTGAATTTTTGCTATTTAGAATGATCAAGAATCCTTTAAACACTTAGTCTATGGATTTCCAATTTTTAAGTTACCGATGATTAAAGTCTTGATTGCCAGAGCCATCGGTTATTTGAGTGCTCAGTGATCGATACTTGGTAGATTTTAAATGTTCAGTGCTCAGCAGAGCTTTAGTGTTCAATTGAATAGTTCTTTAGATTTTGATTTCCTTATCGATAGTTGGAGGTGACCATATGTTATTTTATAAGTGAAAATCCTACCAATATATTTTTTAAGTGATAGACTATCCGTATTAAATTTTTAGATTTCTGTTAGTCATCTAGTCACCTATTGGTATTGAGAACCTATCGGTATTGTGAGTACCCATCGTTATTAAAATTGTGGGACTTTAAACTTATGTGTCTTGAATCAATCCATCGGTCAGTAGACATACATCTACTTGTTCGGTGCTAGAACACTAACACCATCAGTATATTATTGAACTCATTTTCATATACCTGTTCGGTTACTTTGCTCTATTCAGGTATTGAGGAATCAATTTTAAACTTATCATTTTCCTTCGATCATTTTGCCTTTCTCTGTACTAGTTGTCTTAAGAATTCAATTTCTTTGCAATTACCATTTTCCCTTCGGTACATGTGATCCTTGAGAATTGAACTTGTTGGTGTTACTTTCTAAATTTCTCAAATACTCCATCAGTATTGTCACGTCCCGAACCGAGGTCGTGAGCAGCTGCCCATTGCCCTGGTTGTCGGCTATATTTTTACAGAAAATCAGACAAAACCTCCCCATATTTTGGAGGTCTCCCATGTATAAATCAACCTGTAAAATGGACATCTATCATGTCAAATAAAAAAAAGGGTAATCCCGACCTCACAACAATCAACCCATCCACCGTGGACAATCAGGACAATGCAAAGCTAAAATAAATACTAACAGTCCTAGTCACAAACCTCTACTGTCATGCCCAACTAGAGCATGAGCAGCCGCCACACCGAGCTAGCCTAAGTTTTATACGAATGTACAAAAAATTCCCAAGTTAACATTTTAAATATTTACAAGTGCCTCAATGCAAGTGTAATATGAGAGTTTCACAAATAAATGTCCATAAGTTATACAGTCATCCCATAATATGTACACGGCCAACTACAGATCTCAATATCAAGACCTCGCAGGGTTGACATAAAGTACGGAATTCATACTTCAATTAAAATTTAAATCTCACCGTACGTGAATACCCAAATCCACCAATAAGCTACCAAACCCTCTAGAGCCGAATGCGTCGCTCTAGCACAATAACCCTATCTGAGGGAGAAAATGAGAGGGGTGAGTATCAAGAAAGATACCCAGTGAGTGAGGGAATTAATATCAGGCACAAATAGTGTAGGTGAACCATTAGAGTGTCAAACAACATTATTCGTAAACAATAATTCATGATTTATAGTAAAACATAGTATGTTCAGTAAAATGAACTCATTTAATCAATCACACGATATCATATATATCTTCATTCATTTAAAAATCAAGTATCATTTTAGAACAAGCCGAAAATGATCCTGGCAAAGGTCAACCATGACCAAGGACAGGCGCATCGGGGGTTTTATTATGCAAGGTTGTTCAAAAGTTGTTCTCCACCCCGACGTTGGTCATGAGTTCACTGGAGCTAACTCATCATCATGTATGGGACCCCGTCCAGTGCTAGACAGTGGCGTCATACACATCCTCCCCCTATATGGGTTCAACCGGCCACGCCTACAGCCATATGAAATGACGTTTGTAGATATCTCATGCAGAAACATATCCGGGCATCCCGGTGCCACTACAAACGCCCTTCGTAGCTACAGAATCCATCAAGTAATATCATATCATCATATCATCTCATAACTAGTAGGCATCCAACCCACATAGTTCATCAAAACATTTCAAATCCGTGTGCTGATACATTTCATCAATCATTTCAAATCCACGTATCAATGCAACGGTAGAATAGAAAACTTTATAGTTCTTAAATAATGGCACAATATTATTTCATTTCAAAGCATGGATGCATAGTCATAGAAAACATAAACTTATGACACGCCAATAATCACAAAACAAATTTGAAATTTAGAGTCACACGTCGAATCAATGCATATCGAAAGTATGTTTTGTTGAAAACACAGTAAAAATCAAGTTTCACTATTTCATGCTAAAGATTACGGTCTCACTCACATTCTAGGGAGGGTAATCATTCCCTATTTCTACAATTAATCCAAATTGACTCTTCGAGTCTCCAAAAAGGTCAACCTAATAAAATCATCACAATTGTCATCAAATTTCTAAATATTTTTAGGGTTTATCCATTTTCCCTAAGTTTGTACGAATCCAAATTCTTCAAATTTTTGTATACATTCGAGTGTCATCAATTTCATTCCATTTATAAATAAATAATACAATCAAAACTAAGTCTGATTCAACCCTAAACCACTCAAAGTCGTAAACAAGTCTAAAATAATAAATTTCCTACAAGATAAAAAATCTTTGAAAAAATTATACACTTTTCGATTCCCATCCAATTGTTTTAAATCATATGTCATTTTCAAAGTATGGAAATCTATTTTCATAATACGAATATCGTATTTTGATTGCCTATATACAGGACAACTTATAATGAAAAAGACTGCATCAATCCTGAAACTCAAATCTCAAATTCTGACTATTTCCATGCATATGTCAAATGAAACTCTGAGGGAAACTATTCTAATCAACTTAATATGATTCTATAATCCGAAACAGCCCAATTCATATAAAATTCTATATTTAACCTAAATAATCACATATAATGTCAGACAATGCGTTCTAATCAAATTTAACATATATTCTAAACATATACAATACTTATTATCCTAATTTACCCTAATTTCATCTAAATAAATCGGATGAGTCAGAAATCCCTCACCTAGGGTTTTCTCGGATCGCAGACCTAGCTTCCGTTCGCCATTCAATTCATTCCAGGACCTGCAATGCTTCCAAATTGAAGCAAATTTCAGCAATAAATCTTAATCACTATAAGAATCAAAACCCTAAATCTATAGGTCAGAACTTTCACCCTTACCTTCGTAGGGAATGAGTGCAGGTAGTCTAGGGTTTCAAAGGCTTTCTTGTTGCTGTCGGCTTGGGGCTTCTGCAAAGATTGCAAAAGCACTCTCGGCAGAGAGAGAGCAAAGCGCGCGAGCAAGGAAGAGAAAGGCAAAGTTGTCACGCGCGAGAGGGGAGAGGAAGAGACCAAAAGCTCTCTGTTTGCACGGGAAAGAGGGAGCAGAGGGAAACAGAGGGAGAGATAGGAAGAGTGACTGTGGAGAGTGAGAGAGATAGCACGACAAAGAGAGAAAGATATTACACGAGAGAGAGCGAAATAGAGAGGGAAAGAGAGAGAGAGAGATAGAGGGTGGCGACAGATGGCGGGTCGCAGCGGAAGCAACGACGGAGGGGAATCGATTGGGAGAGAGAGACAGATTCGAGAAGAGAGAGATCGAGTGAAACAGTGAGAGAGATAACCGAGAGGGAAAGATAGAGAAGGAGAGTGGATCGGAGATGGTGGTGACGTGTGGTGGCGGAGATCAGCGGCGGAGGGAGGTGGTGGAGAGGGAGAATGGCCGCGGGAGAGGAAGAGACGGAGAGAGAAAAAGGGAGAGGGAAAAGGGGTTAGGGTTTTCTAACCCTAATTCCTCTTTCTCTCTCTCTTTTTTTAATTATTATTATTATTATATATATATTTCTTTTTATAAAAAAAATTTATCAATAATTAAATGTGTAAATAAATAAATTAATAAATGAATAAATATTCATCTATATATTTTTATACTCACTTTATATTACAAATCGGAAATACGGATACTTTAAATACCCAAAAATTTAAATTTAAAGACCCCAAAATCAAAAATCAATATAAATAAAAATTTCTCTCTATATATATAAACTGAGAAATATTTTATATAATTCATGAACATGACACTAGTACAGACACCGCAGTGTCGGTGTTACAAGTATTCCAACTTTCCCATCGGTTGCATGCTGCATGCATGTCATCGGTTGGATCAGGATTTAAGACTTCCATACATCTCTTCGGCTTGTTGGACACTTAGATTTTGCAAATTATACAAATCCATTGGCATTTAAATTCTCCATTGGTTGCATGTCATCGGTTGCCTTTTAAATTTTCCCATCTGGGACTTGGCACTTTCAAATTTTCTCATCGATTGCAAGCACAATACATCCCCATTCACAACAAAATTTGAACTTCCACACAATTCCCTCAACCATCGGTCAATTCCATCAAAGCCATCAGTCAGCCTCTTTGTGCTTGTCAACAGATTGTTGAGAAATTTGTTAATATGAGGATTTGAACCTTGGAAGCCCAACTTGTCCAAAAAGCTTTATACCATTGTACCACTCAAACTCTACAACCTTCTAATGCACAATTTATATTACATCATGTATTTTTTTTTTACATTCCATATTTCTATTATTTCCAATTTATTTTTATAAATTCTAATTTTCACTATAACTTTCCTTTCTCGTTGTCAAACACTTTTTTTCTGAATAAAGTGTAACTTCAAGTACTTAAAGCTATTGGGCGACCCCTCTAATGACCCAGGGCATTTGTGTAATTTAGGAGTAAAAGAAGATCACTAAGCAATTATTGAAAATTGATTTGAGAATAAAACGAGTATTGAACTTCCAGAACCTATGAAACCCAAAATCTCACTTCTCACTCTCTAGACTATTCTCATCTCTTTCCTTCTCTTTTTTCTCTCTCTTCCAAAACCCAATCGATCCATCGCGACGACTTAAGAGCAAGGGTCCTAAACTATTTACTCAACTTTTCAAAGCTAGAATATAGCATTGATTTAGCAAAAAAATTTAAAGATTTGGAGATGTCACAGAGAAGGAAATCAAGGGTTATAATGTGACCCAAACCGTACGGATCTCTTAGAGACACAAGCAAGGGTTTGGACAAGTTGGTCAGGACAAGACCTTTGCCGTGGACGGAGGTGGGAGTGACACCTTCCCTAAGAACTGTGAGTGGACGGTTTGTTATGTTTGTAAATGAGAAATGTTTTTCATGATTTTTCAAAATGATTTTCTTAAACTGATTTTATGAAATGCTTTGTGATTGTGGAATGTCCCTAAAAATGTTTTTTTGAGCCATGAGATTTATATACTTGTTAAAATATTTTGTGTTATGCTAAATTTTTCTTGCGGATAACTTTTGCTGAGTTTATGTATCGGTTTTGGGGCATGAGCCTGAGCCCCCATGGTGTATGTATTGGCTTGGGGTATGAACCTGAATCCCAAAATGGCTATAGTCATTCTCTACACTGTGTGGCCTGACAGGGCAACGTGGTGAGGGTATTGTTGTTTTTGGTAGACAGGGAGGTGGTTGGATCGGGAGACACCTCTTCTATCCATTTCGGGGCTATTTGGTTGCACTCCGAAGAGGTCGCGAGCCAACGCCAAGGTCGGGATTGATGTTTGATGGATTGATGTTTGATGACCGACGGAAATGAAAACCTTTTAGCGATTCCACCGGATGGTCCGGGCCAAACCATCAGTGGAGAGATTTTGAGGCAAACCTCACGATGTTGGAAAAGTGTATATTGTGTTATGGAAAAGTCATGGCTCTTGATGTAAATGTTTGAATGACTATTTCATACTTTGTTGGAACGTAAATATGTTTTGAAAATATTGTTTGACACTTTCACACTCACCACTCACTCACTTACACAACTATACCATTGCACTCCGCTCACTGGATATTCTTATACTCACCCCTCCTTTTATCTCTTTTCAGAGGAAGTGTAAAGTCAACGTCATCTCGTCAGTAGCTAGATCCAATCGAAGGGAAAAAGCTGTCTGGGACCAACTGCGGTATTGGTCCTTCTTGATGAGGATTTTGTGGCGTGTAGATAGACCCATCGAGGACACTTTTGAAACTTTTATGTAATATATTTTCCTCATATTTTTCTAAAGTAAAAACTTTATGCTTGAAAGTTGTATGTTGAAACGTTGAATAACTTTTGTTTATTATATCTTTGGTTTTAAAATATATCGCAAGATGGGTTTTCTTTATTAGGAAAAGGTATTATCAAAACCTTGCGGGATCTTGAGGGGCGTGTTAGCGATTGCACGTACTTCTAGATCGCACGGCGGTTGTCGCGTGTTCGGATCTGCGGGTCAGGGCGTGATACTCTTCATGAACTAATCGAGCTGAGTCGGACTACCGAACGGGTCAATGTCACATTGTCCTATCATTGGGATCAATCTCCCCAAACAGGCCAATATTGCCCTATCCTATCATTAGGATCAATCTTCCCGAACGGTCCAATGTCACCCTATCCTATCATTGGGCTCAATCTCCTCGAAGGAGCCAACGTTGTCCTATCCTATTGTTGGGATCAATATCCCCAAACGGTCCAACGTTGTCATATCCTATCGTTGGGATCAATCTTCCCAAATGGGCCAACGTTGTTTTGTCCTATCATTACGTTCAATCTCCCTGAAGGGCCAACATCACCCTATCCTACTGATTAGATCTATCTTCCCAAACGGGTCTGTGTTTTCCAATCTATTGTTGGGATCAATCTCTCTGAATGGGTGAATGTCGCTCTATCCTATCATTTGGATCTATCTCTCCAAATGTGCAAACATCACCCTAACCTATCGTTGGGATCAATTCCTCTGAATAGGCCAACGTCACCTTATCCTATTATCGAGATCAATCTCTCTGAACGGGCCAACATCGCCCTGACCTATCGTTGGGATCAATCTCTTCAAATGGGCCAACGTCCCCTTATCCTATCATTGAGATCAATCTACCTGAATAGATCAACATCACCCTCACCTATTATTGGATCAATCTCCCCAATGGGGTCTATGCCACCCTGACTTATCGTTGAGATCTATCTCCCCAAACGGATCAACATACCTCCCTAAATTGGCCAACATCGGCCCATCTTGTCATTAAAAACCTCTCGATCCAAAATAGAACATCGTTGTTTGATCCTCCTATGACGAGTTTGTAGGGATATCATGTCACGCCTCGACCCACAGGTCGAGCACGTGAACAGACTGTCGCGACTTCTCGAGGCACGGGTATGCCCTACTCGCACATCGAGGTGACGCGAGACTAATATTATAACCCTAGTTGATATCATTAAGTCAAAATTATACAGCAGAAGATTTAAAAAAAAAATAGTTTTCAACAAAAATTTTCTTTAAAACATTTGCCTCCAATTTATATATAACATTTATATGCATAGTCCAATAGTAAACAAAGGTGGGTATGAACACATACCCGATAGTGTCTCTCGGTAAAGCTCGTGGTATAATATCTCAACGTAAGTCAACACAATATAAACTAAAAATGTAATTATGAGGGGTGAGTATAATCCACATACTCAATGAGTGATGTGCAATGACTATATAATGACAATAAATGAATTTGTGAGAGTGGCAAGTCAAAACATCATTTTGAAATTATATCTCATTCATTTGCAAACATATCATGTAATTCAAAATAATATGCATCATTATCATTAAATCATACATCAATGGGGTGTCAAAAACGTATTCTACCCATAATTTGGCCTAACTAGGGTAAAAACAACCAAGGGGTCACCACAATATTCATAAGAATAAAACACATATATCTTCCCCCTTCCCTTGATGTTGACACGATCCTCACGGGTGCTCGTCTATTAAATCCGTTGCCCAGAGACAGGGGACTCAAACCCCTGCTCCCGTGTTACCCCACCACGTTACCCCATCGGGTCGTCACCCCATCGGGTAAACACTCAATACCGTGGTAAGGAGTGCGCTATAGCCACTATGCACCATCTCATAATCATATACATGTGTCATATATCATCATTCATAAATCTTTACTCGTAATAACAGCACGACACTATCAAGTTATCATAATATTAGGATGTAATTTTCACATAATATCATTTCAAGACATACCATAAACACTAAAACATTTTTAAATCACATTTCAAAATTTATTTATAAAAATCATGATCAAAACTACTTTTCATTTAAAGTCAAAAATAGATCGTCCCACTCACCTCGACTAGGGAGAGTACGCCACTCCCCCTAACTGTCCTTGTTTCTCAAACGAGTCACCCCTCGAACGAAAACGTAACCCTACACCTAAATTAAATAATATGTATTATTTTTCAATTCAATATCATATTGTTGGTTTACAAAATACGTATAGAAATGTTTTCTTTAAGGTAAAATCTCAAATTCCATATTTAGAGAAAAATTCATACAAAACCTATCACGCGTAGGTTTAGTAAAATCATGATATTTTCTAAAATCTAAATCAGATTCAAATGATTTAAATTTTCTCTTAAAAATAAGACATATATCTCCAACTTTTTTGTTTAGATCAATTTCAAATTCTGAACACACCAATTCACTTTTTCAGTTTAAGTTTCCAAAACCAATTCTGCATAGTTTTGGGAGAATTTCCATATCTCCCAATATACTTCTCTGATTATAGTGATTATTATCTCAAATTAATGATAAGATATAGATCCAAAACTTTCTAGTTTTCATCATCCTTAGATTTTAAATATATAATTTTTTAAAATTCAATTTTCATCTTGGTTTCAGTTTTAGAACTACTTCTACACAGTTTTAGTAAAAATATCATACGTTCTGCATACAACTCCGATTCAAGTGATTTTTATCCCAAATTAAAGATAAGACAGAGACCTAAAACTTTCATGTTAATATTTCCCTAAAATCAGAACATAAGATACCTCAAAAATTCATAAAATTTACTAGTCATACACAAGACATGAAACAAAATTTGTGAAACATGCTGAATTTCCAAAAATCACTAGAAATCGTTTCTTTCATGAATTACTTTGCATGATATACCATTTTAAAGTTTAGTGAGTCTAGTTTATAGAGAAATAAATATCTTAGATTTTTGATTTCTACAGAATGAGATATTCTAAGAAAACAATACAAGACTCAATCTAGAAATCAACATCTAGCATGCTAGTATGGATACCAAAGTAACTACTCATAAAATAATTTAATTTTAACATAATTTAGAATTTGTTATCTCCTTTGTAAGATCTCTTGCTAATAATATATATCACCACTCCTTTTGAATCTTTGAATTTTATCACCTTAGAAAAATCAAATCACAATGAACAAAAATTTCTTATACAATACCTCTATACTTCTAATTGAAATTCAAGAATTCCCAAAAATGTTCTTACCTCTTTGGCTCCATAGTTGAACTCAAAAATGGGAATAGACTTTATAAATTTTATGCAAGGGGTGGTTTGAATGAAGAAAATGAGTCAAACTCTTCTTAAACAAGTTCTTTTATAAACCTAGCAAAATATCCTTAACCATTGGATCATTCCATGCATTATCTTGACCTTCCACTTGTCTTAGCATTTAAACCATACAATTGTTGATTCAAGCAACTTCCATGCACTCCACCAAGTGTCTTTGGACGTCCATATTAAGGGGGAGAAGTGTCACAAGCTAGAACAAGCTATTCTAATTAGTTTTCAAGCAAAAATTTCTACCAAATAAGGTTTCATGCATAAATTTCTATCCGATGAGTTTTCTTGAATGTGAAAAATCCTATGTAGCCACTAACCAACCTTGCTTTCATCTTGACCAATCATTTGGTTCCAATTGTCCATCTTTGAGTGGTTTACAACTTAGTCCCTTAACTTTTCTTAATTGCATTTAAACCCCTAACTTTTAACAATTTACATTTTTTATCCCAATGAAATTTTGTTCGAAATTTCTTAAATATGTGACATTTCATTTAAATATCTTTATTTAAGTGTGTAGGTCTTCTCTTAACTATTTTTGACTTCTTTAGACTTTGCCGACACTTTTTGAGAAGTTTTTCAACTTACTGATAAAATTTTCGATTTTAACGATTTTGAAGCGAAATTTTAAAATAAATAAATAGATAATTAAATATATGTCTCAAAAGGATGCTTATATATTTAGAATCATGAGGAGTAATACATAATATACAGTCACTGAAAATCGGTATTACATATCACTCCCCAGATAAACAAATGACACTTAATCTACATGACACATGGGACCTATCGAGCAAGATCGGCTACAATAAGGACATGACTCCCAAACAACATTCCATCCGCTAAAAAGTCAACCTGATACCAAAAACAAAGATAAGAGCACAAGAATATTTCATTCATCAAACAAGAAATACAAAATAAATAGCAAGAGAGAAACATAAACCCCAATCAGGGGGCATAATGATCACCGGGCTCCACAGGATCAACGACAGTCTCAGATCCAACAACAGGAGCTGTAACAGGCTAAGACTCAACCTCAAGACCCTCAACGATTGGGGGGCATAGCCTCTTATTGCCCCTCCCACTGGATGATCTCCAGGGTGCACTGAAGTCTCTCAGACAGCTCGCACTATGTATGCAAATTCTCTGCTACAACCACATTTATCCTAATCAGCTCATGTTTAGCAAACTAAAGGGATTGTCCCTACATATCGGCTAGCTTTCTCGTGGCCTGGAGGGATGCCTCACACACCCTAACTCCCACTTCCAACTCTTCACACCGCTGAAGGGCCATATCCCGTTTGGCCCACAACCGTTCCATCTCTTCGACATGGGAACTTATAGCAGCTATCGAGGACCTCACTTCCTCAAGTTCCTTCTCTTTCTCCAAAAGACCCTTCTCCAATCGAGAATTATCATTCACAGTTTGATCAGACTGGTGTCTCATGTTGTCTATTATATGGTCTATATGCCGCTTTTGGAACTCAACTAAGGCTAGGGTCTAAACAATTAAATAATACAAGTCAATGGGCTGGCAAAGAAAAATACTGAAAGAACACAAAAGGCAGAGAAATACCGTCATAGCCACTGAAAATAGGGTTGCGTCGCCCTATTCCAGCAAAAGCTTATTTAGAACCAACACTAAATGATAAAAGTCCAACCGGTTAGCAAGCCTTTCTCCATTCACGACATCCACATAGCAATGTTGATGATCACTAGTGCTGATGGTCACTGTCTCACGCTCCTTAGAACCTCAGCGCTTGTTGAAAGACTGAACGGGAATGGGACAAGGGAGCATATCCTCCTCAAGCACCTTCCGTATGCCCTTATCTAATGGTAATGGAGGAGCAGCAGAAGACGGCCCCACATCCGGACCAGCGCTTTTAGAATGATCCGGGGAAGCCTCTCCCGCTCCAACTGAGGCCTTAGCAAAGTGATAATCCTCTCTCTCTGGAACACTTTCATCAATCCCCTTACTGGGATGTTCACTTTTACTGGCTTCCTTTGGATAGTTGGCTACCGATCAAGCAGACTCACGATTCTCTTCTGGACTCTCATCAAACTCTTCTTCAGAGGACTCTTGCAATTGCACCCTCCATCTCTTAACCCTTAACGAGACAAGCAGAGTCAAACCGGGTGAACGAGCCCTCGAAGAACTCATGGTCCCTTCTAAGGCTCCTACTGGCTTCTCCCTCATCCGATGATCAACAGTGATTTCCCTCAAATTCTCCTCCATGAGGAAACACATACAGTCCGCGGGCCTTGCCTTTGCCTTCTCAAGCAATAGGGGTCACTTGATTTCCCTCCTCTCATCAAGCAGGAGACCTGTTAGTGACAACATCTCATCATCTAGGAGGTGATCGATCAAAACGCTCCTCCCCGAGGACTCACAGTACTCACCAATAGAACGAACAAAGCCCGAATTATGAAAATCCTTGTAGGGCCTTAACCCAGTGAACGAGTCAACACATGGCATGGGAAGCCTTGGCATGGAGCCTTTCTCCAAGAACTCAATAAAAAAGTATTTGTACATCTAACTCTTGTTTATAGTCTCGCTATAGGCAAATTTCTAATTCGACTCCTACCGAGTCTATAGACAAAACCAATCTCGGGTGGAGCCCTTCTTCCCACACTTCTTCAGGGTAAATACAGACTTCAAAACTTCAAAATCAAAATGTAGTTGTAGAAGTTCATAAGAGAAATCAGCGTGACCACCAGGCGCCAAGCACTGGGAATCAATAGAGTTGGAAATATGATCCAACATAACAAAACTCTCGTAATAGGACTCGGATCTTTATAAGGCACTTTCAGACCATACTTCACCACTTGCTTATACATTGGGTCTCGACTCCCCAAAGTCGTATTAGCTTTATTGGCATCAGTCGCCGATACAATATCAAACTTATTGCCCGACTGCATTGTGCTTTCAACTTTGCACAGTTTCTTTTCTGACATGGTGCTTCTAATATCTCCAATGCCCAAAGATGAGCTGAATGATGAACCCTTGGCCATTTTTCACAAGTAAATCTCTAGAAGGAGAAGGATCGTCAAAAAGTCTAATCGCTCAAAAGGGTAATGGAAAACCAACTCACGAATGTGCAAAATAAAAAGTGTGTTAAGAATGGTTTGTGGTAACCCAAGTAGCACGTGTTGTATTTAATACCTGGATTTGCAAGATCCAAAGGGTTTTATTCGAAATAAACTCCTGACTTTCCCTCTTCAAAGCAACCACAGGAGCAAGGGCAAGTGATGGTACATGGCCAAAAAGACCCAACAGTAGGGCCCAGAACGGGCCCAACATTCAACTGACGGCGCTTAACAACCCAATCACTCGAGCAGTTGATATCTGCCCAATTACCCCTGACCCATCATTGGTATCTGTCGCCACAAACAAGCCAATGTCACCCTGACCTACCGTTGGGTTCCATCTCCCTGAATGGGCCAACGTAGCCCTGACATACCGATAGGATCTATCTCCCCGAATGAGTAGACGCGGCCCACACACTCTTTCTCTCTACTACGACCACCAGCTGGTCAATAGATCGTTGTCTGATCAAGATATTCTCATAATGATCGGTAATAACCTCGATTCACTACGAAAAATATTCACTTCCTCTATAAATGAGGAAAGAATCCCTCGTGAATCAATAGAAAACCTTAAACATGCGGAAAAAAATGCCAGCGACCATCGAAGGTCTTCTAATCCAATATCATTAAGATCTTTTGGAATCTTTTCACTAGGATCCTGAGATCTTATGACACCTTTAAAAAGAAATTAGGGTTTCAACACCTCGCTAACGCACAACTCTTATACCAGGTATCTATATATATTATTATGAGGTCCATCAACTAGTTATGTGGCTCTTTTCCTCAAAACTTATACTACACATTGATAGAGACTTCTCTCAGTCAGTTCTTTTCTTTCGAAAACCGCTCTCTAACTTGAGCGTCGGAGCCTCCCCTACTGGAGCACACTCCTGCGGTCTTTCATAGGTTCCATCATTCACGACTTCCAGATAGTTGAATCATCCCGTTTAAGTTAGCAAAGTCATCATCTATAGAGCCAAACCCACCTCCAGCAATGCTTATCCTCGTAACATCACCAGTAGGTAGCTTCCTCCTTTCTAATTGCTTTAGTCAAGGAACCTCTTTTTATTTCTTCATTTTTGATAGTACTCGATATAAACAGCTTCCAATTCTCTTATAGCCATCCAATATGGAAGGAGATCTCCATGATACTGGAAACTTTCACTGTTCCTGTAGGATTTTAATTCTCTTGGACTTTCAATAAGGAAAAAAAAATCTTCCTAAAATCCTAAACATTCCTTAATCCGAAGGAAGTTTAAATCTTTTAGAAGTCTTTAACCACAAACACTTGCCATTTTGAAAGACCTCAGACAAAAAGGAAACTAAGGTTTTTTACACCCTTTAGAAGGATATAAATACAGAGTATAGACAACCCTCAGAGGGAGTTCAGTTTTTTTACACACGAGAGAGAGGCAATTCTATACACCATTTTGATCAGATTTCATACCCAATTCTATACACCACATAGAGGGGGTTTCATACAAAATTCTACATATTGTCAGAAGTATGGCTTCATAGCCAAGTCTATATCACCATAGAGGTATGGCTCTATTCGGTTTTATACATACGGGTCTGACTTAATACTCAATCATACACACATGGTACATTTGTTATCTCTTTCTACATACACATATCACATCGAGACTATATAGGGTCGTTCTTGAGACCCTTCAGTCATTTTATTATCATTCTTACTGACTTAAACGTTAGAGTAACCCCACCGCGCAATCCCCGATGGGGTCTTCTGTAGGTTTCTCTATCGATAATGATTTGGTCGATTCACTATTATCGACCAAATTATACATATACACACAGGGATAATATAGAGTTATATCCTCTCAGCTCTCTCAGTCTTTTCCTTGTTTCATTATCACTTTGTCTAACTTGAACGTCGGAGTCCCCCCGCCGAGCCAGCCCTGGTAGGGTTTTTGCAGGTTTTCCTTCAATGAAGACTCAGCAAGCACGCCACCATCAGGTTCCCCATTTAAGTTGGAAGAGCAATCATCTATGGAGCAAAATCGACTCCAACAAATTGACACTGTCCGTGGAAAATGACTGACTAATAAGCCCAAAAAAGAACTTGAATTTTGTTTCGTTTCGTCTCTCTTATCGCTATAACTCCACTATCCATGCATGTGACCTCAGGCAGAGCTGCCCCTACAATAAGATCCTCAGCTACCTATTGCCTTTCTTTGGGATGCCTCTCGATACAACGATCAAGTAAGACCTTTACAATCCTTAATCTTGTTCCATTATTCTATTTGTCGATAGAATTATCTTTTCGAATGTACATGTCAAAACGTGTCATCAATAAGGGATGTATCTCTCAAATGGATGAGTCCTCTCAAATGAAACCTATCACTAGGGATTTATCTCCCTGATCGAACAAATATCGCCCATTCTCTCGAATGAATGAGTCCTCCGAACGGAATCTATTATTAGGGATTTATCTCCCTGAATGGTCAAATATCAACCAATCTCTCGAACGAGTCATCCAAAACGGGGTTTATTATCAGGGATTTATCTCGCCGAATGGGTAAACATCGCTGGTCTCTCAAATGAATGAGTCATCCAATCGGAGTCTATCGTTAGGGATTTATCTCACCAAAAGGACAAACATCGCCTAGTCAATCGAACAAATGAATCCTCCCGAAAGGAGTTTGTTGTTAGAGACTTATCTTCCTAAATAGACAAACATTGTCCAGTCTCTCGAATGAACGAACCCTCTCGAACGCAGTCTATTATTAGGAATTTATCTCCCCGAATGGGCAAACATTGTCCAGTCTCTCGAACGAACAAGTCCTTTTGAATAAAGTCTATCATTAGGGATTTATCTTCCTGAACATGAACGAGTCCTCTCGAACGGAGTTTATCGTTAGAGATTTATCTGTCTGAATAGGCAAACATTGCCCAGTCTCTTAAACGAATGAGTCCTCCCAAACAGAGTTTATTGTTAAGGATTTATCTCTCCAAAATGACAAACATCACCTAGTCTATTGAATGAATAAATCCTCCCAAATAGAGTCTATTGTTAAGGATTTATCTCCCCGAATAGGCAAACATCATCTAGTCGATCGAATGAACGAGTCCTCCTGAATAGAGTCTATTGTTAGTGATTTGTCTCCCCAAACACAAATAAGCCCTCCCAAACGGAATCTATCGTTAGGGATTTATCTCCCTGAATGGGCAAATGTCGTCCGATCTCTCAAACAAATGAGTTCTCCCAAACGGAGTTTATCGTTAAGGATTTATCTCCCCGAAAGAGCAAGCATCGCGTAGTCTATCGAATGAATAAATCCTTGAATGAAGTCTATTATTAAGGATTTATCTCTCCAAATAAGTAAATATCGCCCAGTTTCTCGAATGAGCGAATCCTCCCAAACGGAGTCTACCGTTAGGGATATATCTCTCCGAATGGGCAAACTTCACCCAGTCTATCAAACAAATGAATCCTCCTAAACAGAGTTTATCATTAAGGATATATCACCCTGAACGGGTAAAAATAGCTCATTCTCTCGAACGAAATCTCTCGATTGAATTCTACTAAATGTAACTTGTCATTATTAACGGATATATCTCTCTAATAGGTGGATACAACCCATTCTCTCGTTTGAACACTCTCTAATATGACTCTCACTTGAATACATATGACTTATGCTTATATGCCTTAGTGGGTTCCGCACCCACCTTCTCTCAGTTTTCTGTAGGCCTTAGTGGCCCAGACAGGATTCAACTCCCTTTCTTGGTTTTCTTATTACATGAGGTTTTGACACCCATATGGGATTCAATTCCCTCTCTTTTGACATTGCATCACACTAGTTGTAACATTGCTTTAGCATATTCTCTTGGCTCTGACACCTAACGCTCTTTCGACTATAACACCTTTGACGACCACCCAACGCTCACGAATGCAAAGCCTAACCCCATTCTCTCTCGCATCAGTCTCTAGCATCTCACACACACCAAGAGTTACAACTCCAGGTCAGTTTTTATATCTTCTACTGTTGCTTTTCATAACACAACCACTCTACACTCTCGACTACTACTCAGTCAGACACTTTTGCTTAAGTCTCTCGACCTCTTGATCATTCGAATCATTCGATCTATCGGTCTCTCAACCTGTCGGTCTTTTTACCTTTCGACCTGTTAATCTTTCAATCTCTTGTCAGTCTCTCAACCTCCCGATCATTCGAATCATTCGACCTATTGGTCTCTCGACCTGCAGTCTCTCTATCGTTTGACCAGTCAGTCTCTCAGTCTTTTGTCAGTCTCTCAGCCTCCCGATCATTCGAATCATTTGACCTGTCGATCTCGCAATCTCCTATCAATCTCTCGACCTCTCAATCATTCAAATCATCAGATTTATCGATCTCTTAACCTACCAGTCTCTCTATCGTTCGACCTATCAGTCTCTCAATCTATCACATACCCCAATCTAATTATAAGAAATAACTTATTATTAATTGTAGATTAGTGAGGCTACCCAAATAAATGAATTGGGTATGAAATCAAGAGATTTGGAATATTAAAAATATAGATTTGACCAGCTCGTTGGAGACTAAATACCATAAAAATGAGATATCTGAAATATCTAAAAAATAATAAGGAAAAGTCCCAATAATTGTTCCTTATGATTGAATTAAGTAAAAACATATTTTTCTAGAAATTTTCTAAATCATTAGCCCTCTAAATAAAATCCAACAAAATTAGTCATTTCGAGTTTTGGCCTTGGAAGGGAGAGATGACTTTTTATCCTTAAGAAATTAGATCTTGAAACCATTTTTATTGAATTTAAATGGGGGTATTTCCTTATTTATGTGTAATTTTTAAATAAATGAACTAAAATAATGTAAAATAATGTATAAATACCCCTCCCCCTTCCATTTCAACCCAAATTCGGCCAAGGAAATGAAAAAGAGAAAGAAAGAGAGAAAGAGAAAGAAAAAGAAGAGAAATGAAAGGAAAACAGAGAGGAAGAGAAGAAAAAGACAAGACTAATATTATTTAACTCTTTAAGGTGAGTGTCTTTTTATTCATATATTTTTATGCATAACTAACGTGATTTTTTACTGCTATCATGATTTACTACTATTACCATGATTTACTACCGCTACATCAATCTATGTGTTTGTGATTGTTATATAAGCCGATATGTGTTGAGATCCGTCAAGCAAGCAAGGGTTATGTTAAACGTCGAAACACATACCGGTAATACCCCATTAATATGGATAGGAGGTTTGTCCACTTAATATGGGGGAGAGTGATAGACATTTCTGAAAATGGATCTCGTGGGAGGGATAAAGAGACTGTTCTCGTAATGGAGTGATAAGATGAAAGTAAACTATTACTTGTACTGTATTGTTATGTGTTAGTATTATTATTATTTATGCATGTTGTTACTGCATTGAAAGCTTTTTCAAAAAGATTTTACAATTAAACCATTATCGTACAAATTTTATAATGAAAAGTTTTTCACACATGCACACACTGACCTCACTGGGTTATCAAATTCACACCAAAAATTATTTTTAGACCCTGCAGGAATGGAAGTCGAGAAGAATTAGATGAGTCTACAGAGATAACTTTATTGTGGATAACATTTCTAGTATAGAAGTTCTGCTACTTTATCATGTATAGAATACCTTTGTAATATTTATAGTAAATGAAATAAAGAAGATCTATTATTCTAGCATGACTTTTGTTATTCATATAAGTAACTAAGCCCTAGCGAGAGCCAGACAATCTGTTGCAGATGAAGCTCCAATAAGGGGGTGGATTTGGGGCATAACAATTGAGTGGTATCAGAGCCTAGATTTAGGGAAAAGATGACATTAAGTAGGAACATTTACATATAAGCTTTCATTATAATTAGGAATAATTATTATGTCTCTGGAGGATTTTTTAACATTGTTGGAAAATTGGTAGCAATGGAACCGGATAGAGATCAGTTTTCGATGGAAGAAGATCCCTTTGAAGAGAGAACTATTGAGAAGAATAATAAAATTCCATATATTATAATAGAGGATAGTGATGAAGAGCCAGAAATTGTTGAGTCTTCTAATACAAAAAGAAATTAGGTGATAGATTAATTACAGCAGGAACTATATCATAGCCAACAAAAATGTAGCTACTTTTGGCAACAGCTAAATGAGGCTAGAAAGGAAATTAAGGTGGAAAGGCAACTGTCGCTTGAAGCTTGCCAAGAAAATAGTAGATACAGAGATAAGTTAGCTGTGCTAAAATATGTGCATGAGATGGACACATTTGCACTCAAGGAAAAGTTAGATTATCAAGAAAAATGGAATGAATATTTGAAAAAATATTATAGTCAGGCAGTTGAAGAATAATTCGGGAATTACTAGATGATTTACCAAGAACAAGGAAGAATGAATAGGTGCTTAGTGAAGGCTCAACAAATAAACCAGATTATGGTGTTTAGTTAAAAGTATACTTTAGTTAAGAAAGTAATGCAATATAGTTGTAAATCTGAGTAGTGTAATATAGTTATGAGTCTGTAAAAGAATTGTATTATTAATATATGAGTAATGTTAACTTTTTTTCCAATAATTTACATCTCTTGCCTTGAAGATGGTTAGAACAAGGCGACAACAAGACAATTCGATTGATCAAGTTTCAAACTCTTTGGATCAAGTAATTGTAACTCTAGATAGAGTATCCCAAATAATGGAATAACAACCCAACAACATAGACAACCAGCAATCTCCCCATGATTTGCAACCAAACATTGAATAATCTGAGGATATTGTTTTAAAATGATTTTTGAATTATCGTCCCCCAAGGTTTGATGGAGAGTATGGATATGATGAAAAAACTGAATTGTGGTTAAAAGAAATAGAAGGAATTTTTAGAGTATTAAACTATTTAGACAAATGAAAAGTTATGTTAGCAGTATATCAACTTTTCAGGATAGTTAGGGATTGGTGGCAAACTATCTCACATAAGTGGGAACAAAATAATATCCCACCTACCTAGGAAAATTTTTGAAGGAGTTCAATGAAAACTACTACCCACGCCACATACGAGATAAACAAGAAGAGGAATTTCTTGTTCTCAAACATGAACATATGATGGTAGCCCAATATAAAACCAGATTTACAAAACTCTCCAAGTTTACTCCTTCGTTAATAGTGACTGAAAATGATTGAATTAAACGTTTCGTTAGAGGGTTACATTGGAAAATTAAAGATGCTTTGACCCCTATCATTATAAAATTTTATTCTAAGCCAATAGAATTGACGTGTCAAATAGAAGATAGTAAAAACAAATGGCAGGTGGGACTCAGCAAGAGAGCAGCTTTATCAAATTGGCAACAAGGAAGATTTCAAGAAAGTACGAAGGCACCAAGAAAGGGACCAAATGGCTTAGTACCCCAAAGCCAAGTTATTAATAATCGAGAAAAATGTATAGCAAGTCCTAACAATTGAATGAATATCTTATAAAATATATATATATATATATATATATATATATATATACATATATGTAGAAGCTAAATTGAGAGGGAGGAATTAGAAGCTATCAATGCTTTACTAAGAAGATCACAATGAGTTCTTAGATAATCTGGTGGAATGAGATTGCATGTATGAATACCAAGTGAGTGTATGAAAAGTTTAGCCATTGCCGTGGTGAATAAAACATTTATAGAGATTTGTCCATCTCTAGATATGAAGTTGCATTACACACATGCATTAGCCATGTGTAAGAAAGGACAAATTAAAGTAATAAGTGGTTTAATGGGTTTTTCTTGGGTTCTCCAAAGTTTGACTTTGTTTTCATTGAGTATTACGAGTTTATTGAGTTAAATCATTGTTGTCCACTTTTATGGCAGGCAAACCCTCATATATCTGGCTCGTTGGAGTCTTATCATGATTGATTTGGTAGAGTCAATGATTGAAATTTTACAGATTTATGTTGTAAAGTGGTTTGAGGAATGTTTCATTTTCCTAAAATCCTTACTCTGACAATGATTTAGACCCTTCTATTGCTCTTTGGAAGTCTAAGCAACTTTATAACTGGTCTAGTCTCTAATGTTTTGACTTATTAACATTTCTCATATGTTGTTTGGAATTTTACTTTAGGAGGGTAGAGGAGACATCCTCAATGCACTAAATATGCTCGAGAGTTCATAAGGAATTTTGACCTAAAGATGAATATTTCCGAAGTTGTCATTTAAGATATTATAGGCAGAGATTCTAGATGAGTTATTTCCTTAATAGATATTGCCAAAAAGTTTTAGTTGTTTTCGTGGGAAGTGATTTTAGATTTACTTCTTTTAACCAATAGTGGGTAAGATTAGTAGCAAATCTAATGAGTGCAAAGCAATCATTATGTTATATCGTATGGAGTTTCAGACTTATTTACCAGTGACATTTAATGTCTAGTTGTAACTTATGAGATATAAGTAAGATTCTGATTCTTGCTCTTGAAACTATTAAAATAAATATGATGATAGTTTTCCATTGTTGATACTCGTGGCTTCAATATTATTTCATGAGCCTTTTATGACGATGTAAATTATAGTTTGTAAGGGTGACACATAGAAGCTACTGGTTTTAATAGAAACTTTCGAGTTGTTATAAAATGAACAGAAACTAGAATTATAGAATTGATATAGAAGACTTGGTATTTTTGAAAATATTTCTTTGGAAAGAAGTAAATTGGTCTCAAAAGCAGGGAAACTTATATACTTGCTAAGCCGATTAATTCGGAGTTTTTAAGAGAATAGGAATAGTGGCCTATCATTTGGAGTTATTCAAAATTTAGAGAAATAAACAGATTCCTATGGTCAAAGTTTCGTGGATAAATAATTAAGTGGAAGAACAGACTTGAGAGACTGAAGAATCAATACGGAAGCAACATCCGCAACTCTTTAATGTATAAATTATATTTTGAAATTTCGAAAATGAAATTTATTTTTAGAGGGTTAAGTATTGTAATACCGAAAATTCGGTATTAGGAAGTTTGTAAATATCTTTATAATATAAAGGAAAAGTTTAAATTTTATTGATTTTTTATTTTGGGGTATTAAATTAGAATTTCTGGTATATTAAAATATCCATGTTGGCAAATATGTAGTACGTTCCATTGTTGATAAATTTGGAATTATAATATGAGTATTATATGAATAATATATATAAATATATGTATTTATAAAAAAAAAAAAGAGAGAAGGAAACGCTGCATTTTAGCCAAAACGCAGCACTCCCTCTCCCCTCAAATTCGATTAGGGCTGGAAGCCCTAATCTCTTCGTCTCTCTTGTACTCTCCGCCGCTCTCTCCACCCATCATCGGTGGGTTCTTCGATAGCCACCGCCATCGTCTCCCCTTTCTGTCTCTCTCTATCTCACCCTCTGCTTCTCTCTCACTCTATCGTTCACTGTCCCCCTCTCCCTCTCTATCACCTCTCTCTATCTCCCGCGGTTGACACCTCCTTCCGGCAGTCACACTGCGCGCGACCGCCTGCCTTCTCTTCTCTCCCTAGCGTGCGCGACGGCTCACGCTGTCTTCCTCCCCTATTCGCTCGATCACGTGCCGCTCACTCTGTTGAAAGCCTTCTGCGACCATCGTAGGAGCTCCAAGCTAGCGGTAGAAGACTGTAAAAAACCCTAGGCTACAATGTTCTGCGATTTTTTCTCTGCGCAGGTAAGGGCTGGCTCAGCTTTGATCATAGCTTTAGGGATTTGACTCTCTGGGTAATTTAAGCTTAATTCCTAAGCCTTGTGTTGGTTTGAAATGCACTGCAGGTCTCGGAGTGAACTGAGAAGCCATTGGGATGAGGGTTGTAAACTGCAAAAAAAAAAAGAAAAAAAACCCTAGGTGAGGAAAATTCAATCCCTTCAACATTCAAATTATTTTTGTTGAATTTAGGTAGAGATTACATGTGGATGTATTCTGAAATATGTTAGATTCGAAGGAAATGTATTTTCTTGAAATTTCGTATGAAGTTATTTAGGTTAAGTCTAGAATTTTACATAAGTTAGGTTGTATAGTATGAGAAAACATGTTAAAGGATAATAGAACATTGTCGGGCTGATTGGGTTAGTTTTTCTTGAAGTTTGATTGAAAAGTACATGAAAATATTTGGGTTTTGGGGTTAAAATAGAATGTTTTGCAAAATCAAGGATACTATTGCATCCAATATCCATCTTAGGTTGTTTTTAAGTTGTTAATTGCGTGATGGTTTGCATATTTGAAGGATAGTTTAAAATTTTGGTTAGAGCTTATAAGGGCTATTGTAACCTTTTCATTATAATTTGTTCTACATATAGGCAACTTAAATGCGATCTCCTTATTATGAAACTAGACTTCCATACCTTAAAAATGACATATGGTTTGAAACATTTGGATAAAAATTGAAATGTTTATGATTTTTTAAAGAATTTTGCCTTGTAGAAAACAAATTATTATATGCTTGTTTTCGACTTTGAGTGACCATTTAGGTTGAATTAGGCTCGACTTTGAACATGAAAGTGATAGAACTAGATCTTAGCACTTAAGACTTGAATCACTTAGATCCGATATGTGTAGGAGAAGTTACATCAATTTCTCTGTGGCTGTGCAAATGCAAATTCTGAATGGTTTTAGAAAATGATTTTAAGTGAAATTGATGTTCAATGCTTTAGGATAACATGTTCGGGTTCAAATGAGGAATTTGATTTGGTTTGGTTTGGAATTGGGAGTGCACACCCTCCTTGAACTGTGAGTGGGATTTACAATACCATGTTATTAATATCAAACCATGTTTTACCGTTTTTAAAAATGGCATGATTTATCTGTATGAAAAATGATGTTGTTAAAGGTTTTGAAAAATGTTTTGTGATAAGTGGAGTGTCTTAAAATGAGTTGATAATATGCATCCATATGAATTATTAAAAACGATATCATGCCGTGTTTTGAAATTCTGAAATATGATTTATGATATGACTATGCATCTTGGTATATTTGATTAATACTGATTTAGTAGTTGGACTGAGAGTCCATGGAAATTGACGAATTTGATATAGGGGATAGTCGTAGTTACGGGCACTTTTTTTAGGCACCCAATGTGTGTCCGGATAGCCTTCTGTAGGAGTTATCCCACAAACGATGCGTACCACATGGGTTGGACCCATAGGTGGTATTATAGATTACGGACTAGCCTGGTTGAGCCGTAAGGGGAGGACATGTGTGACACCACTGTTTAGCACTTTGTGAAGTCTGTGGCCAACACCAAGGTCGAGAGCTAAATTTGAAAATACTTGCATATGAAAAACCCTTGGTGCGCTTGTCATTGGTCATGGTTGACCATTGCCGGGAATGATTTTCGGGCTAGCTCTATCGATTTTTAAAAGTGATTTGGATGCATATGAATGGTTTGATGTGTATGTATGGAACATAACATGTTTGAAAATTTCATGTCAATTTTGAGAAATGTATCTGTTATACTGATTTTGACACTCCATATTCACCACACGTATTAATTTTATGATATCAACCCCTCACTCACTGAGTATTCCCCAATACTCACCCCTCTCTCCATATTTTACAGAGGATACTTAGTTCGGAGATTGGACGCTGGAGCTTGCGAAATATTTTTACTGATTTGTATAGGTATTTGGCAAATATAGGATTTTTAGAGTAGTTCTTAAAACCATGGAAAGAGAAGTTTTGTACATCCCATACCATGCGGATTTTATTAATACTGGCTGAGTTTTTGGCAAATATTAATAAAATCCGACAATTATGATTTGTGCTTCATTATTTTGATTTTAATCGTTTTACGAAAATGTTTTTGTTATGTACTGAGACATTTGGACTATAATTCTGAATTTCGATACTTTCTTTTGGATTTGTGAAGTTCTGTACATCTCATATCGTTTAGACTTTATTGATGTTAGCTTGGTTTTTTCAGCCAAGTATCAGTAAAATCCTACGACTATGATTTGGGATTTCTTGTATTTTAAATGCTTTATTGGTGCTGAGAAATTCTAGTTGGCTGGGATGGCCACATCGCATGCGTATATGTACAGGAGCCCCTTCTTCGATTGTATGCCGACGCATGCTTGTGTGTACAGGGAATGGACCAGAGCCTTTGCATGTGCATTGTTTCATGCTTTCCTTATCTTTGAAGGATTGTGTACTGGAGGTTTAAATGGTCAGGAATATAGCCTTACGGAGTCCCAGCATATGGGGAGGTTCTGTCCGTATACCGAGACGACGCGGCGTGCTCGATCTAAGGATCGGGGCGTGACAAGCTCGCTGGAGACTAAGTACTCCAAAAATGAGATATCTGAAATATCTAAAAAATAAGAAGGAAATGTCCCGATAATTGTTCTTTATGATTAAATTAGATGAAAACCTATTTTTCTAGAATTTTTTTAAGTCATTAGATGAAAACCTATTTTGCACATGTCATTAATCCATAAAAGAACGTGATGACTCATCACCATTCCAACAACTATAAATACCCCTCCCCCTTTCCATTCCAACCCAAATTCGGCCAAGGAAGAGAAAAAGGGAAAGAAAGAGAGAGAAAGAAAAAGAAGAACAAGGAAAGAAAAAGAGAGAGAAAGAGAAGAAAAAGGCAAAACTAGTCTTATTTAACTCTTTGAGGTAAGTGTCCTTTCTATTCATTTATTTTTTATATATAACTACCGTGATTTTCTACTGCTACCATAATGTATTACTGTTATCATGATTTATTATCGCTATATCAATACATGTATTTGTGATTGTTATATAAGTCGATATGTGTGAAGATTTGTTGAGCAAGCAAGGGCTATATTGAACATCGAAACACGTACCGATAGCACCCCATTAATGTGGATAAGAGATTTATCCACTTAATGTGGGGGAAAGTGATAGGCCTTGTCGTAAATGGATTTATGGAGTGATAAGACAAAAGTGAACTATTATCTGTACAGTATTGTTATGTGTTATTGTTATTATTATTTGTGCATGTTGTTGCTGCATTGAAAGTTTTTTCAAAAAAATTTTACAATGAAACCGTTATCGTATAAATTTTACAATAAAAAGTTTTTCACGCATGCATACACAGACCTCACTGAGCTATCAAGCTCACACCAAAAATTATTTTTAGACCTTGTAGGAGCGAAAGTCGAGGAGAATTAGATGAGCTGGCAGAGATAATTTTATTGTGGATAACATTTCTAGTATAGAAGTTCCGCTACTTTATCATGTATGGAATACCTTTATAATATTTATAGTAAATAAAATAAAAAAAATCTGTTATTTTAGCATGACTTCTATTATTCATGTAAGTGACTGAAACCTGACGAGAGCCTGTCAGTTCGTTGCTGATGAAGCCCTGGCGAGGAGGTAGATTTGGGGCGTGACACAGTCTCTTATCAGTCTCTCGACCTCCCGATCGTTCGAATCATTCAACCTGTCGATCTGTCAACCTGTTAGTCTCTCAATCATTTGACTTGTCGATCTCTCGACCTCCTGATCATTCAAATCATTAGACATGTTGATCTCTCAACCTCTTGTCGGTCTTTCCATCGTTTAACCTATTGGTTTTTCAGTCTCTTATCAGTCTCTCGACCTCCCAATCATTTGAATCATTTGACCTATCAGTCTCTCGACAAGTCAGTCTCTCTATCGTTTGACCTGTTAGTCTCTCATTCACTTGTTGATCTCTCACCTCTCGATCATTCAAATCGTTTGACCTATCGGTCTCTTAATCTCTTGATTGTTTGACCTATCAATTTTTTGACCTCCTGATCATTTGAATCATTTGAACTGTTGGTCTCTTGATCATTCGACTTGTCATTCTTCTAATCTCTTGATCGTTTGACCTGTTAGTCTCTCGACTTGTCAGTGTCTCTATCGTTTGACCTGTCAGTCTCTCAATCTCTTATCAGTTTTTAGACCTCCCAATCATTCGAATCGTTCGACCTTTCAATCTCTTAATCTCTTGATCATTTGACCCATATATTTTTCGACCTTTTAATCATTTGAATCGTTTGATCTATTGGTCTCTTGATTGTTCGACCTGTTACTCTCCCAATCTCTAGATCGTTCGATCTATCGGTCTCTCAGTCTCTTGTCGATCTCTTGACCTCCCGATCATTCGAATCAGTTGACCTGTCGATCTCTTAATCTCTTAATCATTTGATCCATTGGTCTTTCGACCTCCCAATTATTTGAATCATTCGATCTATTGGTCTCTTGATCGTTTGACTTGTAGTCTCCTAATCTCTTGATTGTTTGACTTGTCAGTCTCTCAACCTCCCTATCATTCAGTCTCTAAGATTGTTCGATATATCGGTCTCTCGACCTCATGGTCTCCTGACCTCTGAGTCTTTCAGCCTCTTGGTAAATTTTCCTCAAGCAATTCTGACCGTTTGTCACTAGTACCTTCCGTATTCAATGCTCCACTTTCATGCCTATTCTAATTATTCGAATCACTCTACTCGTAATATCATTTTTTTTCAAAATGCCATTAGTAGTGGAGGGAAAATGATGGTACCCAATTTAAACAGATTCCAATTCTCTTATAATCATCCGGTAAGGAAGGAGATCTCCATGATACTGAAAACTTTTCCTATTCCTATAAGATTCTAATTCTCTTGGACTTTCAATAAGGAAACACATCTTCCTAAAATTCTAAATCTTCTTTAATTTCAAGGTAGTCTAAATCTTTTAGATGTTTTTAATCACAAACACTTGCCATTTTTTATGGCCTCAAACAAAAAGGAAATTAGGATTTTCTACACCATTGGAATGCTATAAATACAGAATATAGGCAATCCTCAAAGGGAGCTCAATTTTTTACACATGAAAGAGAGGCAATTCTATATACCATTTGGAGAGGGTTTCATACCCAATTCTATACACCACTTAGAGGGGGTTTCATAAAAAATTTTACATATCGTCAGAGATATGGCTTCATAGTCAAGTCTATATCATCACAAAGGTATGGCTTCATTCAGTTTCATACATACGGTTATGTCTTCATACTCAATCATATACACATGATACATTTGTTATCTCTCTCTACATACACATATCACATCAAGGCTATATAGGGTCGTACTTGAGATCTTTTGGTCATTTTATTATCATTCTTACTGATTTAAGCATTGGAGTACTCCCACCGGGCAATTATCGATGGGGTCTTCTGCAGATTTCTCTATCGATGACAATCTAGTTGACTCATCGGCATCGACCAAACTATACACAGGGACTATACAGAGTTATATCATCTCGGCTCTCTTACTTTGTTCTTTGTTTTATTATCACTCTGTTTGATTTGAGCGTCGGAGTCCCCCGTCAGGCCAACTCCAGTGGGCTTTTTGCGGGTTTTCCTTTAATAAAGACTCGGCGAGCATGCTACTATCAGGTTCCCTATTCGACTTGGAAGAGCGATCTTCTGTGGAACAAATCAACTCCAATAATTTTGATTTACATATAACAAGGCTTAAGTTCCACTACTTGCAAGAATGTCTGGTACATGAATAATCAACAATTCATAGGGCAAGCACAATAAACAAACTCCATGTATGTGGGGTTTAAACATTCCTTTCCTAGTGTAATTAGTTAAAGATCAAACTAGTATCTTATTGATTAGAGTATGGTTAATTAAGGTTTTAAGTTTTTAAACATATTTAATGCTTCAATGAAGAGATTAGCCAAAATCGCTAGAAATTAGGTAACATAGATGAACGCAAAGAACAAAACCTGAATTGGAGATGCAGTTCATGACCTTGTTGTGAACATCAATTGCCACCTACCTTCAATTAATTCAGAATTCGTCTGCACCCAATTGAAATTCTATCCATCAAATGCTCTTCTCAAGAACCATCACATCCCTCAAGTGAACAAAATATGAAATCGAAGACCCAAGAAAAAATAAGACAATGCTCTTTGTATCGATTTTTCAAGAAGACATTTACAATGGGAAGATTATCCCTTTGATAAAACTTGATTGTATGTCTAAAAATACAAGAGCTTTAAACTATTGTTTATAACATTTCTTCTTACAAGAGACTTATATATATAGAAGAGGAAGAGAGAATAAAAAACAAAGAGAAAACAAGGGTGAGTGGAGCTTTGAAGCTCCTTCCCCAATAGCTAGAATCTAGCTATTGGGATACCCAACAGCTAGATCTAGCCGTTGGGGCTTCCCAGCAGCTAGTCTGGCTATTGGGGCTCCTTTTTAACACCCTTAAATGGGCTTTTAGGAGTCCAAGTTAATGGACTTTAAAAATACAATCATTCGGACCAAGAAATACTTGGAGAAGGCTTGCAAATTGGGCTGCATTTATATTCCAACACTCTCCCCTACATTTGACAAATAGAGGACTATGGAGCCAAAACTTACCAAAAATTTTGATCAACCTTTTGATTCTCTGGTTATTTTATGATTTTAAATTGAGGAACCTTTTGTTGTATGAGTGGAATAGAGAGAGTCCATCAGATTTTGTGGTCTTATTTTTTATTGGTCGAGTGATTACACTTGAGTTGTAGTTAGTTCTATTGTTTACCCATTTTGATGGTGACCACAACCTAGTCGATCTTTTAAGAGGTGGTAGAGATAGTGGGGATCCCTAACTTCCTCTCGGGCTCCCAGTGGAGGTGAGTCATCTTGAGGTTGATCGTCCTCTTGCATTATTCATTCCTCCTCGTTTGATTGTTGTGAAGGATTGATTGTCACTTGAGGAAAATATTAGAAGACTTGCGGAGGATTGCTCTCTTGTTGTGGTCGCTCTTTCACACCTATTTTTATAAAATAAAATTTATTTTCTATAAATATTACATCTTTCAACTTGTTTCAAGATCAAAACATATATAAGCTTTTTGAAATTAACCATATTCTAAAATTACAGTTGATTCTGTATGATTATTAGGCACAACATTCATTCCAATATTATATTTGAGGTCTAAATTTTGGTTATGCAATGGAAAATTCATTCTAGTTAAATTATATTAATTATTAATGATGATAAGCATGCAAATTCCTGCTCCCTTAGCCACCAGATTATTGCACCAACTGTTGTAGCATGTACCCTCATTGTTTATTATGTGATTGAAATTTTATTTTGCTAGGAAAAAAAAAAAAGTTTGCTTTAAGCCTGGCATTTTAAAATCAAATATTTGTTTTCTTTTTTTAAGAAAAAAAACCAGAAAAAAACATCCCTATCACTGTCACCTTCAAAAATGTGAAATCAGGACCTTCAGTTTCTGGGATACTTCCATCTACACATCCCTCCTTTACAATATTCTTGTTTCCCTAGGGCCAATAACATTTGCTCTGATGGAATATCTCCACATCTAGAGTAATTTAATAATTTTTATTTTATTTTTATCTTGGAAATGAAGATAATAATTGTGGAAGTTGTGAGAGGCTGTGATTACTGTACTCTTTGTTAAAAGAACTAGACATACAGTAAGTTGGATTTTTTTTGGTCTTCAAAATATCATCAAAACATGTATGGCCACACAGTCACCCTGTATGTGATCAAGAGGAAAATAGAATGAACTTTTTTATTGCATTTTGGGAAATGTATACAAAGATTCTCAAATAATGAGGTCTTAACACTTGAAAGGAAACATGAAGTGAAACTTAAAAGAACACCAAATAATTAGGAGTCAGAATTGTGTTTCAAATTAAATTAACCAGCGGAAATGGGTTAATAAGTAGGATTTTTGTGAAGCGGTTTTCCATGGACTGACTGATATATTCCTTGAAATATGCCCTTTAAAGGTGGGTAACTGTCACTTACACTTGAGGGTGATGGCATCATTGCAAATAAATTATGCTATGTGAGTGGTAGGACTGAGTGTTCCCTTTTCCTTTGAAATATATATATTATATCTTAAAAAAGACCATCAGAAAACACCTGTTTCCTAGAATTATCCTTTGAGACGAGTTAAGCTTGCAAGGCCGCGTAAAATAACACGCTGAGCGTGTTGTGATATTGTCTGTAGCTTTTGGCCGTGTAAAAATATATTTTAAAAAAAAATTGCTTTTGGCCCTTTTCAGAAAGGTATCTTCTTGTTACAAGTTCTATGTAGAAGCCCCGGGGTGGAGTTTTTTATTCTTGTGGTATGATATACTCAAGTTGTTTCGCTTATATAGAGATGATATTAATGCTTACTGTCATTCAAGTAGAAGAAAGAAATAAGCCTTAGAGAGAGAGAGAGAGAGAGAGAGAGAGAGAGAGAGAGAGATGGCAGGGATTGATAGTCATGGTCAACAAGTGCAAGAAATACCTGTACACAGACATTTTGGACACCAACATCCACTTGAGTTCACTAATTTTCATGGAGGAGACCAAGTGGAAGATACTACTTGTTTTGGCTGCGGACTGCAGATCATCCCTGGCAGGAACTACTACACCTGCAGAGGTTGTGCCTTTTCTCTCCACAGTTTTTGTTTCAGAATGCCTAGAAAAATTCATCATCCTGCTGACCCTCACCACATCCTAATTCTACTTGTCACCCCCACCTTTAGATGCAAAGGTTGCAATCTTCCGGGGTCTGGTCTCTCTTATTACTGTCGATTGTGCCTGAAAAATTATCATATGTTATGCACTTCTCTGCCACTTTCTCTGTCTCTTCACTGTCATGCTCATCCTCTGGATCTGATATTTTCACCTCCCTATACTGAGTTTCAAGCCTTTCGATGTAATATATGTAGGGCACTGGGCTCTGACCATTGGCTATATCACTGCAATGGTTGCGAGTTTGATGTCTGCCTTAATTGTGCAAAATTAAATCCCACTACACAGTCCCAAAATGTAATGTCATCATCCAACCAAGCCTCCCAAGCTTCTACTAGCATGATTTGTTCATCCAGAGGGCAACCAAATGGTAACAGCTCTTCTGCAACAATAGTTGCATCTGGAATCAATCAGGCAACTATTGGGAATTCAAATCATTTGCCAAGGTCTGTTTCATCACACCAAGCTTATTCTTTCAGTACCCGCTCTCCAGTTTTTGACTCCAACAATGCTATGCCCTCTGTTCCCTCTGTTGGTCAAGCAAGTAACTTAATCACAGCCTCACAGGCCATGCCTGTTGTTTCTCATGTTGGCCAGGGAAACAACATAGTCGCTTCTGCACAAACCATGCCTGCTGTTTCATATGTTGGTCAGGTAAGTAACATGGGCAACATAGCCACAACTGCACAGGCTGTGCCGGCTGTACCCTTTGTTGGCCTGACAAACAACCCTCAAGTAATGTTGCAGCAACCAATTAGCGGGAACAATTTCATTCCTGCCAGTGCAAGTTATGGAGCCATTGTCAGACCAGGAGGTTATGTTCAGCAAAACACGATTCCAATTCTTGCTCCAGCAAGCAGTCACAACTATGTTCATCTCAGTCCAACAGGGTCTGTCTCTGCACCCTATCAAAAGAAGAATGGGGTGGGAGGGGCGATATTATCAGGAGCTTCTTCAGGCATAGGACAAGCACTGGCACAAGAGGCTCTGCATAGTGCCTTTGGAGGGGGTGATGGATTGGGGTCTTCGTTAGATTTTGATTTTTCAGATACGCTTACATGCTGGTTTGGTGGTCCTGATATTTTCTGAGTACTCATTAGTATGAAGTTGATTGAATGTGTGTAAGATGAAGGTTTCATCAGAATGTTCTAAGTTTCTTTTCTTTTGGGTTTGAGTAGGAACTTGTTTCAATTAATGGATAAGTGAGTTGCTTGTGTATGTTTCAGCTCTTGTTCTGTTTTCTTGTGATTCTTTCTTGACTGCTTTAAGGCACCTGCTAAGGAATTTGTTTGCAAATTTGTCCGAGTCCAATTTCGGCTACGAAAATGATGAGGAAGAGGATTGGCAAAGACCATTTCTTCGTTGAAGGTTCTTGGGGGTGCATCATTGAAGTTAACATCAAGTGTTACACCTTTTCCATTTGGCAAGATATGTTGTTTGTTGTAATTGAAATGAATAATTCAAAAACTCCTTGAATCGACCATTTTTGAATTTCTTCTACTATTGTAGGAACATTGTCCCATCCCATCACTTTCACGTGGTTGTAAAAAAATCATCTCATGATAAGATACCAGCTGCTTGAGGTTAGAAACATCACGGTATTGACAAATATAGAGGACTAAGGGCTGTGGCTTGAATGGGAAATTCAATTGTATTGACAATAGAGGATGAGGTTGGAATATGTTTTGCACATGGGGCAGATGAAATAATGAAATCTTGAGACCTTGGTTTCTCAGCTCAGCCTGCAGGACAAACAAGGCACATACATAAAAGATGTCTCACGGAACAATGCAATTTCCCAGGAAAGAAGTTCAGCCTAATTGAGTCAGCTTTTTTCCCTTCTTAATGCAAGAGAATATGACTAGCAGAAATATTTATGGGGCGGAATCAAAATAAGTTTTAGAAGTTCATTTAACTTGGATCTAAAAAATTTCATAATTTGAGAATTTTATTATTAAATTCATTTTCATTCTGTTAATTTAAACAAATTTTTTGATTTTCAATCCAATTTTTTATATTAATTCACTTCAATAAGAGTTCCTCTGCGTAACTGAGTTTTTGACCTATTTAACAACGCCTCTATAGGAGTGCATTGAGTGGAGCAACAAATAGCGGTGCAATAATAATAAATAATTATAAAAAGATAATATCTTATGTAATCATAAATTCAATTATTACAAGTAATAAAATGGGAGAAAAAATATTCCCAATGCGAGACTCAAATGTAAAGAGCTCTTCTTTAAATGGCTTACTCAAAATCGAGATTTAGTATTTAAACTTTTATAGATACATATATTTATTAGATTTTTACGATACTTGTGAAAAAAAAATGTGAAAGCTGGGGAGGGCCAAGGACAAGAATGGGGCAAGATGTCATTATTCAAGAGAAATATGATAAATAAGAGTTAATTAATTGAGGAGAACAAAGAGACACTTAATTAATCAAAAGAACTAATGTTTGATTGACATAATGGAAGAGCATTATGATCCCTTAATCAAGTGTTCGTGCTTGATTCTCTTTGAAAATGAAAAAAATTATATAGATAGATCTCTCTCTAAAAAAGACCTGATAGCAAATCAACCCAGATTAATTGAAACGAAATTCTGAATGCTAGATGGTCAAAATATCAAAATAAATATTAATAGAAAGAATGAGATACAAATTATAGACGCATTATCTATTAATTCTGTTGGAGGTGGGTTTTGACTCCACAGATACCGACTTCTTCTTCGCTCGAGCAGTAGGTGTCGATGGGTGGATGCACCTACAAAAACCGTCGGAGGGTACTCCGAAGGGGAGACTCCAACGCTCAAGTCAGTAAAGAGTGGTTTTCATATGAATGAAAAACAGACTGAGAATTGAGAGAAAGTCGTTCCCTGTGAATAGTGTACCCAGAGTGTTAGGCCCAGAGAGTGTACCTGATTTCGAAGGTTTGAGATCTCTTATACCTGTGAAAGTCGTGTGCCGCTGAGGGAATTTCACCCTACCTTCCTTATCGAACTGATCCGAGAATTTCGGAGATTAATATTCCGAATTGATCACGATTCTTATTTATCGGAAAAACTTCCATTTTCGGGAGGAATACTTTCCTTATCTGAAAGATCCTAGAGTTACTATTATGAAATAAGAAATCGAAATTAGAGAACCCTGGCTTTCCTTTAGAATCGTTAGAGGTGCTACCTGTCATTCGGTCGCCCGACCGATAAGGAGTCAGTCAGGACTCATCCGATTGATAGGCCGGTGTTTGCTTGCCCGATCGGGGCGGTTATCTTTGCTTGGGGAGTTACGTTCGGTAGACTTGGGCGACTGAGGCCTCTCGGTAGACTGATCCGGGCGACTATGGTCCTTCGGTAGATTGTCGTGGTGACCGTTAGATACTGGTCGACATGCGCTCTTTGCGGGCCTCTCGAGCATTGACTCTTTTTGTTGGGTTTTGGATCATATCTCATCAAATTCATTATTTGTATTTTTAAAATTTGAAAAAATGATTTGATATGATATTATATATTTTACTGGTTTATATAATTTATTTTTGATATTTTGTCAAATTTAAAATTTTATGTATATAAATAACAAAGTTTAATTAAAACACCGTAATTTGGCTTGAATATGGGAAGTTCTCACGCGCAACTTAGAGTCATTGGGTAACTCTGCTGCATGTGCTTATTCTTTTTTATTTTTATTATTCTGAACTTGTTTGCGTAACGCTGTCCACGTTGGCCCCGCGATGATTCATCACTGCGCGACAAAGGTCAACTCTCCACCACTGCATCGAAACTTACTTTTACCTCACATGTTTTTCTAAATAGGAATTTATATGTTTGGAGTGTTTTGGAGAATTTGCAGTTATGAAATATATGACAATGGTTGCAACTACGAAATACTTGCAAACAAGATTTAGAAATTTTAGAGTCAATGAATTTAAAATCTTGTGGATATTTAATTAAATTATGAATGACATATATTTGCTATCTTCATGCGTAGAACTTATTGTTCAAAATTGTTAGAGGTGGATTGTAACTTCATAAAAATCGGCTCCTTATTGACTCGAACGGTTGTCGTCGAAAAGATGTGAAATTTGCAAAAACCGTCAGAAAATACTCCGATGAGAGAGATTCTAATACTCAAATCAGAAAGAACGGTTTTCGAATGTAAAGAAACAAACTGAGAGTTCAAGAAGGGAGAGATTCCCTATGATCCAAGTGCCCAATGTGTAGGGTTCAAGAAACGTAACTGGTTTGGAAGATTTTAGAATATCTTATACTTGTGAGAGTCGTGCGTCGTCGGGATACTTCAACCTTACTTTCCTAATTGAACTGATTCAGAAATCTCAAGAGTTCAATATTCCGAATTGACCGTGATTCTCATCCTTCGGGGAACTTTCGTCTTCTGATGGAATCCTTTTCTTAACTGAAAAATCCTAAATATACTGTTTTCAAATAGGAAATTGAAACTATTAGGATATTTTGACATTCCCTTGGAATCGTTAGACTTGTTGGCTATCGATCGGTCGTTCGATTGATGAAGGGTCTTCAGAGTTTGCTCGTTTGATAGACCAACGATTGAATGCTTGATCGGGACGGTTACTTTCGCATGATGAATCATATTCAGTTGGTGGGACAACTGAGACCCTATCGTTCAGGAGATTTGGGCAACTGAGACCTTTCGATAAATAGTCATACGGAATATTGAACATTCATCGATAGTTGTCATTTATGAACTTTTTGCGTAGGCCTTTTAAGTGCTGACTCTTTTAGCTGGGTGTAAAACTACATCTCATCATTTGTTCCTAACTCATGATTTTCTGGGTAAAGAAGCGCCATGATTAGACATCTATTAGGGCGAGGCATGCTTAATACATTACAGAAGTATAGGGATGCTAGGTTCGTCCTAATCCATTCCACGAACGCGGGTATATCTTATTGAAAGTGACCCCTTCGTGGGGAATTGAAGACAATTTATTTCTCTATTTATGACAGACTATTCTCGATGATCCGTTTCACCTACCCTGAGTTAATTAGGGTTTGCTTCTCCACTGCTATAAATAGTTGCGACAGGTATTTATTTTCTTTCGTAAAGAATTGAGGTTTTTTCTCTTCTTTGGGGGTTTTACTAAGAATGGCTTTTTTTCGAGAGTTGTCTTGTAAGGCGTTTTGGTATGCGAAGTTCTATAACTCAAGTAACTTTTACTGGAATGGGATCTTATTAAGGAAGGGGACCATCGGAATGAGATCTTATTATGTCGGCTGTTATTCGGTTGGCATAGTGAGATCATCCATCACTAATAGGGGTACGTCTTGTACCGTCTTGGATGATCTGTCCAAATTCGTCTCCATCATCCAAATGCGGTAGAGATGTTTCTCGTACTGTTTTTGGATTTGTAGGTCGGGTTCAGGCTGTTTGGGGGTGGTAGAGCCGGAGCTCGCCTTCTTCTATCCCTAACACTACATTTATTTTTGTACTCTCCAGTGTAGGGACTGTGGTTTTTTATCTTTGAGTGACCATGTTATGTACTTCTAGCTATAGTCGCTCTGATCTAGGGACTTGTATACATACTCATATAACCGAATGTATCTTTTGCGTAAAAATAAATAAAAGGTTATGCTTTACTTACTTGAATTTCGTTTTTGTTCTCTTTTGTTATCTTGTCTGGTGATGTGCTTCTCTTCAACTCTTGTCAGAGTAGATCTACTTCTGGATTTAGGCTCCATACTAAGATGTTAAGTAATATCAGCTTTTCGAACCGCCAGACGTTCGATAGTTAGGTTGAGGGATCGCGCTCATTCGTTCGGGAAACTCCATTTCCTATACGTTCGACTGATAAGAATTGGGCAACTTTGGCCCATCATGTGATAGAAAACTTTTAGATAAAGGGGTCATATCCATTCGTTCGGAGAGCTCCATCCTTTATTGATGACATGTATGAACAATAGGATCTGAGCGATTTAGACCTGTCGTTCGGTAAGAAACTTTTAGATATAGGGGTCGTGTCCACTCGTTCAGAGAGTTCCATCCCTTATTGACGACACGTATAGGATCTGGGCGACTTAGACCCACCGTTCGGTAGGAAGCTTTTAGATATAGGGATCATGTCCACCCGTTCGGGAAGTTCCATCCCTTATTGACGACACATACGAATGATATGATTTGGGCGATTTTGGCCCGTCGTTCGATAGGAAGCTTTTAGATATAGGAGTCGTGTTCACCCGTTCGGAGAGTTCCATCCCTTATTGACGACACGTACGAACGATAGGATTTGGGCGACTTAGACCCGCTATTTGGTGGGAAGCTTTTAGATATAGGGGTCATGTCCACCCTTTCGGGGAGTTTCATTCCTTATTGACGACACATACGAACGATAGGATCTGGGTGACTTAGAGGTAAAAGTTGTTTGGTTCTCACTAAGTTGGCTCCTCCGGCTATAGATAGTTCCTAAGTTTATTGATAGTATATGCGTAAGTTGTCTAAGTTCCAGATTCTAGGCACTGCCGATTAGTCTAGATTGTCGAGTCGATAAGTTCCCGGTTGAACCACAGAATGTACTCGATATGAGCCTTCCCAGTTAGGAGCGAGTTTGCCTCCAAGTTGAGATTGACCAGTAGCTTACACCTTCCTTAGTACCATTTCACAGGGTCATGTTTGGTTCTTGACTCTACGATTGTGATATCATATTATCTGTTGCTGATAGACTGTCATTTGTGTCGATACGGATTCTCGTAACTCTGGAAGCAAGTCCAGTTTTTCACATAGGATACATTCGTTTTGCTTGGTATCGTATTGAGCTACCCAAAGTGAGTGAATACCTATCTCCACGGGTATGACTGATTTGCTTCCGTAAATTAAATTGAACGGTGTTTCTCCCATTGCTTTTCGGGGTATAGTGCGATATGACCAGAGGATACCGTAAAACTCTTCAGCCCACTGCCCCTTGGCGTCATCTAGCATCGTCTTTAATTCTTGTATGATCATTCGGTTGGTTATTTCAGCCAGCTCGTTGGTTTATGGGAGAGCGACCGATAAAAATCGATGTTGAATCTCGAGTTTTTCACAGAACTCTCAGAAGTACTTGTTATCGAATTACTTTCCGTTTCCGTGATAAGAACACGCGGTATGCCGAACTGGGTGATAATATGGGCCCACACGAAGGATTGGACCTTGACTGCCATGATCTGAGCTAAGGGCTCGGCTTCCACCCACTTAGTAAAGTAGTCGATCGCTACTATCATGAATTCTCACTGTTCCGTGGCTGGGGAAAACGGTTCGAGGATATCCATGTCCCATTGGACAAACGGCCAGGGGTTAGATATAGGGTTGAGATCGGTGGAAGGTAGTCGAGGCATTGAGGAGAAACGTTGGCAGTTGTCATATCGTTTTACATAGTTATTAAAATCGACCTTCATGGTTGGCCATTAATATCCCTGACGAAGGGTTTTGTAAACTAGATTTCGAGCCTCTAGGTGATTACCATAGATTCCTTCGTGGATCTCTCGGAGGATATAGTCCCCCTCTTCGAGGGTTAGGCACTACAGATATGGATGAATAAATGACTTTCGGTAGAGAATTTAATCAATTATGGCGTAATATGTTGCCTTTCGCTTTAGTTTTATCGCTTTCTCGGGGATTCTGGCAGATGAACATGCTTTAAATATTCTTCTATGAGGTCTTTTCCAACTAGGGGACCAATCAATAGGGAGAGTCTCTTTGAGTTCGTCAATGCTGGGATATGGTAGGCTTTCAATGTATACTGTTCGGCTAGAGACAACTAAATTGGAACTAGCCAATTTCGATAGGGTGTCAGCTCGTGCTATCTCCGACCGAGGGATTTGCTGGATGTCAACCTTGTCTAATTGTTTCATCAATCTGTTTCCCACGGATGACACCAATCTGTTGGAGGACAGATACCAACTCTTTGTTGACTTGAACGGTTGCTGTCGAAAAGATGTGAAACCTGGAAAAACCGCCAGAGGGTACTTCGGCGAGGGAGATTTCGACGCTCAAGTCAGAAAGAGCGGTTTTCGAATGTAAAGAAATAGTCTGAGAGCTCAAGAAGGGAGAGAATCCCTGTGATCCAAGTGCCCAATGTGTAGGGTTCAAGGAATGTACCTGGTTTGGAGGGTTTTAGGATGTCTTATACCTACAAGAGTCGTGCGCCGTCAGGATGTTTCAACCCGACTTTCCTTATCTTATCGATCCGAAAATCTCGAGAGTTTAATATTCTGAATTGACCATGATTCTCATCCTTTGGGGAACTTTCATCTTCTGATTGGATCATTTTCTTAATTGAAAGATTCTAAATATACTGCTCTCAAATAGGAAATCGAAACTATTAGGATATTTTGACCTTCTCTTGGAATCGTTAGACCTGTTGGCAATCGATCGATCGGTCGTTCGATCGACGAAGGGTCTTCAGAATTTGTTCGTTTGATGGAGCAACAATTAAATGCTCGATCGGGGTGATTACTTTCGCTTGATAAATCACATTCGGTTGGTGGACGCGACTGATACCTTATCGTTCGGGTGATTTGAGAGACCGAAACCATTTGGTAAATAGTAATAAGAAATATTGAACATTGATCGGTAGTTATCCTTTGTGAGCTTTTCGCGTGAATCTTTCAAGTGCTTACTCTTTTAGCTGAGTCTAAAACTATGTCACGTCAAAAATATATAATTATTATTTAAATTATATATGAATTTGTTGCAAAAATTGAATATGAATGTCATTAAAAATATATGAATTATAATCTTGTCATCATATAATGTTGTATACAAGTACGGTAAAACTTCTTGTTATTTTCATCAAAAAATCTTTTGTGTCTAGGGACATTTTATTTACTTTTTCTATCGATTATGAATGCTAGCATCACCTTCTTGTTATGGTTTATCTTGGTTAGCATCACTCACTTCTTGTTGTTATTGTTTATGATTGCTAACACTATCCCATCATTGTTGGAAAATTATAATATAAGGCTACACTTATCGATTAGGAAATTGAATTATCTCATCCTCCCACCATGCCCAAATTATGCATCTCCGGTGGCCATATATGTACAAAATAGGAGCATCCTCCTTTTTTTTTTTTTTTTTTTTTCCCCCTAATAATGTTAATCAAAATCTAAGCAATAGAATAAATGGATCATATTTTTCAATTATATTTTGGCACAAAAGTATTTAAGCGATTTATGTGAGAAGGACTAAGATTCCTAATTTTGTCCCAAAAAAACTTAATTAATTAAATATTTTAAATTTAATTTTCAATTTACAGACCGAATATACTCAAAAATTATTTATAGTATAAATAGTTTTAGGGCATTTTTCACAGAACAAAATGTGTCTAAAGTATTTGTTGTCAAATTATACTTTTAAATATGAAAAATTGTTAATATAATAATTAATAAAATTTTTTAAAAATTCTATTAATTAATAAAAATATAGTTTTTATCATATATTACCAATATATACAAAGCTCAAGTTTGGGTTACTGTTTACGCATTTTTACCAAAATACCCTTATTTTTTTGAATTACAATAATACCCAGCTTTTTTGGGTCACTGTTCATGCTTTTTTAACAAAACATCCCCTTTTATTGAATTACCAAATACCCCCTCTTTTTGGACTACTGCTCATGCGTTTTTACCAAAGTACCCCCTCTTTATTTTTTAATTACTAAACTACCTCCTTTTATTTATTATTACCAAAGTACCCCCACTTTTTTTTGAATTGCCAAAATACCCCACTTTTTCTGAATTACCATAGTACCCCTACATTTTTGTTTTTTCTGAATTACTGAGCCACAATGGTTTTTCATCATAGTTATAACCCGTTTTATATAATCAAGAATAATTTATATTCTTTTGATAAAAGTTTTCTATTTTATATTTTAATATTCAAATAAAATACTTTTTAAATATTTTATATTAACATAAAATTAAAATAATATTGTATTATATTTATCTAATATAATATAATATAATATTTTAATGCTAATATTATTTTTTAATATTAAAATAATATAACTTTTTTATACTTAAATTAAAATAATATGATTTTTTAAAAATATTAAAAAACTTTTGATTTTAAAATATAATTTTTTGGATTATATAAAATAAGATCAAAATAGTTTGATTTTATATTCTTTCTTTAATATTTTTTAACGACTTTTAAAAGGTTTTTTAAAGTTCTATATTCTTCTTAATATTTTTGGATTTCATTTTTATTTTTTATTATAAAAAGGATATAAATTAAAATTTATTATTTATAAAGTAATTTATTTTAATTTATAGATTTTACAAAATATTTGAACTTTTTAGATTATATAAATTTTTATTTAATTTGTTAACTTTTTAAATTTTGACCCACCTTTTAATATTAATTAAATAAAAATATTAAACATATTAAAAATTTTTATTCAAAACCATCTATAATATTAAAACATCTATAATATAAAAATATAAAAAAGCATTTTTTTAAAATAAAAAACATCTATAATATAAAATAAAAACGAAAATTAAAGTCATTAAAAAAGAAAGAATAAAAATCAAAAGGTTTTGATCTCATTTTAATATTTCAAATATTGAAAAAATAATATTCTTTATATTCTTTTAAGATTTTGATCTCAATTTTAATATTTTTTAATATTCTATCAACAATTTGTATAAAATCAATAGAATTACAACATTTTATATCATAGTATATAATATAAAATTATATAATATATATGAAATAAATAATGTATTTGAAATATAACAAGTATATCTATAATTTAATTTTAATTTAATAAATTAAAAAATTAAATAAGAATTTATTAAATCAGTAAAAAAATTAAAATTTTTTTAAATCAATAAATTAAAACAAATTACATTATAAATAATAAATTTTAAGTTATATCTCTTTTTATACCAAAAGAATATATAAAAAATGAGATCAAAAAATATTAAAAGGAATATTAAATTTTTAAAAAACTTTTAAAACTCACTAAAAAATATTAGAAAACACAATATAAAATCAAAAGAATTTGATGACATTTTATATAATCAAAAGATTTTATTAAATTATTATTTTAATATTTTATAAAATAATTATTTATATTCTTTTTATAAAAACTTTCTAATTTATATTTTAATATTAGAATAAAATAATTTTTAAAATTTTATACGAATATAACATTAAAATATTCTATGATATAATATAATATCTTAGTACTAATATTTTTTATATTAAAATAATATAATATTTTAATATTTATATTAAATAATATAATTTTTAAAAATATATTATAAAACTTTAGAATTTAAAAATATAATTCTTTTGAATATATAAAATGAGATCAAAATCTTTTGATTTTATACTCCTTTTTATATTTTTTAATGACTTTTAAAAGTTTTTCTTAAATTTTATATTCTTTTTAATATTTTTTAATCTCATTTTTATATTGTTTCTTATAATAAAAAGGATATAATTTAAACTTATTATTTATAATTTAATTTATTTTAATTTATTAATTTTATAAAAACATTTTAATTTTTTGTTATTTTTGAAATTTTTATTTAATTTTTTAATTTATTAATTTTTCAACCATTTTTTGATAATAATTAAATAAAAATATTAAAAAGTGTCATTAAAAAACATTTACGATATTAAATCATCTATAATATAAAAATTTAAAAAATATTTTTGGAACTATAATAAAATCTGTAATATAAAATTTGAAAAAAAAAATTAAAAGTCATTGAAAAATATTATAAAAAGAATATAAAATCAAAAGATTTTGATCTCATTTTAATATTTTTAATATTCTAAAAAGAATATTTTTCATATTCTTTTAACATTTTGATTTCATTTTTTATTTTTTTAAATATTCTTTCAAAAATTTGTATGAATTCAATAAAATCACAGTTCTTTATATCATAGTAAATAATGTAAAATTAGATAATGTATATAAAATAAATAATATATTTGAAATATAAAAAGTCTACTTACAATGTAATTTTAATTTAATGAAATAACAAATTAAATAAAAATTTACAAAATCAATGAAAAATTAAAATGTTTTTATAAAATCAATAAATTAAAATAAAGTACATTATAGATGATAAATTTTAAATTATATCCTTTTTTATAATAAAAATAATATACAAAATAATAGGATCAAAAAATATTAAAAAGAATATAAAATTTTTAAAAAACTTTTAGAAGTCATCAAAAAATGTTAAAAAAAGTATATAAAATCAAAAGAATTTGATCTCATTTTATGTAACCAAAAGATTTTATTAAATTTAATGTTATTTTAATATTTTATGAATAATAATTAATATTCTTTTTATAAAAACATTCAAATTTATATTTTAATATTAAAATAATATAATTTTTTAATATTTTATATTAATATAACATTAAAATAATATTATCAATATAATGTAATATTTTAATACTATTATTATTTTTAATATCAAAATAATATTTTTTTAATAAGAATATTAAAATAATATAAATGTTTTAAAACTATTAAAAAAAACTTTTGATTTTAAAAATATAATTTTTAACTATATATAATTATATCAAAATCTATTGATTTTATATTCTTTTTAATATTTTTTATTGTCTTTTAATTTTATATTGTTTAAATATTTTTATCTCATTTTTATATATTTTTTATTATAAAAATGATATAACTTAAAATTTATTAAATAAAGTCGTTTGTCTTTTTTGGACATTAATTTTTTTCCTTGTTAATTTCACTTCACTATTTAGATTCTTGCTATTTTTTTGACCTATTTTTTTTCTCTTTAGTCATTTGTCTCTTTTGAATATAGGTTTTTACTTTTTTATTTTTTTCTTAAACTTCACAGATGGTCGTCCCTTTACTTTTAAACTATAAATTATAAATTTTTTTCTTTTTTTTCCTATTAACTCCTTCGTGTTTCGCATAGATTTTCTCCTTTCATTTTTTTGCCCTACAAATGATCATCATTTTATCTATATTATCTTTTTATTTCACTTATTATTCTTTTTTACCTCATTCATTATTTTTTTTAGAACTCCAGTTTTTATAATTTTTTTTACTATTAATATATATTATATTTTTTATTAATTTAAATAATAATTTTATTTAAATATTGAGTTAATTATAGATTTAATAAATATTTATATAATAAAAAAATAACATGGGCATCCTATGCTAATATGCGGGGAATAACTGGCACGTGTGTGTGTGTGTATGTTTAGTGTAGCTGATTAATCAAGTGTTATGGCGAAGTCTCTATTATGGAAGGCAAGAGGAATAATCATGTGCCACGTGTACCGTGATGTCAAAAAAGCTTTGTTTGACCAGAATTTGATGCTATCACACGTAAGAATAGCAAAATGAAATGACTTATGATATATTACGCCATAGTACAAAAGGTTATACTTGCCAAATGAATAAAGATAGATTACTACGAAGGCAGAGGTGGTTGCTCAAAATATAAAGAATTATAATGTCAAATTCATTTTAAAAGAAGTAGAAAATAATGGATAATAAACCACACAACTGTTTTGTAATGCACTCAACTATTTCTATTACTTGAAATTATTTATTTTTAATTTGATTTGTAACAGTAATATGAATATTTTTATAAAAAAATATTATATTATTATTATTTTAATAATTACTTCATTTTAGTATTTTATTTAATATCAATTAAATCTAATTCGAATAATTCAAGAGCATTTTTTGCATAAGATTAAGGAATGTGACCTCTCTCTCTCTCTCTCTCTCTCTCTCTAACATCAAATAGAGAAGGGTTCATCAAATCTGGGTCTTTTTCTTTAAGTCATTGTCATTAATAATCGTCTTCATCAGATCTCGGTCTTGATCTACAGCAACACGTGGCGGTTCACCCACATAAATTTGAATCACGGCCAAAAGACAATAAAGTTTAATTCTTTGCATTTTAAAAATAATTATTATTTCAATCTCAAAGTAAATTAAATCTTGTTACAAAAAACAATAAAGTGATAGCCACTCATAACTTCATAATAATTATTATGTATGCACAAGATTCAATTTAATTGACCTAGTCTTCACAGATTTCAAGATATTTTTTTAATTAAAAAATAAAATTATAAATGACATACCCCTTAGCTTTCTCGTTTTGAAGAGTTTGGAGGTCCTTGACATGATTTATGACAAGAGCAAGACAACAAGAGGTACTTGTCACGAGGAGCTAAACTTTTATTTTTCCTCTTCTAGATCTCACGTGATGTGAATGTGAGGGCAAAAGACCTACGGGTAGGCAGATAAGCAAAGCAAATGATACGTTCGGGAGTTTTGAAAAATAAAAAAGAAGATTAGTTGGGAAGAAAGAGAAAAAAAAGAAAATTTTAATTTTTTTTTTATTTTATTTGGGAGTTTTATGAAAAAAAGAAAAAAAAAGGATTTATTAGAAATAAAAAATTTTATTTTTAATTTTTAAATGATAAATTTGATATATTTATAAGACAATTTTTTTCTCTCATTTTTTCTCATTTTCTTTCTATTTTTGGGAAGAAAAATTTTTATGTTAAAAATCATTCCATTTTCTTTTATTTTCCCATATAAAATTTTCAAATAAAAAAAAATAAATAATTTTCACTCTTAATATTTTATTTTTTTTCAAACTTTTTCATCCAAACGTGCTGCTGGACCTGAACGAACATATATTCCAGTATCAGACTTGTGGACCCATTCATATTTAGGATTTGCTCGGTAAGCACCCAATGATGCCTTAACCTTTCCCAACTATAAATAAAAGACAAGGATTTCATATTTGAGGCAGTAGGTAAGCATGGGCTGGAGATAATGTTAAATTTGATTCTAACTTTAAAAATAATTTTTACTACTATACCTGTATCAATAATCTAATTATTGAATTTAAATTTGTCTAGGAGTATCAGTAATCTAAGTATTGAATTTAAACTTGTCTGCTAATTGAATTTAAATTTGTTCTAAAAAATTTTACTGATAATCTAACCATTGAGTCTAAATAAAACACTTAATTGGAACAGTATTGTTATTAGATGAATGTATATTGACAGTATTTTTAGGTCTTTTAATTTATATATATATATTTAATTTTATTTTTTAAATTTATTAATTTATGATTTAAATTATCGAGTCTGAGCTTCCATATTTTGGATTAGTTTCATAAGCATCCGGGGATTGAAAATTGAGCTTCCAAAAGTTGCCCTATTTGTCCTTGACCCCGTCGGGTATTTCCTAGTGGGGCTGAAAAAGTACCATTCGTTTTGTGGGGCTGATCCGATCCTACATTTTAAAAATATAATCAAATAAAATCGAATAAAAAATTAAAGAATGAAAATAAAAAAATTCTATCGCTTGATCTGTCATTGAGGGATTTTCCTATATCTCTCTGGTTGCACAACCATATCACAAAATTCAAAATTCAAAATTCAAAATTCAAAATTTGATTTTGATTTTTTTTTTAAATTTTCATCCACAAAGAAAATAACAAAAAAAAAAAGATATCATTTATTTATCATTTGTAGGGAGCATACATGCACATTTTAAGTGGCTCAGAAAATTCATATAGTCAAAATATATTTAGAGATAATATGAATGAGGGATATGTCACTAATTAGTGCTTTAGTTGGGCAACAATACTCCTAGACACCTTATGATATTCCTACGTGTTTCTCCTTATGATATGACAAGATTATTATTTTGAATTTGTCATTCAGAGTGGCATTCATGTATAATCTTATTTGACTCAGATGCATTATAAGGTGATTTGCTCAAAAATTGTACAAGAAGAATGGTTGCTCAAAATATATAGAATTATAATGAAAAAGAAGGTTCCTAAAGTACAGCCCAGTGATAATAATTCATTTCTTTCGATTTCGTGATCCAAAATTTGATTTCTACTATAACAAAAAAAATAAGTAGAAAATAATATAAGCTCGAATGAATAATAAACTATACAACTATTTTGTAATGTATTCACTCGTTTTTATTACTTGAAATTATTTATATTTTATTTTATTTGTAATAATAGTATGAGTATTTTTATAGAAAATATTATATTATTATTTTAATAATTACTGCATTTTAGTTATTTTTATTTAATTTCAATTCAATCTAATTTAGAATAATCCAAGAGCATTTTTTTTCCAAGCTATTTTCTTACCAGACACATCGAAAAATCCAATCGGATATTTTCCAAGCAAGCAGGAGCTAACTCTTAAGCATGATCATGTGCAAAATCCTTTTACTTTCATCACCGACACGTGTATGATTTTCTTGTGAGAATTTTTTATTACCCAACAATTGGGATCTGTTTGTACTAAAATTTTTGATCCTTACATGCAGCGACCTTTAAATAAGAATTAAATTTCTTTTTTAATAAAATTATTTATAATATTTTATTTAATATCTAAATTATTAACATGCATTAAATCTTAAAAATGTAATTTATTCTACTTTCCTCCTTTTGGGGTTAGTACAAACAAAAGATAAAACAATTACACAAAAAATCAAATAAATCAAAAGTTAAATATATCTTGTATGGACAACTAACATATTGTTAACTTTTTTATTTAAAAAATATTTTGATGAATTTTAAATTAATTAAATTTATAAAATTCTAATGTTAAATATATAATTTGATTTATTTGATTTTTAATTCATATAATAGATAACTTTTAGTAATACGGGGAATTTGTGAAACTAATTTAATTTTATTTGTAATAAATTTTTATTTTATTTCAATTAATTCTAAAAGACGAAACAGATACATTTTTACATCCCACGATTTGGAATCTCATTTAAAGGATGCATCAAAATTTATAATGTCTTTGCCGAATTTAAAAACCAGTGAGGCAATGATGGTTAAGAGAGTTAGCTCCTACTTACATAATAAGTCATGTACCCTTACTAGACACATCAAAACTACGTTTGGATTTTCTAGTTAGAAAATAGCTTGGAAATCCAGCCCAATTCAAAAGCCTTACTCCACGAAAATGATAGAGCATCGACAGTAAACTGAAATAATGAGATGTGGTATTAAGTTTCATGACTAAAATTTTAAGTTTGACTTATGAGTTGAACGCAGAGTAAACTATGTTAGCAGGTTAACCCTCTTAAATGGGTTATTACAAGGGTCAGATCAAATTAGTCAGAACATAATAATAGATATCGATTGATATAATAAAAAAAAATAAAAACAAAAATGAGAAAATGGTTTGTGGCTGTTGGGATTCGAGACTGGCCTAACGTGAAATTCTTACCACTAAACTAAAACCACAAGTTGAAAGCTGGGCCACAATATTTAATTATCAGAGGTTTAGCTTTGTATGATAAAAATAAAATTTTTTTACATAAAAATAAAAAATCTATTTATAAAATTAAAAAAAAATTGCTCATAATTATAGAATGGACATTCTTGAAAATTTGCAGATTCTTTGAAAAAAAATTAATTTTTTTTATATGCATGTCTTGTTTGCTAATTATGTTCAATTTTTTTTTAAATATTGCATAAAATAAAAAAAATGTAATTAATTTAAAAATGAGAAAATTAAAAACAACACTTTGATAACTTGAGTTGTATTAATCTAATAATCGAATGAGTGAAAACTATAAATCAAGCAAAATTATTAAAAAAAGTAAATAATAAATACAAAATCCAGTTAAAGTAGAAGACTTTAGAACTATCTAAAATTAAGTGCCCATTTAATAGGAATTTTTTTTGACTTCTCTTCAAAAAGTCATGTCAAACAATTTATTTTCTCCTTGTAGTTTATTCTTTATGAATGAAAATTTTAAAAGTGACTTTTATCTTTTTTTTTTAAATATATCTTTTTATTTTTTTTATTTCGTTTATATCTCCACTTGAAATACATAAAATTTTAAATATGTCCATATCATAAATTTATTTACTCTCATATCCTCTTTTTTTTTTAAAAAAAAAAATTTACCTTTTACTTTTAACTTTATATAAAAGTTATGAAATAATTTATTTTTTAAAATAAAATTATCAAACAACTTTTAATTTTATTTTACAAACTCTTAATATTTATTTTTCAAGAAAAGAAAAGCCAAAAATAAATCCTACCTGATGGGACATGGCCCAAGACCCAAACCAAAAGAGTCAATTTTCTAAAGGCCCCAAAGGACGCCTGCCGATCAATATCTAACGCTCACCACGACAATCTACCGAATGACTATAGCCGACCCGATCTGTAATACCGATTTTCTGTGACTGTATATCATGTACTACTCCTCGTGATTCTAAATATATAAGCATTCTTTTGAGACATCTATTTAATTATCTATTTATTTATTTTAAAATTTCGCCTTAAAATCGCTAAAACCGAAAATTTTATCGGTAAGTCGAAAAACTTCTCGAAAAGCGCCGGTAAGATCTAAAGAAGTAAAAAATATTTAAGAGAAAGCCTACACACTTAAATAAAGATATTTAAATGAAATTTTAAATATTTAAGAAATTTTGAACAAAATTTCATAGGGACCAAAAATGCAAATTGTTAAAAGTTAGGAGTTTAAATGCAATTAAGGAAAGTTAAGAGACTAAATTATAAACCACTCAAGGATGGACAATTGGAGCCAAATGAAGAACATCAATTTCCTTGGTGCTTTATAACAAATTGTTTCTTTGTTTTTTTTTTTTCTTGACCATTGATAGTTGAAAATTCGAATAATTCAGTTTAAGTAGCTGTAGGGCTCAATTTTAGATGGATAACTCTCTCGATACCTATTTTTTTATTCCCAAAATTTGAATTCGAGATTTTAATTAATCGATTTTAGTATGTTACCACTAGATCCATAAAAATTTAAAAAAAATAATGAAATTTAAAAATGAACTTTATAAGAGTTAGTTTGTGGGTTCAGTTAAAATACCTTTTTTGAAATATAAAGAGTAATGAGTAATTTAGTTTTAATATAAACTTTTATTCATAAATGAATTTCATAATCTAATTTATTCTAAATTCGTTTTCATCCAGGTAGCCTTTGCTGTAAGATAAAATTATTATTATTATTATTTTTAAAAAAAGGTTTGCTCTAAGGAAAGGATTAAAAAAAAAAAAAAAAAAAAATGAAGAAGAAGAAGAAGCAGAGGAAAGGGCCAAAAAGTGGAGAGGAATATTTATGTGGCGCATTTTAGCCAGAACTACAAATGGAGAAAAGGCCACGTCTCAGAGGGAGAACCATTGCCCTTCCAAGCAAATCCACCCCTAGATTAGAAAATGTTCTAAAATAAACCTTTGTCCCCACACTCGCACTACATCGCGCGTCAAACCACTCGCTAGCTGCAACTTGTCTGGCTGAGGCAAAACCAGTTTTGATTAGGATGGAATGAGTACCGGATGGTTCCAATAAAAAAAGTTTTGATTTGATTTTAGTTCGATATTAATATGATTTTGACTATAGCCGACCCGATCTGTAATATCGATTTTCGATGACTGTATATCATGTACTACTCTTCATGATTCTAAATATATAAGCATCTTTTTGAGACATCTATTTAATTATCTATTTATTTATTTTAAAATTTCACCTTAAAATCGCTAAAACCGAAAATTTTATCGGTAAGTCGAAAAACTTCTCGAAAAGTGCCGGTAAGATCTAAAGAAGTCAAAAATATCTAAGAGAAAGCCTACACACTTAAATAAAGATATTTAAATGAAATTTTACATATTTAAGAAATTTTGAACAAAATTTCATAGGGACAAAAAATGTAAATTGTTAAAAGTTAGGGATTTAAATGCAATTAAGGAAAGTTAAGGGACTAAATTGTAAACCACTCAAGGATGGACAATTGGAGCCAAATTGTAAAAAAATCATCTCATAATAAGACACCAGCTGCTTGAGGTTAGAAACATCACAGTATTGACAAATATACACTACAAAAAAATTAGAATTTAGTGACCGACTTTTGTGACAAACAAAAATTTGTCACTAATTTACAACAAACAACAATTCTTAGCAAATTTCCAACAAAAGTAGTGACGAAAACAAATTCGTTGCAACATTAGTGACAAAAAAAAATTTCATCACTAAATTTGCGATGAAAAATCTGATTCGTCACTAAATTACCAATGAACAAAATAATTTGTTGCTAATTTGCAACGAATTCTATGGTTCGTCACTGAATCTGCGACAAACCATAAAGTTCGTCTCAAATTCTGCGACGAACCTCTGCGAACCCTCGATTTCATCGTAGATTTCCTCCACTTAGCAAATTTTGCTTCACTTTCTTTTACTTTGCTTCATTTCTGCTTCTCTATTCGAAGGGCATCACTCCTACACCATTGGCATCACTCCTCCACTATATGAATATTAATTATCACCATAATTTATCATAAAATTACAACATATTATCTGTACTTATAATGCTGACGACAATTAATGACCGCATTAATTGAACATCCCTTTTACTAACGGTGCATTAAATATATTAGTATAAGTATAGAGTTACGATGCATTAATTGAACATCCTTTTGTTTCTGCTTTTGTCTTTGAAGGGCAGCACTCCTCCACTGTTGGCACTGGCATGTAAGCTCAAGCATCTCTCTCGCTCTCTCTCTCTCTCTCTCTCTCTCTCTCTCTCTCTCTATCTCTCTTCTCTCTTGTGCACAGATCCAATGACAGAGCCACCGGATCTGTTCTTGTATGACAGATCTAGCGGCTATGCCAAAAATACAATTTGTTGTAGAATCGGCGACAAATAAACCTTTCATTGCTAAATATGTCACAAATCACAAATAATTAGCTAGAAACGAATAATTTATTGCTAAATTCGTTCCTAAATTAATTATCATTCATAAAATCTCATATATAATTTTGTGATTAATTCATTTTATGCTTTCCTATGTAATGTTTTCCATCATATATCTTTTTTTACACTTATTGAAATAATGATGTTAGTTTGGATACACAGCGAATACTAAGATTCTCATCGAACCGATAAGTTTTCAAAAGAAATAATTCATTTTATTTCAATTTACATAAGAAGATCATCAAGTATTACTTTTGACAGTGATAGATTTAATTATTCATATCAACATATTTTTATATATTTATGTAAGTCAGAGACTTATAAAACTTGTTTAAATATATTGAATTCATTATGTAAGTAGGAGAAAGAAAAAAAAATTATACGATTGGTATAATGAATATTTTTTTTCCATAATTTCGTTGTTGCAATAATTAAATAAAATATCATTAATAGATTGACTTTAATTTTGTTTTTGAGAGAATGGAATTAAATTTTGGTAACTAAATTCTTTGGAAATAGATTATTTGTCCCGAATTTAGTTGCAGATTCTACGACAAACAATTATATTGGTCGCAGATTTTGCGACGAACAATCGAGTTCGTCGGATGAGTTCGTCACAAATTCTGCGATGAACCATTGAATTTGTCACAGATTTTGCGACGAACAATTGAGTTTGTCGCAGATTCTACGACGAACACTTAAGTTCATCGTAGATTTTGTGAGGAACTACCAAGTTCGTCGCAAAATCTGCGACGAACCCATGCGTTCATCGCAGATTCAGTGATGAACCCTCGTGTTCGTCGCAGATTTAGTGACAAACTATTCCGTTTGTCACAGATTCAACGATGACCATGCTTTCGTCGCAGAGTTCATTGCAAATTTTAAAGACTTAACATTTTTTGATGCACTATCCTTTCTCTTTGCTTCGTGAGTTTTGTTATGCAGCACACTCCACCGAAGCAGATGATTTCTTCCAAGGTACTCTCCTCTCTCTCTCTCTCTCTCTCTCTCTCTCTCACGAGCGCGCCGCGAGATGCAACGGCTGTGCTACCGGATCTGTGGTGGAGGGGGATGGGGGATGCTCCCCCTCCCTCGCAGCTGCCGTGAGAGCCATAACGGCCACGGAGGGAGGGAGGGGGAGCACCCCCTCCCGCATGATTTTCTTTTTCTCGCAGAAGTCGTCACTAATTTGCGACAAACAAAAAATTTGTCGCTAAATTTTGCAACAAATATCTGTTCGTCGCTAAATTTGCGATGAATTCATTAAATTTGGTCGCTAAAATTTGCAACAAGTTAATAGCGACAAAATTTTTTGTCACTAAATTTGTCACAAAAAAATTTAGAGACGAACTTTCAGAAAAAAGTCGTCACAAAATTCGTTGCAAAACAGTAGATTTTTTGTAGTGACAGAGGACTAAGGGCTTTGGCTTGAATGAGAAATTCAATAGTATTGACAATAGAGGATGAGGTTGGAATATGGACCTTGGTTTCTCAGCTCAGCCTACGGGACAAACAAGGCACATAAAAGATGTCTCACAGAATAATCCAATTTTCTAAGAAAGAAGTTCAGACTAATTGAGTCAGCATTTTCCCTTCTTAGTGCAAGAGATTATGACCAGAAGAAATATTTAGATACGTTGGTTTGTACTTGAGAATCAAAATTAGATTTAGAATCAAAGATTTTAAAAATGAGTTTCAAAATTTCGTTTCACTTGGATTTCATAAATTTCATAATTTGAGAATTTTATTCTTAAATTTATTTTTATTTTATTGATTTAAGAAACAAAAAAAAGAACTTGTTGATTGTATCCAAATTTTTGGGTATCACTGTGTTTCCTCCTATTTTTATTTTTTGTTTCTTGTCTATTCTCTTTCATCCTATCGGGGACCTATATTTCGTTCAATTAGAAATAATTCTATCATTTCTATATTTTCATTTCAATAGAAATTAATATGTACCGTAAATATACACTTTCAATCCAATTTTCTATATTAATTCACTTTAATCTGACTTCCTCTACATAAATTGATTTGTGACTTATTTAAGAACGCCTTTATAGGAGTGTAAATAGATGCAAAGACACATTTTGCTTAAACTGCAATAAATGACACTCATACTCAACAATTATTCAAAACTCAGTAGTTCAGGAGTCTCACTTATAATAAAAGCAAACAGTGTCAAAGAACGTCTTTTGAATACTGCACTAAATTTTAAACCCATGAGGTTAATGGTATAAAGTTCAATTGTTCAATGTAATTTTAGGGGAGTAACAAATAGCAGTGCAATTATAATAAATAATTATAAAAAGATGATAATATCTTATAAAATTATAAATTCAATTATTACAAGCAATAAAATTGGAACAAAAGAAAAAAAAAGTCTTTGTAAGGACATTCAAATGATAAAAAACACTTGCTTAAATGTCATCTCTCAGATCGAGATTTAGTATTTGAATTTTTGTGGATACGTATATTTACATGATTTTTACGACTCTTATTATTGGAGGTAGGTCTTGACTTCACAGATCTGACTCATTGTGACTCAAACAGGTGCTCAATGAAGAGGGTTGAAACCTATAAAAAACCGTTAGAGGGTGCTCCGATAGGGAAGACTATGACGCTCAAGTCAGAAAGAACAGTTTCAAAAGGATAAACTGACGGAGAGGAAGGGAAGACGGATCTACTTGTGATTTTTATGTGTTTTTTGTCGAGTTCAGAGAACTTATGTAATACCGAAAATTCGGTATTAGAGATTTTGTACATATTTCCATAATATAATGAGAAATTTTTAAATTTTGTTGATTTTCGATTTTGAGGTTTTAAATTAGAATTTTTGGTATATTTAAAGTATCCGTGTTCGCAAATACGTAATATATTTTATTATTGATAAATTTAGAATTTTAATATAAATATTATACGAATGAAAATATACATATATAAATATATTTTGTTTAAAAAAAAAAAAGAAGGGAGGAAGCTGGGGCCAAACGCAGCACTTCCGCCCCCAAAAATTGAATTAGGACTTTTAGCCCTAATTCTCCATCTCTCTCACTCTCTTCTCTCTTGCCCTCTGTCATCTCTCACTCTCTGTCTCTCTCGCCTCTCGCTTTCCCCCGCCGTCCGCCGCTTCTTGTCCCCACCCATCGGCGGTTCCACCACCGCACCACCCTTGTCTCTCCCTCTCAGTCATTCTCTATCTCTCTCTACAGTATCTCTCTCTCCCTCGAACTCTCTCTCTCACTGACAGTCGCGCTCTCTCCCTCTCAACCGTGCCTCTCTCCACCCTCCTACGGCTGAAATCTCCCTTTGGCCGCCTGCTTTCTCCCCCTCGCGTGTGCGACGATCCTCTCTCCCTCTCCTTCCCGCGCGCGACAGCCCTATCACCCTCCCCTGTTCGCTTAACCACGAGCCAGGTTCACTATTGAAAGTCTCCTGCAACCATCGCAGGAGCTCCAACCAAGCCGGTAGTGCAGACCTCAGAAACCCTAGGCCCAATTGCACTTCTGCGCAGGTAATGACTGACTTGCCTCTAACCCTGGTTTTAGGGTTTTGACTTGGCATTATATTCCTAAGTTTCGTGTCGAATTGAAATGCAGATCTCGGAGTGAACTAAGAAGCCGTTGAGACGAGGAATTGTAAACTGCGCAAAACCCTAGGTGAGAAAAATGCAACCCTTCTGACATTCGAATTACTTTTATCAAATATATATGTTCTGAAATATGTTAGATTCGAAGGAAATGTATTTTCCTGAAATTTTGTATAAAATTATTTAGGTTAAACTTAGAATTTGATATAAATTGGGTTGTATTGCATAATAGGATGTGTTAGATGATAATAGAGGTTTGTTTGACTTGTTTGTGTAACTTTTGTGGAAATTTAATTGAAATATGCCTGAAAGATTAAAATGGGTTATGTAAATTTGGGAAAAATTAGAAAAAATAAGAAATGTTGGGAATTAGATCATTGGTGAGCCAAATGATTTGAAATTGATGAAAAAGGGGATCTAGAAAGGTGAATGCTAAATTGAGATTGTATTAATTAGGAAGGAAAATTGAAAATCCTTTATTTGGCTTTTAATTGATAATAAATTGTGATCATTAGTTTAGGCTAATCTTTTGGAGACTCGAAATGAGTCATTTGGGGATTGATTGAGGAATTGGGAGTGATCACCCTCCCTAGAGATGAGTGGATGGTTATGTAATATATGAATGAGTAATAATTTTAAATATGATTTATAAATTGATTTCGAAATAAATTTTGAAATATATTTATAAATGTTTTGTGATTGTGGTGAGTTTGAAATGAATTGTTATGATCGTACATGACTTATACGTTTAATATTGATTTGTTTGCTATATATTACAATGAATGCTCACATGAATTGTTGAATGTTCTTTTATTGCATTTGTGAGCATGTTTTGGATTGTGAATTGAAATTAGAACTGTGGTGCTGGATAAAATGACTATAGTCTAAGTCTTGCCACGGATCGGGCCATTGGAGTAGCGTGGTTAAGGCTGGTTAGATTTGGCTTGAGGGAGGTGGGTTGAAGAGCCTCCACAGGTTGCCAGATAACGTGGTAGCACCCCACGGAGCTCCGGGCTAACGCCAAGGAAAAAGGGGATTTTTATAAAAAATGGAAAACCCCTTGGCGGGTCCTGCCAACGGCCATTGGCGGGACATTGTTTTCGGCACACGCCAAAATTATGAAAAATGATATTTGAATGTTTAATTCGAATTGTATGAGTCATGAAAATTTGATATGAATGATTTTTATGAAAATGAATTTCTTTATTGCATTAAATCATATTTAATACTTATATTTGGCATCACCACCCTCACCCCTCACTTATATGTTGCATACTATTGCACTCTACTTACTGAGTATTTAAAATACTCACCCCCTCCTTTAAAATCATTTTTAGAGGACGCGTAGTGAGACGACATCCACTTTTGCGGATTGGAGGCTTGTTTTTGTTGGATTTGGGTAGGTATGGCTTATATATTTATTTTTGGGATTGTAGAATAGTTGAATCATGGAAAGAAAGCTCTGTACATTTCATATCCTGCGGATTTCGCCGATACTGGTCAAGTGTGTCGAGCTAGTATTGGTAAAATCCGGCGGGCTTGATTTAGAACTTCCTTATTTTGTGTAACCTTATGCTTGAAGGACGTTTTATTCTGTACTGGAACATTTGGATTATAATTGTTGGCTTTTGATATTTTTCTTTCAATTTTGTGAAGTTCTGTACATTTCATACCGTTAGGATTTTACCGATATTGGTTTGTTTCTTCAGACAAGTGTTGGTAAAATCCAACGACTATGTTTTGAGACTTCGTGTTTGTTAAATATTTTAGGTGGCTAAGATGGCCACATTGCATGAGTGCATGTACAAGATTCCGCTCTCTGATGTATGTTGTTGTACAAGTGCATGTATAGGATTCCTCTCCCCGATGTGTGCTGCTGTGCGAGTGCATGTATAGGATCCCTCACCCCGATGTGCGTTTGTACGTACAGGCATGAGCCGGATGGGCTCCTTGCATGTGTAATGTTTATATGATTTCTTGTTTTGATGAGTTTTATGTTTTGTGATGATTTATTGTAAATCTGATAGCCTTGCAGAGTCCCGGTAAATGGGGAGGTTCTGCTCGTGTACCGAGACGATGCGGCGATTGTTACGTGTTCGACGGAAGAGTCGGGGCATGACAACTTACCTAGTTTTCATCTATCGAAGACTTTTATATAATGTCCCGCTAGAGTCTATGATTTCGGGACGTTACAATCTTAGTTTTTTTATGAGGCAATCCGAAGATTTCGGATTCCAAACGTCAAAGATTCAAAATTGTTATCATTTAGGAAATTTGATTATACTGAGAGATTTTTTCCATTATCGATTAGATCCTCAAACGTTTCCTTTCTTATTCCGAGAATACGTTTCGTACTAAAATAAAAAACTCAATCAATGATGGGATTCGGTTGAGTGTTACTCTCTAGAGGTTGAGACGTTCGGTTCTTTAGGTAATTGGTAAGTCGTTGGTTGAATGAAAGAGAGATAACTGTTCGGTATTACGCAATTTAGATATATCATGATTTCGGGCAAGTGTACCCTAGTCGAGTATTGTGTATAGTGTAGAACATGTGTCGATCCCACGTGAATATTTTATACTACCAAATATGAATAACCCTAATCTAAATTGAACAAATCGAATCAAGTTGTGAAAATTTTAAAAACTACTAAAAGCAAAATCTAAAATATCAAACTTTAATATGATAAAAACCCTAGGATATCGATTTCATTTATTTTTACCTTTTTACATAGTCAAATCTCTTTAATCCCTAAGTTCATTGGCTAATAATTTATTATTAATGATGACAGATTTTTCTAAATTAGATTCACTCAATGGTCATGTAATGAATCCCTAATTTGTCTAACCAAAACCCAATAGTCATGCAATTTCGATTAAATCAAATCGCATTAAGTTTTGTGACAATCTATAAATTAAGGTTTCCCTTAATCCCCACACATGAAATTAATCAAATGGTCATGCTCATAATCTCATATGGATTTTATTATTTGGACTAATATTGTGTAATTATATTGGTCATGCATGCACTCAATCTCAAATCATCAAAACGTCGGTCCTAAAAACGTTTGAAGCATTAAAAACAATAATAAAATCTCATCAAAATAATAATCATACCAATAAAACTTAAGGGAAGGAATCAAATCAAGCCATGTATTAATCAAAAAATAAAATCCATCGAGTTCTAGAAAAAGTAAAATCAACTAGACATTGAAAAGAAAAATAAGAAAGTAAAAGAAAACATTACAACTCTTATTTGCACGAACATGGAGGTCAAAATCTCTTGGGATGGAGGAGGCTACAAGGGTTTGTAAAGTGGTGGAAGAATGAAAAAAATAAAAGAAAAATTCGTGCCTGAGGAGCTGCCCTATTACCACATATATATAGGAGTGAAAACCCTAGAAAAAATTTAGTAATATGAACTATTTTGGAAGTTTGAATTTTGAATTTGATTTAGAAACTTTCTTTGCTGGTTGATGATAGTCTTTAACTTTTCAAATACTTGAAAATTCTCTTTTCTTCAATTTGGATAATTTCTGAAATTATCAGCAATGCAAATCCGAAATTTTAATACCATGTTTCCATTTTGATTCTCAGTTCTTATTTTCCAGCACTGTAGTAACTTTGACTAAATTTTAGGATATCTTTTGGTCTGACCCAACCTCTGAGGTCTTCATAAGAGTTGTAGGTCTCGAAGTCTTCTTTCTAACGCCATAAGAATCATCTCAATTGAATATCAGGATAAAAAGTTATGATCAAAATACTGAATGCTGTCTGGTCAGTCCGAAAATAGCAAGTTTTGCTCCATTTTTCCTAAATCAATGACCACGAAAATAAATCAATATAAAATCATAAAATATGGTTCAAATCAATACTAAAACACATAAATAAATGCTAAAAAAGATATAATTCAAGTGTATAAAAATATTACTATTAAATACCCCCACACTTGAATGCTTGCTTGTCCTTAAGCAAAAATAATTTTCTTCCAAAATCAATTCAATTTTTGTCAAGTCCCTAATCATGCATACGACAAGTTCAAACCAAAATTACAATCAAGACAATCAATATTTCGCAGTAATTAATATTAGAAAAGTCATTACACCTCCTATAGTCTCCTCAAAATCAAGAATAATGCAAGATTCAAACACCCTCACAGTCGGTTTGCTCAATAGAATGAAGAGAGATACTATTCAACTATTCAAAGCAATCAATGTATGTAGGGGTATTTGCATCACTCAAATCAATACGATGAGATGATATTACCATAAGTTTGCTTAAATATCAAATCTCTACCACTTAAATATGAAATCCAAACACCAATCAAAAGGTCTTTTATTTGATTGTAACAGAGTTAGGGAAAGGATAGGATAATGAGTAAAATATATGGTTAAAATGATTTACTAAAAATATTTAAGTATCAGAATATGACATCCTTTATATCAAGGCAAGAGAATACTGACTCTAACTACAAATATATAATGTGATATATCATTTATTCAAAGTAAAGAACAATGCAATGAACTTTCACTGTAAGAGTGAATAACATCAAGAAAGAAAAATATCCATTTTTTCTTGATTTTTTTCTTTTTCTCCGTTTTTTTTCCTTTTTTTTTTCTTTTTCACATTTTTTCTTTTATTTTTCCAACCAGCAATTTTTTTTTCTTCTTTTTTTTTGGCTGGTTTTTTTTTTTGAGTACATCGACTTGATAACATAAAAAAAAATCATAATACCAAAAAAAACTGGAATGTCATGCTATCAACTATAAATACCTTAGTAAATTGGGGTTCAAACTCTGGGGTTAGAAAGAATGAGGGTCATGGGGTAGATTATATAGGTCATTGAAGAAAGAAAAAGGTTTGGCCTCAAATGTGTTAACTAATGGATAATATGATAGGGGATGATATTTTTCGAAAGCTAAATTTGTGTAAACCTAGATGTTTTAATCATTTTGGTGTATGAAAATCAAGAATGTGGTCTCAAAATACATAACAGAGCAAGTTCTAGAATAATCAACTCATATGTCATATACGCTTAATAAGAAAAAGAATGAGAGCAAGAAATTGCTCTTTAAAACTCAAATTCTCACTAAGATAAATTTGTATCAAATCTTGCATTGTCTGTCTTTCAAATCAACTATAAGAAGATGAATAGCTAATCATATACCAAATAATTACTAATATCAATCATCCTTCATGCAACCCAATTCAACACAAATAGCACGCAAGAACTAGAAAACTCAAGAAAAATTTTCATTAGCATGAAAGAATTCAGCAAAAATTTTGAGAACAAAGCAAAAATTCAGCACTCAAATTCTTATAAAAAACATTAACAGCCTATGCATGCATATTCCCCCACACTTAAGTTAAACATTGTCCTCAATGTGAAAAATAAATAAAATAAAAGCAAAGATAACAGAGGACTCCCCTGAAATGTAGCATTCTTTTCGACTTCTTCATTCTCATGCGAAGACTTCTTATTCACCTACAAAATGCAATCAAAACTCAAAACTAAATTAAATCAACAAAAACAAATATGAAAAATATCATAAAAGCATTGAGTTGCCTCCCAATAAGCACCTTTCTTTATTGTCTTCGGCCAGACATTATCTCATTGCTTCAATCTGGCTCATAAATTTTCACATTGTGACCATTCACAACATCTTGCCGTGCTTTTGTCCTTTTCTTATCAAATTGCACATTCTCAGATATCTTTTGTTCTTCCTCAAACCTATTGAATTGAAACTTATTTTTCTTACCTGCATGAGACCCACTTTTTGAATTAAATTCACTTAGATTCACACCAAAAGCAGCACATGCATCAACATATTCATTATCTAGAAAATCATGTTTGACTTGCAATGAGCTGACAATATAATTTTCAATAGGATCACTTGAGTAAAAGATATTAACATCATGTTCAGTAATTTTTTTAGTGTGATCAATTCTAAAAACCTCTAACTTATAAAAAATTTTCTTATAACGGGAAACATTAATCTTAATTTTTTCATCATCCATTCTCAGAGTCAATTTTCTAGAAAGAACATCAATTAATGCTTGTGCAGTGGCAAGGAAAGGTAAAATACTTCCCTGTTTTGTCTCTGATTCTTTGGACTTCTTTATTACAGGTTGCTCAATCTTTTCTCTGGTCTCTTGTTTGTTCTCTTTCTCGTTAAACGGATCTGACACATCTGGCAATTCTTTATCACACCTCAACGTGATTGCGTTAACCTGCTCTCTTAGGTTCTTCTCAATGTCACTTGGCAATCTACCTAGCACACGAGAATGAAAGGTGTTAGATAATTGGTTAATTTTATTTTCGAGCCTTTCAAACCTCTCATTAGTTATTGTTTCCAATCGTTCGATTGCTAACTCCCATGATGCCTTATTTCCCGTTTGAACTGGCTGCAGAATTGTATTGAACCTTGGTGGATTGGTTGGTCTTTGCTGTGCTCCCTTACTCCATGAAAAATTGGGGTGGTTTCTGCACCCAGGATTGTATGTATTTGAGTAGGAGTTATTCTGAGACCTGCCATAGTTAGAAACATAATTTGCTTGCTGCACCTGTGGACACTCAGACAGCACGTGAGTAGATATACCGTAAGAATCACAATATAAGGCTTGGTTACTCACAACATTAAGTTGATTAGTTTTTATGCAATTAATTAAATAGTCAATTTTCGCATTCAACATGGTAAAACTATCAACTTCATGCACACCATCTCTCTGTCTAGGGTTTTCACATTCATTAGACTAATCATATTGATTTGAAGCTATATCATCTAATAATCCACACGCCTCATTATATGACTTACTCATGAATGCACCCCCTGCCACAGCATCAATGGTATTCTTAACAGATTGTAAAAAACCTCCATAAAATGTTTGCAAGACTAATCAGGTATACCATGATGTGGACACTTTCTAATCAAATCTTTAAAATGTTTTCAAGCACAATATAAAGATTCACCTTCAAATTGCCTAAAACAAGTGATATTATTGCATAATTTAGCAATTTTACCTGGTGAAAAGTATTTGCTTAAAAATGCTTGAGATAGATTTTCTCAATTCGTGAAATAATTAGGAGGGAATGAGTTAAGTCATACATTTACCTTTCCCTTGAGAGAGAAAGGAAATAAGCGTAACTTTATGGCATCTAGGCTTACTCCATTCAGTTTAATGGTGTCGCTGATCTCCAGAAAATTCTTTAAATGGTTGTTTGTGTTTTCAAAGTTTTCTCTACCAAATTGATTAGCCTGCACCATACCTATGTTTTAGTTCAAAATTACTTGCCTCAATAATAGGACGTGCAATATTTGTTTGAATATCATGAAGTCTAGGCATAGAAAACTCCATCATGGCTCTATTCTCTTGATCCTTTGCAACCTCACACTTCTTTTCTTCCTTAACTTGTCTACGAATGGTTCTGAGAGTCTTCTCTATTTTAGGATCGAATTTGACTAGGTCAGGATTTTTCGATCTTAGCATAAACTCGATATGGACACAAAAATAGCGCAATATTAAAATTTCAAAATAAATTGTAAAAACCACTCTAATAAATCTATATTACCTATATATGAATGAAAATCACCAAAATACAGCAAAAGATTGTACAAAAGATATCTAAACAGTAAATTGAAATTTTAAAAAGTTATTAAAAAATCAAAGAAAAATGGAAAGACCTATAAAACGTTGGAATTTGGCTGAGATAGGGTAGTGCTCATAGTGATACTATGAGTTTTGCTCAGTGGCCCAAAATCCTTTGAAACAAGTGGTCTATTCACCCTAAACCAAGCTGTTTACCCAGAATCCGAAAATTTCTCAAAAATTTTGCCAAAATTCCAAAACCAAAATCTAAAATAATAACTGTTGGAGGTGGATTATGGCTCCACAGATACCAGCTCTTTCTTGACTTGAATAGTAGCTGTCAATGGGTGGATACACCTACAAAAATCATCGGAGGGTGCTCCGGCGGGAAGGCTCCGACGCTCAAGTCAGTAAAAAACGGTTTTCGATTGAAAGAAACAGATTAAGAGTAGAGGGAAGGTTGTCCCATGTGATCAGTGTGCCAAGAGTGTTAGGCTCAGAGTGCGTACCTGGTTCTAAGATTTTTAGGGGTGATTTATACCTCTAAGAGACGTGCGCCGTCGGGCGACTTCAACCCTACTTTCCTTATCGAATTGATCAGGGAATCTCGGGAATTAATTCTTGGAGTTAATTACGATCCTCATTTATTGATGGAACTACCATTTTGAAGAGGGGTACTTTCCTTACTTAAAAGATTCGAGATATGCCGTTATAAAATAGGAGACTGAAGTTAAGGAAGTTCTGATCGTCCTTTAAAATCCTTAGGGGAGTTGCCTGTCATTTGATTGCTCGACCGATATAGGGTCAATCGGGACTCGTCCGATTGGTATGTTGTTATTTGTTTGCTCGATCGGGGCGACTGCCTTCGCTTGGTGAGTATCGTTCTGTGGACCCGGGCGACTGAGGCCTTGTCGTTCAGGAGGTCTGGGCGACTGAGGCCCTTCAGTAGATTGATTCGGGCGACTGAGGCATTTCAATAGATTATTGTGACAATTGTCAGATACAGGTCCGTGAGCGCCCTTCGTGGGCTTATTTGAGAATTGACTCTTTTGGTTTGGCCTTTTAGGCCACGTCTCATCATTTGTCCCCCAAACTCGTGGTCTTTTTGGAATAAGAAACGCAATGAATGACAATCCTCGAAAAAGGAATGTCCCTTTTTAATTTGACTTTTGCGTTTCGATTTCCACGAACTGTCTCCCGCACGCCTCGTAAGAGTTTACGTTTCTTAGAAAATACTACTTTCCCCCTTATTTTTGAAAGTCTTTTTCTTCCAACAAAAATGTCGATAGACGTCTCCTCATCGCGTAGCATAGACAACATTCAGAGCACTATAACCGAAGAGGATCTAATAGAAGTTCAAAAGGAAATGTAGCTCGGAAGTGACTTCGAATTCATATTGCTCGACAAAGGGGATAGAGCGAGTCTTGCCCCCGAGAGTTGTGTCCCGATGTACAAACAGTGTGTGAAATACGACCTGAAAATTCTATATATGGGCCCACTGATAGAGGTTTTAAGGTATTGGAACATTCACCCCTTACTGCTTATCCCGAGTGCTTAGCAATTTGTGATTGTCCTAATTTCCCTGTTAGGGTTTTTTCGTATTCGTTTTGACCTGGAGATTTTAGGGGCTCTATTTTCCTTAGGGCGATGTAGATCCAAAGGGTCTACTCATGGTTGGTATAAACTTCAGACCTGCCAGGAGTCTCGCTGAAAATTTTTCTATAGTGAGTCTCACGATAAACATTGGATGCGTAAATATTTCTTTATCAGATTTCTGAATAGGGATCTCCTTCCTGTATTTCCGGACACCAACCAAGTGTCTTTTTTGAACGAGAAAATCCCACCTCTTCTTCGTCACTCCTGTTTTTTGTGTGTTGTGGCCCGTTATTGTGAGGCCCACTGTAAGAGCTTATGGGTAGACGGTTTGGTGTAAGACGAAATGTTGGGTTCTTGTTACCCAATGACTCTAATAAGCTCACCTCTTTTCAAGCCTCGGCTTTGACTGAGCTTCAAAGGAAATTGAGAGCAAAGCATGATGAGCAGTTTTCTCGTATGGGTGGCCAAGTGCTGGTGCTGGGGGACGCTTTGGAGAATCAGGGGAAGACTATCGGAGAAGAAAAAGATAAGCAGATCAAGCATCTTCATGAAGACCTTACTTTGGCTTAATCTCATTGCAATGAATTGGAAGCAGAAGCGTGTATTCGAGGGGCGCGATTAACAGCCGCTGAGACATTAGCTCGCATTCGGGAGGAGTCTCTTCAACATGTTGAACGAGAGATAACCGATCTCAAGGCTTCCGCTGCCAAAGATGCTGTCAACTTCCAACTTTCTCAGCGTAGGCTGCTCGAACGTTTGAAGTGTGCCGAGGAAATTCTCTGGGAAGTCGAGCAATACGAAGCTCTTCCTCCTATTGAGGAGTCAACGTGTTCAGATTCTGCCTAAATTGCTTCCAACGCTTCCTTTGATTTCTTGTACTTTTGTGTCTTTTGAGGGAATGTTTTGTTCCCTAACTCATTGGTGTGTAATGATTTTTTAGTAAAGAACCCTCAAGGATTTCCTCCACTGGTCTGATTAGAATTTCGTTCTTCCATGGTGTACCTGACTAATCAGGATCTGGTGTTCAGTAGGGGACTTCCACGATCGTGTTTGCCAATTCGGGGAATTTTATTCCAACTTTGGTGATGCACTCATTCTAGGGATCTGGGCGACTAAGGCCCACTGGTTGATTAGAGACTTTAGGAATTGGGGTCATGTCTACCCGTTTGGAGAGTTTTATCCCAACTTAATGACACATTCATTTGGGAGGCCCAGGCGACTGAGACCCAACGATTGGTTAAAAACCTTAAGAGTTAGGGCCGTCTCCGCCCTTTCGGGGAGTTTCATCCCAACTTAATAACACATTCATTCCGGAGGCCCAGGCGACTGAGACCCTACGATTGGTTAAAAACCTTAGGAGTCAGGGCCGTATCCGTCAGTTCGGGGAGTTTTATCCCAACTTAATACACATTCGTTCGCAAGGTCTGGGCGACTGAAGCTCTTCAATTGGTTAAAAGCCTTCGAAGTCGGGGCCGTGTCCACCCGTTCGGGGAGTTTCATCCCAACTTAATGAAACATTTGTTCGGAAGGTCTAGGTGACTGAGGCCCTTCAATTGGTTAAAAGCCTTAGGAGTCAGGGCCGTGTCCGCCCGTTCGAGGAGTTTCATCCCAACTTATTGACACATTCGTTCGGAAGGTTTGGGCGACTGAGGCCCTTCGATTGGTTAAAAGCCTTAGGAGTAAGGGCCGTGTCCACCTATTCGGGGAGTTTTATTCCAACTTAATGACACATTCATTCGGAAGGTCTAGGTAACTGAGGCCCTACGGAGAATGCTTTCCTCTTTGGACATTAGAAATCTTGGGACGCGTGTAGTCGACAAGTAGTAGAAAACAACGGAATCTTTTACCAAGGAAAAAAGTGCTGGGAAGTCCGAGTCATAGGCCGGACAAATACTAGTGGGAATGTACGGCTCGTTCCAACCGTCTTCACCGTGGACTTGGAGGATCACCCCTCCTGGTTCTTCTCGTGACGTTCTAGGATCAGGCTTATGAAGTGGCTTATTTTCCCACAGTGCATTGCGCTTGTCAGGGGAAGGCAGATTTATTCCTTCCGTACTGATGAACTTCTGTAATTTTCCGCTACGAACAAAGAATTCAAGTTCATCCTTGAGTCTTTTGCACTCAACGGTCGTATGACCGTAGTCTCGATGGAAATGATAGTATTTAGACTTGTCTTTTTTAAGATCTTCTTCTGCCAGACAAGGGGGCCATCTGACATTGACTTGTTCTTTATTTGATACAAAACCCGACTTGGGGTCTCGCTCAATGGAGTATAGACGTTGAACCTTTGTGAAGGCGGAACTCCTGGCTTGCCTCTCCTCAGAGAGGGTCGACGGGGTGATCGGCTGTATTCTTTTCTGTTAAGGCGGTTACCTTGTTGATCGAACGCCTCTGCTTCTTTCTTGATAATATATTCTCTGCTCGGGAGTAAAACTCTTAGATGGTTGCCAGGGGCCTCTTTGTAATAGATACCTTCATATCGGAAGAACGCAAGCCCGTTAGGAGGGCAGCCAAAGTGATATTGTGGTCCAAAGCAGGGACTTTTAACATTTCTGTTTTAAATCTCTCCATGAAGTCTCTGAGAGGCTCCTCCCTCCGTTGTCGCAATGATAGGAGGGATGTGGATTTTCGTTTAACTCCTCGACTGATTACAAAGTGAGCCTCAAACTGTTGTCGGCTGTACGAAGCTCTTGAAATTAAATGATGAGAGAGAATTAAACCATGTCAGAGTATTATCATTAAGGGTGGTGGGAAAATGTTTGCACATCGCGACATCCGAGAGGTCCTTGGAGACCATAACTGTTATGAAATGAGTAGCATGGTCGCGGGGGTCACTTGTCTCATCAGACCACTCCATGGGAGGTAGAATGACATCCTTTGGCATTGGTTCTGACAAGATCTTTGTAACACCGATACTGCGGTATCGTACTAATGTACTCTTATTCTTGAAAAATATATATATATATAATATTCCTCAGTTTATATATATATAAATATTTATTTATTGATTTTTGATTTTGGGGTATTTAATTTGAATTTTTGGTATATTTTAAATTGTCATGTCTGTAATAAGTAATAAACTCAATTTTTATGAAATTCACATTCTAGTGAAATGTGGGTGTGAAATTGTATATATATATAATTTATTTGAAAAAAAAAAAGAACAGAGAAGGGAGCGCTGCGTTTTGGCCAAAATGCAGCACTCCCCACCCCTAATTCAATTAGGGCTAAAAGCCTTAATTCTTTCACTCTCTCCCTCCCATCACTCTCTCTCTTCTCTTGAATTTTCTCAGTCGCTCACTCTCTACCGCTCCGCCACTATCTTCCACCGTTGCCACCGCGCACGGCCGCCACCATCGCTCTGTCTCTCTCTACCTCACTCTCTGTTTCCCTCTCTCTGTTCGCTCTCTGTCTCTCTCTATTTCACTCGATCGCGAGATCTCTCTCTCTCACACTATCTCTCTCACTCTCTACCTCCCACAACAGATGGCCTTCTCTGATTGATCACCACCGTGCACGACTAGTCTTCCTCTCTTCCTCCCTCCCGCACGTGATAACAGAGCTTCCTCTTCTTCTCCCTCGCACGCGAATAGTTTTCCCTCTCCCTCCTTTGTTCACTCGTTGGTGCTCGTTGTGAGAACTGCTCTCCTGCGACCTTCATTGAAACCCCAACTGGCAATAGCAGCAGACACTAAAAACCCTAGGTCGTGAGACTGCAATTCCATTCACTGCGTAGGTAAGGGTTGGTTTTTGAACATTAGCTCTAGGTTTTGATCTCCTTGGTAATTAGGATTAATTGCTAAAATATGCTTCAATTTGGGAGCGTTACAAGGTTCGGTTTGAATTAAACAGAGCACAGAGGATAGGGCTGCAAGCTGCAAAAACCCTAGGTGAGGGAAATTTAAATTCTTTCGATAAATTGAGTGAATTTAGGGTAAGAGGTCTTGCATATGTTTAGAATTTATGTTCGGTTGGAATAGAATGCAATTTCTGAATTTCTATACCTGAATGTTAGGGTTAAGTTTAGAAATCTGCATGAATTAGGCTGTTCAGTATGAAAGAAGCATGTTAGGGGATAAAAGATTCATATTTGGTTGATTAGAATAGTTTTCCTTAGAGTTCAATTTGATATATGCATGAAAATAGTAGGATTTTGGGGTTGGAATGAAATGAAATGCATATTTGAATGAGAGTTTCAAAAATTGTGGTTAGGTTTAAGAACTGTTGTGATCATTCTCATTATAAGTTGTCCTGCATATAAGCAACCTAAATACGATCTCTATATTATGAAACTAGACCTTTTCATCTTGAAAATGACATATGGTTTGAAACGTTTGGATGAGAATTTAAAAGTTTATGATTTTTCAAAGATTTTATGTATTGTAGAAAATTTATTATTTTAGGCTTGCTTCCGACTTTGAGAGATTTTTAGGATTGAATTTGACTTGACTTTGATTTTGTTAATTATTTATAAATGGAATGAAATTGATGACATTAGAATGTATACAAAGATTGAAGAATTTGGATTTGTATAAAATTAGGAAATATGAATAAATCCTAAAAATGTTTGGAAATTGATGATATAATTGTGATCGTGTCTTAGAAAAAAATCGATTAAGGATCGAGTAAGACTTCATTGCACTGAATTGTAGTGCTAAAATGGTGTTATATATGTATGTTTGTTGGTTGAGATGAAGATGAAAGATGTGTAGAATGTTAGTATGAGAATGATGTCTAAATATATATGTCTATTGATTGAGATGGAAAAGAAGAAAGGATATGTGTGTGTGCATGTATAGATAATATATGTATACTAGGCTAATATGATAATATGTGTATTAGTTTGGTGAGTAACCTAAAATATAAGAAATGCATATGAGTATGTGTATGTGCAAGGATTGTTGAATGTGAAATATTATGAAGGAGTGGTGAATTTAATTTGATTTGTTGCGTGTTGAATTTTAAAGATTGAATGTTACAAAAAGTGCAATGCAAATGTGGACTGTTTTATGTATAAAGGAAGTGAGACTTGAGCATATAAGTTCTAAAAATTGTGGACTGTTTTGGGGAATTCAAGAGGTGGGTTGTTAGAATAATGGTTTCTTGGTTTAAATAGCATTGTCTTGAAATTTATGTGTTGTATTGTGCCTTGGGGATGAACATTTAAAGTAAAGGTTAAAGATGAAAAAGGGGACAGCTTGTGTGTCCTTTAGAGACCTCCCTAGATGCCCTAAACCTTGGTCTTAAGTAAAGGGTTTCAATGCAATTTAGCATAATGATTTTTAATGTTATGCAAAGCATTTATATGTATATTGTATTGTTCTTGTAGTGATACTCTTGGAGATATATCGAGGGAAGCACATTTTCGACACTTGTCGTGCATTGTAAGGAGTGATTTACCCTCCCGTATAAGTGAGTGGGACCCTAATATATTGCATATAATAGTGAAACTTGTTTTCTCCCGTGTTTTCAATAAAACATGCTTTTGATATGCATTGATTCAGCATATGATATTAAATTTCATATTTGTTTTGTGACATTTAGAGTGTCATAAATTTTTGTTTCCTATGACTATGCATCCATGGTTTGAAATGAATTAATATTATGCCATTATTTGAGAACTGGAATATTTTCTATTCTACCATTTCATTGGTATGTTGATTTGAAATGATTTTGATGAAATGTATTGGCACACGAATTTGAAATGTTTTGATAAACTATGCGGGTTGGATGTCTGCTAGATATGAGATGATAAAGCTATGTAGGTTGGATACCTACTAGTTATGAGATGATATGATGATATGATATTACTTGATGGATTCCGTAGCTACGAAGGGCGTTTGTAGAGGCACGAGTTGTCCGGATACGGTTCTGCAGGAGGTATCCACAAACGTCATATCTATGGGCTATAGGCGTGGCCGGTTGAACCCTCATAGGGGGAGGACGTGTGTTACGCCACTGTCTAGCACCGGGTGGGGTTCTATACATGATTATAAGCTAGCCCCAGCGAACTCATGGCCAACGTCGGGGTAGAGAGCAACTTTTGAATATTCTTGCATAATAAAACCCCCGATGCGCCTGTCCTTGGTCATGATTGACCTTTGTCAGGATCATTTTCGGCTTGCTCTATGATATATTTGATTTTAAATGGATGCATATATGTATGATATCGTGTGATTGATTAAATGATTTCATTTTACTAAACATACTATGTTTTACTGCAAATCGTGAATTATTGCTTACGAAAAATGTTGTTTGACACTCCAATGGTTCACTCACACTATTTGTGCTTGATATTAATCCCCTCACTCACTGGGTATCTTCCTTGATACTCACCCCTCTCATTTCCTTCCTCAGACAGGGTTATTGTGCTAGAGCGATGCATTAGGCTCTAGAAGCCTTTGGTAGCATATTGGTGGATACGGACATTCACGACGGTGAGAATTAAAACTTAAGTTGAAATTTGAAATCCTTATTTTATATCGACCCTGCGAGGTCTTGATATTGAGGTCCGTAGTTGGCCGTGTACATTTTTAGGGGATGACTGTATAAATTATGGACATTGTTTGGGAAACTCTTATATTATACTTGCATTGAGGCACTTGTAAGCATTTAAACTTTCTACTTGGGAATTTGTTGTACATTTGTATAAAATTTAGGTCTGCTCAGTATGGCGGCTGCTCATGCTCCAGTTGGGCATGATATTAGAGGTCTGTGGTTAGGACTGCTAGTATTTAAGATAGTCTTGCGTTGTCCCGATTGTCCACTATGGATTGGTTGATTGTTGTGAGGCCGGGATGACCCATTTATTTATATGACAGGATGATTGTTTAATATACATGTTAAATTGTACATGGGAGACCTCCGAATTATGGGGAGATTTTGTCCGATTTTCTGTAAAAATGTAGTCGGCATCCAGGACAACGGGCGGCTGCTCACGACCGACCCCGGTTCGGGTTGTAACAATCTTTACATCGAATGGCGATTCGCTTAGGGAGTGTAGGGGATCATCTCTATTCTTCATGTCACTCTTTTAAGTTCGGCGGCCACGAGCTGCTCAATTTGCCTTTTCAGATATTGGGGGTCGTATTGGGAGACCGCCGATGGTTTCGGGAATTCTCGTCTGGATGGCTACTTGTATTTGGATTCTGCAGCGGATGAGTGGTTGCCTGGCCTGAGGGCTCGACTGAGTCCTTCCAACTGTTTACTCATTCTTTGGATTCTCGACACTAATCTTTCCATTTGAGGCTGGTCTGCCTGTTTTGGTCCTGAGGCCATGACTTGTCGTTCCTGGGTTGCATGTTGCGGAATTAACTCTGGACGGGACGGCCAGGGAGAAAACACAGGATCGCAAATTGGAGGATTCGTTATTGGGGAAACAATAGGTTCGGCGGGCGTAGGGATATGCTCCCTATAGTAGGGGTGGCTTTCGAAGACGCTCTAGTCCTTGGAGGCATGATTATCAAAATGATCAAAAATTCTCTGGTCTGTTCTCACGGACAGCGCCAATCTGTTGGAGGTGGGTTATGGTTCCACAGATAACAGCTCCTTCTTAACTCGAACAGTGACCGTTAATGGGTGGATATACCTACAAAAATCATCGGAAGGTGCTCCGGCGGGGAGGCTCCGACGCTCAAATCAGTAAATAGCGGTTTTCGATTGAAAGAAACAGACTGAGAGTAGAGAGAATGTTGTTCCCTGTGATCAGTGTGCCAAAAGAGTTAGGCCCAGAGTGCGTACCTGGTTCTGAGACTTTTAGGGATGATTTATACCTCAAAGAGACGTGCGCCACCGGGGGACTTCAACCCTACTTTCCTTATCGAATTGATCTGGGAATCTCGGGAGTTAATTCTATGAGTTGATTACGATCCTCATTTATTGATAGAACTACCATTTTGAAGAGGGATACTTTCCTTACTTGAAAGATTCGGGATATGCCGTTATGAAATAGGAGACTAAAGTTAAGGAAGTTCTGATCTTCCTTTAAAATCGTTAGGGGAGCTGTCTGTCGTTTGGTCGCTCGACCGATATAGGGTCAATCGGGACTCGTCCGATTGGTATGCTGATATTTGTTTGTCCGATCGGGGCGACACGGTGAGTATCGTTTGGTGGACCCGGGCGACTGAGGCTTTATCGTTATGGAGGTCTGGACGATTGAGGCCATTCGATAGATTGATCCGTGCGACTGAGGCCCTTCAGTAAATTATTGTGACGATTGTCAGATACAGGTCCGTGAGCACCCTTCATGGGCTTCTTTGAGAATTAACTCTTTTGGTTTGGACTTTTGGGCCACGTCCCATCAGTAACTATGCAACCTAAACCCTAATATAAACAAAAAATAACAAAGTCCAATTTCAAACAAGATTATCCTGATTGATATATAAAGATATCACTGGCAACGGCGTCAAAAACTTGTTACGCGATTTTGATATATTACCATTTCAGACAAATATACTCTAATCGAGTGTTGTGTATAGTGTAGAATAAGTGTCGATCCCACGAGAATATTTTATACTACCAAATATGAATAACCCTAATCTAAGTTGATCAAATCGAATCAAGTTCTGAAAATTTTAGAAACTACTAAAAACAAAATCTAAAATATGAAACTCTAATATGATAAAAACCTTAGGACATGATTTCATTTATTTTTATCTTTTTACATGGTCAAATCTCTTCAATCCCTAAGTTCATTGGCTAATGATTTATTATTGATGATGACAGATTTTTCTAAATTAGATTCACCTAATGGTCATGCAAGGAATCCCTAATTTGTCTAACCGAAATCCAATAGTCATACAATTTCGATTAAATCAAATCGCATTAAGTTTTGTAAAAATCTGTAAATTAAGGTTTCCCTTAATCCCCACACATGAAATTAATCCAATGGCCATGCGCATAATTTCATATGGAATTTATTATTTGGACTAATATTGTGCAATTATATTAGTCATACATGAATTCAATCTCAAATCATCAAAACGTCGGGCCCAAAAATGTTTGAAACATTAAGAACAATAATAAAATCTCATCAAAATAATAATCATGCCAATAAAACTTAATGGAATGAATCAAATCAAGTTATATATTAATCAAAAAATAAAATTCATCGAATCCTAGGAAAAGTAAAATTAACTAGACATTGAAAAGAAAAATAAGAAAGTAAAAGAAAATATTACAACCCTTATTTGCATGAACATGGAGGTCGAAATCTCTTGGGATGGAGGAGGCTACAAGGGTTTGTAAAGTGGTGGAAGAATGAGAAAAATAAAAGAAAAATTTGTGCCTGAGGAGCTGCCCTATTACCATATATATATAGGAGTGAAAACCTTAGGAAAAATTTAGAAACTTGAACTATTTTGAAAGTTTGGACTTTGAATTTGATTTGGAAACTTTTTTTGCTGGTTAATAATGATCTTTAACTTTCCAAATATTTGAAAATTCTCTTTTCTTCAATTTGGATAATTTCTGAAATTATCATCAATGCAAATCCGAAATTTTAGCACCATGTTTCCATTTTGATTCCCAGTTTCCATTTTTCAGCACTGTAGTAATTTTGACTAAATATTTGGGCATCTTTTGGTGGAGGTCTTCATAGGAGTTGTAGGGCTTGAAGTTTTCTTTCAAATGCCATAAGAATCACCTTAATCGGACATCAGGATAAAAAGTTATGACCAAAATACTGCATATTGTCTGGTCAATCCGAAAATAACAAGTTTTGCTCTATTTTTCCTAAATCAATGACCACGAAAATAAATCAATACAAAATCATAAAATATGGTTCAAATCAATCCTAAAACAAATAAATAAATGCTAAAAAAGATATAATTCCAATGTATAAAAATATTACTATCATTCAGTTTTACTGCATGCACTTGTAGATTGTATCATATAAATCTCATTGAGAACTAGCCGAATAGCGAATAGGATACCGTGGAGTTAGATTCCTTTAGAGGATCGGGGCGATGAGGACCATTTAGGGAGATAGATCCCATCGGTAGAGCGGAGCGACATAGCCCCATTTTTGCTTAAGCATATTGAATATATTTAATCATGGGTCTTATGCTGACTATTGAACATGTTTCGTACTATGTATTGAACCTTTTGAAGAGAGTCTCATCATTTGCCTCTGACTCATGGCGTCTTTCTCATGATGTCGTTTCATGAGAAAGACGCCATGAGTAATGACTTTACCGAAAAAGTACCAAACTTTTAATGCAACGAGTGTCCTTTCGATTTCCGTGAACCGTATTCAGTGGTCCTTTAAAAGCTACGCATTTAGGCGCATTACATACTTTGCATTTTCATCTACGAACAACTCTCTTATCTGGTGAAAGTTTTGCTAAAGATGCCGAAGGGTTCGACTTCTTCCTATCAAAGCATTAGCGAGGTTCAAAGCATAATGACGAAGGATATGGCTCTGGGAGGTGATTTTGCATTGGTATTACCCACTGATAGAGATAAGACGAGGAGAGCACCCGACGGTTGTGTCCCCATGTATAGGTAGGTCATGAAGTACGGAGTAAAGATCTCGTATACAGGCCCGCTCACCTGGTAATACAGTATTGGAGGGTCTACCCCACATTGCTCATTCCTAGCGCATGGTGTTTCGTGGCTACGATAATTTTCCTGTTAGGGTTTTGTCACCTTCGTTTTGATGTGGAGATTCTAGTAATCCTTTTTTCGCTAACACGATATAAGGATCAGGGTTCTATCCACGGTTGGTATTGACTGCAGGTTCGTCCGGATTCCTACTAAAAGTTTTACTATAGTGAATCAAAAGACAAATTCTAGATGTAGAAGTATTTTTCTTTTAGGTTCTTGAATAGGGAGTTTTTGCTTATGTTGCCAAATACAGAATAGGAACCATTGCTAAAAGGAAAGCCTCCGCTTCTTACTCGTCATTCTCAGTTTTTCAGATCTATCAGGCATTATTATCAGCCTACTCATTGAAACATTTGGGTGCACTCGCTGGTGGATAATCAAATGTTACTTTTGGCGGGTTTGTTGATTGATAAGAGAAGGAAAATCATTAGGCCCATCTTGCTAGAGCAGAATGAGAAAGAACTGGTCGATGACCTAAAGCTAGTAGAGCGTTCCATCTTGGATACGATTTTGATCAATAAAGATGTGAGGCCAGATGCTAAGAGGCCACATAAGCGCGCTGAGGGACCTCCTAAGAGGGGGCCATCGAAGTCGAAGAAAAGAAAAATCCTGTATCTGAGTCTCCCGAAAAAGAGGAGTCATGCGAAGGGGCCAAGGAGCACATATTTCGAGTCTTGTCGAGGCGTTCAGAGGAAGAAGGTGATCATGGGGAAGCCAAAGGGTATACGTCTCCCGCTATGTTGAGATGTTCTACGTCTGTAAGAGTAAAGATAGAGGGAGCGAGTGATCGACTGCTTGGTGTATCTTTCTCTACAGAGGGTGCCAAAGAAGGTGTCCCGATAGAAGAAGCTCTAGAAGCAGAGGCACCCATGGGTGCGACTGCCTCATTGAAAGGGGTCCCTCAGTGGGGTCTCATGCTCCTATTGTATATATAAGCGAGACATTTGTTCAGTCTCCTATAGAGTTATGGAGCCATCATTACGAAAGAGCGGAGGAAGAGGGATTCTCATTGTTTGTTTCCGTCAGACCTTTCAATCTCCAAAAGGAAAGGCAAGAGGGGGGATCCATTGCTGTCTGTAGGGGGCTAAAGATTTGATTGCGTCAATGCCGAAGGGACGTTTCAACTAGCTGAACAGTTCAACTTTCGAGATCCTGACTTCGAATTACCAAAGGTATCTCCCGAGTGGGTGGACAAGGCCCTTTAGTCTCTTTGCTTGATAGTATTGTTCTAGCCGGAGCTCATCCTGTTTAGTTCTTTACTTTAATTAACTTGTGTAATTTTTTCCCCAGACTGTAGTTTTGGCGAAACTACAAAGACAACGGAGGAAGCAAGTCAAAAAATCAAGTTAATCGTCTGGAGAATCAAATCCTAACATTACAAGATGTTTTGGAAGAGAGAAATGGCCAGGCCGAGAGCACCTCTAGTGTCTTGCTCACTGAGAATGACGAACAGATCATGCATTTGGGAGAGAAAGTGGCATCGACCGAAAAGTGATGCGAAGAATTGGAAGCCGAACGGCGTATTCACATTGGCAACTTGATAACCCCGGAGGTATTGGTACAATTGAGGGAAGAGTCCCTTTGGGAGGCTGAGCAAAGGATATCACATCATGAAGAGTCATGTCTAACCCTCATGCATTCCCAACGCAAGCTACTAGAGAGACTAAAGTGTGCTGAGTCAATAGCTTGTGAAACTGGGATGTATGAGGCTCTATCCCCTTTGGAGGGGCGGTTGATCAGATGGTAGTGAGCCAAGTACCCATTTTCGTAGCTCCAAATCATGCAGGCCGGCTACAATTCAAGCAGCTATGGAATCCTCTTCTCGAGAGATCATAGCACTTCCTCCTCCCTAATTCAATGTGATTTTGTATTTCGTTTGGAAGGCTTTTCGCTGTTTAGTGTGTTTATTCTTTTGTAAGAGTTCCTTTTTTAGTAAAATGCACCCATTTCTTAGCATATTCCTAATGTGTCTTGCTGACAATTTCTTGAGTCAATTGGTTTATGGCATATCACTAATTTATCCAGGAGTGCATCTGCCGCTCAAAAGACTTAGATAACTGTCACGCCCCGACCCTCAAATCAAACACGTGACAACCGCCGTGTTATCTCAGCATACGAGCAGAACCTCCCCATATATCAGAACAACGCAAGGTATTTAACATGTTCAATCTTGTTTTCAAAACAATTTAATATCAACTACGGACCAACCCGGTCCATCCAGTCTCAATGGCACGCACGAGGCTAACCCTGTCGTTCCAACTCTAACAAATGCACTAGGCCAACATGAACAACAAATAATTCTTAATAATGTTTTCTCAAATTCAAAATATTCCAAAATTTACCAATAAAGTCCAAATGTCCCATATAAACAATAAGTTTTTTTTTACAAACAGTAAAATTTAAGCAAAAATTTACAAAATCCAATAGTCCAAGTGAGGATTTCATCAATACTTGTCCACCAAAATGAAAATAAAGCTAGTATTAATTAAATCCAAACCAAAATGAAAAGTACAAAGCCTCATTCCATGGATCTTACGACATCAACTCAAAAATGACATCTACGTTATCAATACCTGTAGCAATTCAGCAAAAATATCCTCAACTGGCTCCAATGACGTCTCCCACCTAAGCTTCCTCTGAAAAATATAGAAGAGATGGGTAAGTTTGGGAATACTCAGCGAGTGGAGTGCAATGACATGATTATGTCAATAAATGAGGGGTGAATGTGGGTGAGTCAAAACATATGTCATCAACAACTCATTGAATATAAAATAATTTCTGACAAATCAAAGTAATTTCAAACAAACATGCACCTACAGAGTTTAGACTTTCCGAAAATCATGGGGTCTCCCTAAGAAATCACTCCCGTCCTAGATTTGGCCGAACCGGGATGAAAACTTGCCAAGGGATTTTCAATCTACTTATTTCGAAATACTATATCCCCCTTCCTTGGCATTGACTCGTATCTCACCAGGGAGCTCCCAAATATAGCACGATTTCGGTAGAGGGAGCCACGTCTGCCTCTCTCTCTCATCCAACCCCAACCATGTCACCCTGTCGAGTCACTCCGTGGAGGGAATGGCTATAGCCATTTACCTCATGCACCATCATTTCATAAATATCCAATCCTCATTCAATGTGACATAACATCAAAAATCAGATTTCCAAATCACATATCATAATCATGAACACAATTTCAAATTTAGTATGGCACAAATTCATTCACATATAATATGGATGCATATATAGTTCAATTCTCATTTCAGAACATCCCACAATTACAAAAATTTATACAAAAATCATATAAAAACATTTAAAGCTATTTATAAAAAGAATTGAAATCATGTTGCTCATTTAAGACACAATGAACCATCCACTCACCTCTTAGGAGGGTAATCACTCCCAAATTCCAAATCAAACAAAATCCAACCTCTCTTTTGATTTCGAATGCCTTAACCTAAGACATTGGTCACAAACTTATCATTAAATCACATACCAAAACTAGCGTAAATCGATTTCTTCCAAAATATTTTTACAATTCTAGTTTTCCAATTCAACACATGATCAATTTACCCAAATAAACTGGTAATCTAAATTTATGGTAGCCAAACACACATAGGTAATGATGAGCTAACCATCAGGTTAGGGGGGCTCCAGTACAAGTCAAGATACATTTATACTAACAGAACAGGGAAAAAGAATAGAAAATCACTGCACTGGAGTTTCTAACTATCAATTTGTATGGTATCAATGTATATGAATGTTGCATTCTAAAAATTTACAAGTTTATTTGATCCATACTTAAAATCACAATTGATCGAAATACAAGTAACAAGAATGAGGTCATGTACGGGGATTTATTTCTCTCAAGAATAGGTACAGGAACCCAGCTAATTGGGTCATACATATGGTTTTTCATACTAAAAGCAACAAGAAATCATTCGAAAATTAAATGGAGTAGAATATCCACTCACCTAGGGTTCTTCGACTCTCACTGTCATCTATAACCAATTTGAACCACCAACCCTAGCTACAAAGAGATAAAATCTGATCGCTCTTGGTCTCAATTCCATCCTCTGATGCGTCCTTCTGCTTCAGAGAACTCAAATCATTGATGATATTTAGAAGAATAATGAAAATTGAAGAGGAAAAAAGGGAATCAAGAGATGGAGAGAGTGATTTGAAAGTGAGAGGGAGAGGCAGCGATGAAAGGAGAGAGTGTAGAGGCTAGAATCGGGTGAAAAGTAAAAGAGTAAATGTGGGTTTTGTCTTTTCTTCTTTTTTTTTTTCCTTTGACTTTTCTTACTCCTTTTTTTCTCCTCTGTTTCTCGGTGCTACAATAACGGTGCTTGGACTGTGAAGACCTGACTGACGCAACATCGATTTGTTTGGGATAGGGGATCCCATCAACAGATCAGGGCGATACGAGCCTGATCAAGACAACACAGATCTGTTTGGATGAACAGATTTCATCGGTGGATCGAGGCGACATGAGTTCGTTCAGGGACGTCGAGCTTTCCGATAGAATGGGACGACAAAGACCCATTCAGAGAGATAAATCCCCACTACAAAATTAAAGTAGTATGCAGACGGTGATTTTTATTGTCGATGAGTTTTAGTGACAGTTTTTTATGATCTTTAGAGACGCTTTTGATAAAACTGTTAGAAAATGTATATATTTCCGACGGTATAAAATTGTTAATCGGAAAAAGTTTTTTAACAGTCCGTAAAGTAGCAAAACCGTCTGTAAAAAATGATGTTTAATTCCGACAGCTATCAATTGTGGTCCCTAAATATAGCAGTGTACAGAGACGGTTTGAAAATAATCACTATATAACTTTTCTTTTCTGTCTACTCAACAATACCGTTTATATAAATTCTTTATCTATGCTGACTAATATATTTTACTGTCTATAAATGCCATCTATTATTCGGACGGTTATCACTTGTCATCGACAAATATGACAACTTTTAGTGATAGCTTGGAAAAAGTTACTATATGAGTTTTTTTATTAGCAATTAAACAATATCATTTGCATAAATCTATACCTATACTAACATATTTAATGCACCATTTGTAAAAGAGTTGTTCAATTAAGACAGTTATTAATTGTTGTCAGTACTATGGGTAGAGATAACATGTTGTAATTTTATGATAAATTACGGTGATAACTAATAGTAATATAGTAGTAATTAAAATTGTGATAAGTTTAGGATAATTAATAGTAATATAGTAGTAATATAGTGAATTGTGTTAAGTTTATGATAAGTGATAGTAATATAGTGGTAACTAGTAGAAAAAAACAAAAGAACAAAAAAAACCAAATAGAAAAAAATAACAAAAAAAAAAAATAACAAAAGGAACAAAAAAAGAATGAAAAAAAATGAAAAAAGAAACAAAAAAGAAACAAAAAAAGAAAAAAATGAACCAAAAAAATACAAAAGAAGAACAAAAACAAAAACAAAAGCAAAAAAAAAAAGAAGCAAACAGGAGGCGCGGTAGACCGCGCCTCTCATGTGCTAATTTTTTTTTTCTTTATTCTTTTTTTGTAATTCTCTCTCTCTCTCTATTTTTTTCCTTCTACACTTTTTTTAACTTTCTTTATTTTTTTTAACTCTCCATTTTTTTAACATATTATTTTCTATTTACTCAAAATTTTTTGATAATATTAATTTTATGATTTTTTTTTTCATTTTCTATTGGAAATTAATCCATTTTTCTATTTTCTTTACTCTTTTTGAATTTTTTTTTTTAAAAAAAAACTATCTTGTGTTAAAATTTTTATTTTTTTACAATATTAAATTTAAATTAAAATTAAGATTTTTTTATCAATACTTACTACCACTATATTATTACCCTACATTACCATGCACGGTTCCACCGTCTCCGCAGTTCTACCGCCTCCCATTGTGAGATACTATCGATTACTACCAATGACTATATTATAGTCTATGATTCCACCGTCTCTCTCACGGTTCTATTGTCTCTCCCACGATTCCCTATTTAGGTTTTTTTTAACACTTATCTTTTAACTTTCTTTATTCTTTTTTTTTTTAACTCTCTCTCTCTTTCTCTCACTCTCTTTCTTGTTACACTCCTTTTTAACTTTCTTTTTTTTTTTTACTTTCCTTTTTTCCTACACAAATAAAAAATTATCTTAAAATTAAAAAATTATTATTTTTTGGTAATATTAATTTTATGATTTTTCTATATTTTTGGTAATATTAATTTTATGATTTTTTTATATTTTTTTTATTCTATGATTCTTCTTTTTTCCTTTTTTTTTTTGTTGAAAAAGTAATTTATTTTAATATTTTTGCTTTGCATTTTTTAAAAGTAATTCATTATTTATAATATTAAATTAAAATTAAAATAATTGGTGATATAATTTTAAGTTATGTGATATAGTGCTATGTCTGTTTTAGAATTAGGTCCAATCATCAAATAAAACATGCAATTTGGATCGATAACATGGCAAAAAATGAACTAATGTTGGATTGACAATGTGGCATAAGACTAAAACTAAAAGTCAGGTAACTAAAAGGCAGGTAAAATAAAAGCGAGTGGGAGACAAAATTTTTAAAAATGATGGGTTTTGAAATTATTTATGAAAATAAGACGGTCAACATTCCTTAAAATCATCAAATCTCTCACATTCCCTTGAAAGCTCTTCCTTCCTCCCTAAGCTCTCAAAATCCATGAAAAAATTATTACTCAACCAAATATGCTTTCAACAAAAACTCTCACCCAACCAAAATTTATACTACATTTTTAATATCCAGACCTATCAAAACTCTCAATCTATAAGTGGATCCTATCTTACAAGAAAAGTAGATTTTGATGATAAAATTTTAATTTAGAAATAATCTAATAAAAATTTTAAATTAAGTGACATCTTATAAATATAGTCTAAATCTTGTTATGACTATATTTTAAGTTACTTAATCTAGTTAAAATTGAAAAAATTACATGATAACAATTTATAAAAATTATATAAAATGTTGTACAATCCAAAGGAAGGACATGTGACCGACTAAAAGTATGAAAAATATGAGGCATGAGTAATGGCTAAAATAGGTAAGGAATATAATGAAAAAAATGCAGGTAAAGAAGTGTGAAAAAAGTGCGGGTAATGAAAAAATAGCAGATAAAAAGTGTAAAAAAATAATCATGGAAAAAAAGACGAGCTTTGAAATTGTCTTTAAAAATCTTATTCCAAATATATTATATTAACTTCAAAACTTTTCTTTCCCTCAAAACTTTCAAAATCAATAAAAATTTTAACTCAACCAATAAATTTCCAAACCTCATTTTCAACTCAACTTTCACTACACTTTAAATACCATCTACTGTGCGAATGGGTATTTTAAATATTTTAAATATTTATAGTAACTATTTTTAACAAAATGTGTAGTCCTTTTGAATATTACATAAAATTATAAATATTAATCTTGAAAATAGAGATGGAGGAGATGAATTAACACACATGAATGAAGATGAGGTTGATAGAGTAGGATGTGATGCGTATACATATGAAATGTAATGTAATGTGATGATGAGGTTGATAGAGTAAGATGGGATGCGTATACGTATGAAATGAAATGTAATGTAATGACATTTCATTTATGTGATCATTAATTTATTTTCTCTATTTTTATTCTATTTCATAATATAATATAATGTAGAAGTGATAATAATTCATGACATGATATGATAACAAGTGGTAATTAGTGATAACAAGAGATAATAAAACATGATATAAAGTGATTTTATTTTATTAATATGGTTATAATGCATGTATGATAACAAGTGGTAATACGATGAATGATATATAGTGATGTGACTATAATGCATGGTAATAAGTGATAATAATATGGTAACAAATAATAACAGAGTGATATATCTATAATGGATGGTAATAGACGGTAACAAGTGATAAAGCATGATAATAAGTGATAAACTATGATAACAAGTGATAATAACATATAACAACAAACAATAAAATTGCATTACATTATCAAATAGTTTAGATAATGTAGTATATTATTAATTATATGATTTTATATCAGTAATTATGAATATTATATAATATAATGTTAATTAATATTAATTATCAATGAAAAATAAAAAAATAAAAAATTAATATTAATTATCGTACACGGGATTGGTGCCCGCCAGCATGCGCGGGCGCCCGTGCAAGCAGGGGGCTGGCGCCCGTCTCCCTGCGCTGGTGGCCGCCCATGCAGGATGCTAGCGCCTGCACACTTGCGCGGGCGCTCGCAAACTTGTGTGGGCGCCTGCGAATGGGGCACCAGCTTATGTGCACATTACTATGTATTATTATTTATTATAATACATTACAATCTATTATTATATAACTATTAGCATATACATTAACATACAGTACGATATATTTTTTGATTACAATTAGTATATACATTAGTATTAAATTTCTATTAATATTATATATTACTGTTACATACTCTTATATATTATTACTATATATTATTATATATTACTATCCATTGCTACCATTACTATATACACTTGGACTGACAATGTAATGTATTACTATATTACTATATACTCATTACTATATATACATTACTACATATTACTATATTGGTAATTGGAGTTGCAATATATTACTATATATTACACTATATATATATATTAGTATTTTATTTATATTGTTATATTGTACACAAAAGAATAACAAAAAAGAAATTAAAAATTAAAAAAATTAAAACAAACAAAAGAAAAATAAATAAATATAAGAGGGGCGGTTCCACCGCCGGTCGAACCACCCTCCTATCTTGAACTTTTTTTTTCTTTTTGTTTTGTTATTCTTTTTTTATTTTGTTTTTTTATTCTTTTTTATTTTGTTTTCTTTATTTTTTCTATTTTTTATTCTTTTTTATTCTTTTGTTTTTTTATTATTTTATTTTTTGTGCCTACTATGTTGAATTGTTTTTTCTTTTGTTTTTTTTTATTCTTTTGTTTTTAATTTTTGTTCTTTTATTTTTTTTTCTCCCACACAAATGCATGGTAGATAGCGTCTTTTTTTTCCTTTTGTTTTTTTTTTAAATCCGAAAGAAACTTTTTCATGATTAAATCAGAAATTTTCTAAAATTTTGGTCTTAAAACCATTTTTTTAATGAAATCCAAGCACTACACTTTCATGCTCACACATATGCAACATAGCAATTGTTTTCTATTTAGAAATTGCTATAATTCCTACTGCCGTTTATGAGCTTTTCAAGATATAGCTCTCTATTCTAACACTTGTTTCCTAAATCTTATAAGATAGCAACCCAATTATAGACTTCTACAATAACAACAATCTAAATCTTCTATCCCAAAAATTAGGATCAACCATATGAGAGACAAATATCGAGAAAAAAAGAAAAATAATAATAAAATAAAATAAAATAATAATAATAATAAATTTGATTTAATTTGTGCGGATTCTTCTATATCACTCTTTCCTATCTAAAAATATCTCCTCAACTAAATCCATATCGATCATGTCTTTGCGAATATATTGCGTCCAAATTTTCAACAGTCTACCTTTACGTTTTATTAACTCTCTTATATTTAAGTTCTCGATCTTTTTAACAGGTGCATTTTTAGATTTTCGTTGTACATGTCCAAACCACCTCAGGCAGTACTCTCTCATCTTAGCTATAATTGAACTAAATCTCAACTTATTGCGTATCTCATCGTTTCTAATTCTATCTTTTTTAGTTTTTTAACACATCCAAAAATTGCAAACTTCTACAAATTAATCATTTCATTTTGACTCTATTTTTAGCCTTTGATTTTACAATTTCTATCTATCTTCTCCACAAAAAATATACACCTTTCGATTATACCGGTTATATCAACAACAGAAATATCTTACTCTAACCAAAACCTTCCCCTGAAATAGTAAACGCAAGAATAGCTAGAGTTTGGATTTTACAGCAACGCTCTTCCTCAAAAATGAAGAATTGTTTTCCCAGCAATACTAACATTCGTAAAACAATTTGTAAGAATTATGTATTTTTATATTGCTAAATACTAATTCTTTTCTATATTCATCATCAGTCATCAATCTTAGACAATTGAAGGAACCAACAAGCGTGATTCGCAGTTTTCTTTTACACCTTTGTTTGGCCTTGAAAACGTAAACTTTTGGGTATGTAGTCCTACTTCAACCTCTTAATGCATGCTTGGTGTTATTTTGTGTATTTTTATACTGCTAAATACTAATCCTTTTCTATATTCATCATCATTCTTAGACAATTGAAGGAATCAAAAATTTAATTGCAGACCTCTTTTACAGCTTTGTTTGGCCTTGAAAACGTAAGGTTTTGGGTAAGTAATCCTCTTAATGTATGCTTTGGTATTTGATTATTTGTTTGTGAGAAAATGGTTACACCTATTCTGACTAAGGATCATTTAAAATTAATATCGTAAATTAACAAGATTGTTTGTCTTTACATGGCTTCCAATGATTGCAAAAAAATGTTAAAATGTTTTCGTAGCATCCAAACTTTATATGTATTTAGTCATTCCCAAATTCTATGCTAACTAGAACTTGACGAGTTCAATTTTCCTTCATGTTACCCCAATTTCGATGATGGACAACAACAAGGTAGATTTCTTTTTATTTGTTATCACTTAATTAGTAGTAATAAATTGTGTTAATATAATATAATAGTATTAGTAAAATCACAAAAGAATAAAAAAAAAAAAGGAAAAGAACCAAAAAAGAACCAAAAAAAAAATGGCCGGTTCCACTATAATATAATGGTATTGGTAAAAACACAAAAGAATAAAACAAAAAGGAAATAAAACAAAAAAGAACAAACAAAAAAAAAAAATCAACATCCTCCTACGTTGAACTTTTTTTTTCATTTTCATTTTTAATTTTTTATTCTTTTTTATTTTGTTTTTCTGTTCTTTTTTACTTTGCTTTCTTTATTCCTTTTTTATTTTCTTTTTTATTCTTTTGTTTTTTTTATTATTTTATTTTTTACGCCTATTATGTTAAGCTTTTTTTTTCTTTTCTTTTTTTATTCTTTTCTTTTTAATTTTTGTTCTTTTGTTTATTCCTTTTTTTTGTTCTTTTGAATTTTTTTCTTCTTTTATTTCTCCCACACAAATTCATGGTAGATCATGCCTTTTTTTTCCTTTTGTTTTTTTTTTTAATCGAAATGTGCTATTAACAATACAAATTTTTTTATGACTAAATCCGAATTTTTCTAAAATTCCTATCCTAAAACCATGTTTTTTTTTAATAAAATCCAAGCACTACGCTTTCATGCTCACACAAACTTTGGTGGGCAGTAAGGCTATGCATTGCACAGCTAGGAATTGCTAGTAATTACAACAAAATAAGACATATGGAACTGTTTTGTGAAAAATGAGGCAGGAAATGAGTATTGCGATTTTCAAAAGATGCTTTCATGCAACGTTTTGCCCGTTTTTCCATTTTCACAAATTAAGAACAACGCATGCAATGAAAAAAGAAGTGAAAAAAAAGTGCAAAACTGGCGGCTTTTGAAAATTTTTTTGTGAAAATGATACATTATAAATCATCCGCGTGGAAAATTTTACTATTAAAACTTCAACTTCTTCTTCTCTCGAAAGCTCTCCTCCCCTAACTTATTTAAATCTCCAACTCACTTTACAAAATTTTATCAAAAGTTAATCACATTTTTTTGATAAAAAATCACTTTGGGGTTTTGGTTGGGTGTTTGAAAGATTTGGATGAGTATTGTAGCTGACCATGAAGAATTACAACTATTTTAAGAAGAAGTTCAGTCTGCAATCATCCCAAGATGTTATCCAGGTTTAAAAATAAACATATCATTTTAATTTGGGGAAGAAATTTTTTAATTGTTTGTATTTAAATTTTTGTTTTGAGCAGTTGTCAAGAAATACAGAGACCATGTGCTATCAAGATGTTTTGGGAATTAGAAAAAGGAAATTGCATAATCTTACTAATTTCACTTTTGTCTGATTTCTTTGGTTTTTGACTTTTAGGGTATTTTACTAATTTTACTTTTTTTTTTGAATAATAATCAAAATTATTTGTATTGTACCAGATGCCGAGAGTGCACATAGAACCCAACCATCATTATCGCCACCTGACTCCATCCCACAGATAATATTTTCATTTATAATCATTCATTCTTTACAATGTTAACATGTAATTATATTCATTTTACTACTATGTAATTATATTAATTTTGATTTTTATGAATAGATTGAAATGAAAGATTGTGTGATCACTGTCTATTTAATTTTGAAATTATCTGGTTTTGATACTGGGATTGTACCTTCAAATGATAATAATATTTTTTGTGATCGAAGTGAATATTTTTTGATTGAGATAGTAACATTTTTGCACATGAAATAATATTGTGGTAACAAACAATAATATTGTATTAACCATTGATATAAGATAGTAATTTATATTAGCACATGTGAAAACCCTTTATTAATATTTGTGGTAACCGACGATAAAAGATAATAACATTTACTAACACTAATAGTAACTAATGATACAAGATAGTAATTTATTCTGTTAACTTTACCTAATGTCAATAGTAATTTATAATAACACTTGTATACAATAAACATGTGATAACACGTGGTAACCGATGATGCTAATACTAATATTGTGGTAATATTGTGATAACTGACATATACTAACACATGTGGTAACATATGGTAATGGTAACACATGTGGTCACATATAGTAACATATACTAATCGATGATATCGTAATACATGTGGTAACATGAAGGGCGTTGGCGCCCGCGCAAGAGGGGGACTGGCGACCTCCGCTCATACGCAAGCACCTGCATAAGAGGGGGCTAGTGCCCGCACAAGAGAGGGCTGGTGCCCGCCCCACATATGTAGGCGCCCGCATGCTTACGCCGGCACCCACCCAAGTGGGGGCATGGCACCCGCCCCCATGCGTGGGCGCTCGCCACGTAGGGCACTGGCACCCACGTCTTAGTAACCGATGATAAAAGTAGTAACATCTCATAACACAAGGTAATCGATAAAATCATTATTATTTCATAATTCAATGGTAACCGATGATGATCGTAATCGATGATAAAATCAGTAACATTTTCTAACTAAATAGTAATCGATGATGAAAGTAGTAACATTTCGTAACACATATCGTAATCGATAATAAAATCAATAAATTTTCCTAACTTTTTCTAACTCAGTGGTAACTGACGATTAAAATAGTAACATCTTGTAACACATGATAACTGATAATAAAATTAATAATATTTTCTAACTCAATGGTAACCGACGATGAAAATAATAACATTTCATAACATATGATAACCGATGATAAAATCAAGTAACTTTTCCTAACTCAATAGTAACCAATGATGAAAGTAGTAACATCGTAACACATGATAAACGATGATAAAATCAGTAATATTTTCTAACTCAATGATAACCAATGATGAAAATAGTAACATCTCGTAACATATGGTAACCGATGATAAAAACCTTAATTTTTCCTAATACCTTATTAGCTAACGATAAAATCACTAATTTTACTAATACTTTTCTACCGTCAGTATACATATATGACATACTCCAATGGTAACTAAAACCATTAGGATATACCTATATTGACTGGTGTATACCCAATTGAAGGTCCATCTGTTAGAGAAAGTTTTGCTACGGTTTTAGTGGATTTTATTGACGATTTTTTACCGTCTGAATAGTGCATTTGTTTTGTAGTGCCCTTCAGTAGGACGGGGCAACAGAGTCTCATTTGGGAAGATAGATCCTTTCAGTAGGTCGGAGCGACAGAGACCCATTCGGGGAGATAGATCCCTTCGATAGGACGGGACAACAGAAGCCTATTCAGAGAGATAAATCCCTTTGGTAGGATGGAGTGACAGAGGTCTATTCAGAGAGATAGATCTCATCGGTAGGACAGGGTGATAGAGGCTTATTCGAGAAGATAGATCTCTTCGATAGGACAGGACGACAGAGGTCCATTCGAAGAGATAGATCTTCTCAGTAGGACAAGGTAATAGATACCCATTCGGTACACAATCGTGTATTATCATGAAAAGAAATCGATATTGATTAGACTAAATGTGAACACAAAGAAAATTATCAGCTAGATAAAAAACGTCTGCTAAGGGAAAAACATTAGAGTTTACTTAAGAAAAGAGACAGAGAACGTCGGGTAATAAGTTAGAAAGGTACAAGTTGGAATGTAGGGTTCATGCAGGAGAAGGCATGTTTTTCCATTCCATACTAATGAATTTTTGTAACTTTTCACTTCGGACCAAGAATTCCAATTCATCTTTAAACCTTTTGCAGTCGTCGATCGCATATCTATAATCCCGATGGTAGTGGCAGTATTTTGCTTTGTCCTTTTTCGAATCATCTTTGGTGGGATGAGGTGGCCACTTTATATACGATTTGTTTCTGATCTGAAATAAGATCTGGCTGGGAGCCTCGCTCAGAGGGGTGATGTGCTGAACTTTTGCTGGCATGGAGGGCCCGATCAATTCTTTTTGGGTGTCAACTGCTGAGGTGATCAACTACGCTCTTTTCGAGATGATCTTCTTCTATCGTTCGAATGTTTCGGCATCCTCAGCTACGATGTATTTTTTAGCACGAGTATAGAACTCCTGGATGATGGAGGGGGGATTCTTTGTGATCGATGACTTCACACGCCGATGGGCGCAATCCAATAAGAAGCGCAACCAGCACAATGGAATGATCTAAAACTGAAACCTTTATCATCTCGGTTTTGAATTTTTCCAGGAAGTCTCTTAAAGGCTCGTCATCCTTCTACTACAATGACAATAGTGAGGTGGACTTCCTCTTAACTCCTCGGCTGATTACGAAGTGTGCTTCGAATTGCTGATGAAACTGAGAGAAATCTGGATACTAAGCGGTGGAAGCAAATTGAACCAGGTTAGTGCATTACCCTTGAGGGTGATAGGAAAATGTTTGCACATAGAGGCGTCCATCATGTCTCTTGAGATCGTCACCGTTACGAAGTGAATTGTGTGATGGGTCGATCGCTCCATCGTACCTCTCTATAGGAGGCAAAAGTATATCCCGAGACACCGGTTTTAAAGAAATCTTTGGATCAAAAGGTAACATGGCTGAAGGGTATAAAGGTAGACATTTGCTTGAGCTCATCTGGAACAAGTTGTTCGATTTGTTTTCTCAGATTATCAGGATCTTGGCGAGATGTTATCGATGGTTCATGGTTCAATCGAGACATAAACCTCCGTAGGCATGCTTGTCCCGATCCCCTTGAAGAGGACTGGCCCTCGGGCCACACCTCACGTCTAAAACCTTCCAATTATTTACTCATGTCTTAGATCTTGGACTCTAACCTGTTCATCTGAGGTTGACTGACTTGTTCTTGGGGTACCGGCATAGGAGCCATAGCATGAAGAGGTTGAGCATGAGCAGGAGGATTGTCAATAAAACAAGTGGGTGCCACAGGAAGGGCTGCATCAGTGGGGATAGCGGTATGGCCGTCCACGAAGGATACAACCTTTGATGCAGTTCTAGTTCTTCGCTTTGGAGGTATATCGGTTTGATAATCCTGAGAACACAACAAGGATTCTCTAGTCTGTTCCCGCAAACAACGTCAATTGTTGGAGGTGAGTCTTGATTCCACAGATCTGACTCCTTGTAACTCGAACGGACGCTCAATGAAGAGATTTAAAACCTGTAAAAAATCGTCGAAGGGTACTCCAATGGGGAGCTTCCGACGCTCAAGTCAGAAATAGTGGTTTTCAAAAAAATAAACAGACAGAGAAGAAGGGATGACAGATCTCCCTGTGATTTTTGTGTGTTTTTAGTCGAGTCCAGAAAACTTACTTGGCTACAATCTATCGAAGACTTTTATATAATGTTCCGCTAGAGTCATATGATTTCGGAATGTTACAACCCTAATTTTCTTATGAGATAATCCAAAAATTCCGGATCCCAAATATCAAAAATTCAAAATTATTATCATTTAGGAAATTTGATTATATTAGGAGATTATTTTCCTTATCGATTAGATCCTCAAATGTTTCATTTCTTATTCGGGGTATATGTTTCGTACTAAAATAGGAAACTCAGTCAATGGTGGGATTCGGTTGAGTGTTCCTCTCCAGAGATTGAAACGTTCGGTTTCTTAAGTATTTGGTAGTCGTTGGTTGAGTGAGAGAGAAACAGTCGTTCGATTTTACTGAATGCACTTCTAAATTGAATCGTATAAATCTCATTGAGGACCAACTGAACAGCGAATAGGATACTATAGAGTTAGATTCCTTCGAAGGGTCGGGATGACGGATGTCCATTCAAGTAGATAGATTCTATCGATAGAGCGAGACGATATAGACCCATTTGTATTTAAGCATATTGAATATATTGAATCACGAACATTATGCCAACTATTGATCATACTCCGTACAATATATTGAGTCTTTTGAAGAGAGTCCCATCGCTTATATAACAAAAAAATAAAAACAAAAGAAAAAAAAAGTTAGACGTGAACTCTGGGGAGGGACGAGGACAAGAATGGGGCGAAATGTTATTATTCAAGAGAAATGTAATAAATATGAGTTAATTAATGAGCTGAATAAAGAAACACACATAATTAATCGAACAAAATGAGATATAAATTATAGACATATTATCTATTAATTCATTATTTGTATTTTTAAATTTAAAAAAAATGATTTGATACGACATTCAACATTTTACTAGTTTATATAATTTATTTTTGATATTTTGTCAAATCTAATATTATATATATTTATTATAACATAGTTTATTTAAAACACTGTAATTTGGCTTGAATACGGGAAGTTCCACGCAACTTATTGGGTATCTCTGCTGCATGTTTTTATTATTTTGAACTTGTTTGCGTAACGCTGTACACGTTGGCCCCGGGATGATTCATCACCGAACTACAAGGTCAACTCTCGACCACTGCATCAAAACTTTTTACCTCACAAAAGGGGGTTGTGAGCTGAAAGTGCGGCCATATTAGCTTTTTTGCATCAAGCACTAGTGCTGTGGAACATGTGTTTGATTCATAAACTTTGCATTTGCATGGAATGTGTTTATATTATATATTATGCAATCCGATAGCTATGATCCCACCCAGATTTAATATAAGCATAATCACTTGGCTCTGCGCCAGTGGAGTCACCATACATCACACCCCTTCTAGCTTATTTAAAACTTTATCATCTCCTATCTTTGCTTATAAATACATTTACTTGTGCATCTTTGTCATGTATATCGGTGTACAAGGCATGCCTGAACTTCGATTAGAAATGAATGACCCCAATACTGTTAGAGTTTGTCTCTTGGTTTCTATTGTGTTGCTGTCATGTTTCTGTGTGAAGTCCCAATTAACCACCGACTTCTACTCATCTACTTGTCCTAATCTTCTAAAGATTGTTAGGAAACAAGTTAAAGATGCCATCAAAAGAGAAACGAGAATGGCTGCTTCTTTGCTTCGACTTCACTTTCATGACTGCTTTGTAAATGTGAGTGTGGCAATATTATTGTGTTGATTAGAGCATTTCATTCATATGTGGGTTATAAATCTTCGTGGCTTTCTTCTCAGGGCTGCGATGGATCTGTCCTGTTGGATGGAAGCAATGGCGAGAAGTTTGCAGGTCCTAACCTTAACTCGGCAAGAGGTTTCGAAGTAGTGGATTCAATCAAGAGGGCTGTCGAGAGTCAATGCAGTGGAGTTGTATCATGTGCAGACATACTGGCCATAGCTGCTCGCGATTCTGTTTTGTTGGTAAGTATATATTATTTCCCCACCCTTCTTATATATGATTGAGATTGAGGCCCAAATGGTAGTGTTGTGTGATGCAGAGCGGAGGACCCACATGGAAAGTTTTACTAGGAAGAAGAGATGGGCTCGTGGCAAACCAAACAGGATCAAATACTAATATTCCTTCTCCCTTTGACACTCTGGATACAATCATCAACAAATTTGCTAATGTTGGCCTCAATACTATAGACGTTGTAGCCCTATCAGGTTTTCTGCACGTAACCAGCAAAAATCTAATGAGAAATTTTCTTAAAACTAGTCTTTTTTTCATCTGAGATTGCTAAAAATCTAGCATTCACTTCTCTACCTTTTGTATCATGCATGTGTAGGTGCTCATACAATAGGGTCAGCTAGATGCGTGACTTTCAGCAACAGACTCTTCAACTTCTCAACGGCAGATGCAGTAGACCCTACGTTGGACTCGACCATGGCAGCTGACTTGCAAAGCCTTTGCCCTGAAAATGGAGATGGGAACAAGACAACATCTCTTGATCGAAATTCGATAGATTTATTCGACAGCCATTATTTCACCAACTTGGTAAACAACAAGGGCCTTCTTTCATCTGATCAAATATTGTTTTCAAGTGATGAGGCCTTATCAATAACCAAAGCTATTGTTGAGAAATATACAGATTCATCTACTTTCTTTACTGATTTTGTCAACTCCATGATCAACATGGGGAACATAAACCCTCTCACAGGGTCTAATGGAGAGATCCGTAAGAACTGCAGGGTTGTTAACTCATAACCTTAAATGGTTTAATTGCATTACACTATTAATAATAATTTCATTGTATCATTTTTTATAGTTTGCACTTTTTAATGACAATATCTAATACCATTTAGCAAGTATTGTATTCAATATATATATATATATATATATATATATATATATATATTTGGTACAATGAAATACAATTAAGCGGGATCGAATTGAGAAAAAAAATAGAAGTGAAAAGATTCTACCATTTAAACTGTACCTAAGGGATAGTATTGTATTCAATATGTATTCAATATAAACATAACCTTACAATAAAATCAATTGCACGTGCAAGGTCGCGAATTGCAAGTGTTATAGCATTAATATTTTAGTGAAACTAGAGTGACATGTCTAATGGGAAAAAATTATGGCTCAAAATGGGTATTCTGCATCAGACGATTGACTTGATTTTGCCTAATCTTGGAGGGAGATTGGCCAAAGAAACGACCAAGCCATTGGCCCAAGCCCAAGACTGAACATTGTGTATGGAATGTCTAGTTGGGCTGGCGCGACGCTGAAGTCCAAACTCAATGCAGGGATGAAAACCAAGAACCTTTGCAAATATCAACCCAAGTTCACACCAACGATTTGTTGATCTAGCGGGAATGGCTCTAGTGGAAAGGGCATCAGAATTTCACATCAAATGTTCAAGTTCGAATCTTGAAAGTGACAAAAATGATATTGGAAGAGCCTTCTTCAAATGAGGACCCGACCGTAACTCGACCTATATTAGTCAGAGTAAAATTTCAGATACTATACAGTAGATCAAATCCAAAGAAAAAAAAATCAACCAAGTTCACAAATATCGCATGTTAAAATGAGCGGTCTCTAGGGAGACCTATCTCCAAGGTGATTTTATGGATCCCATTTTAACGATAAAGAAAAATTAATAATTAAATTATCTCCAAGGAGCTCTTTTAAAAAAAGTGGGGGGGAAACCCATAAGAGCAAGCAAAGCAAAAGGAGATAAGAAATGTAAAATCCAGTTAAAAAATATGATTGCAATGCCAATTGAGAATGAAAAAGTGGTTTGGGAGGGCAAAGTCCTACGGAGATGTTAATTAGGAGATTTGGGCTTGTTCTTTGTTCAAATGTGCGGCCTCAGTAGTATAGGAAGGTGAGTGCCTAATGCAGGACACTAAATACAATTGGACAATGCACATGGGAATGGAATGGAGACGGAAAAGGATGCTTTTCCTTGTCCTAATTCCGAGGAGGGATATGGAGTTGTGGACCAAATCAACAAGAGCCCTTACCACCTGTCTTAATAATAGTTAAAATTATGAAATTAATTAAGATGAAGATTAAAAATTATCCTCGTTAAGATCATGTATATTATTATTTTTTTAATGTGTTGGCCGATCCCTTAACTAAAGGCATGCTACCAAATAAATTCAGGGATCATGTTATAAATATGGGCTTATTACCTTATTTAAATAAAATTCAGAGTTAAATTTTCTCAATAAAATTGTGCACATGTTGTCTTCTTGAGATAAATTCATCAAGTAAGGATCCGAATAAACATAGGATTTATTCATAAAGTAAATGTCATCATAAGGTTGGAAGATAGAATGCATTGTGGTACACGGAAGATAATACTCACTATTAGAGGACTTATCACCGTAACTCGTGTACTTTTTTTTCATAAAGGATTGAATTGGTTCTGATTTCAGGTCGATTTATTGGGACAAGTGGGAGAATGTTAGGAAGATAGAGATCTACTATTCTAATTTTTATGTATACATGTATTTACGGGATTTTTATAGTTCTTATTAAAAAAAAAAAGAAAGAAAGACGTGAAAGCTGGGGAGGGAAAGGACAACAATGGGGCAAGATGTTATTGTTCAATAGAAATATGATAAATAAGAGTCAAATAATTGAGGAAGTCAAGTAAAGGAGCCAACCTATCACCTCCCTTACGAGAGACCTTAGTCGCCTGTTTGCAACGACACTCAAAAGTCTTCGCATGGACTCCAGAAGACATGCGTGGCATAGACCCATTGGTCATAGCCCATAAGTTAACCGTTAATCCCGACTTCAAACCGGTTAAGTAGAAGAAGAGGGTATTCGCCCTCGAATGCCAACGCGCCATCCAGGAAGAAATTCAGAAGTTGTTGACAGTAAGATTCATTCGCGAAGTCAAGTATTCTGAATGGTTGGCTAACGTAGTCTTGATGAAAAAGGCTAATGGCAAGCGGAGGATGTGTGTAGACTTCACCGACCTCAACAAAGCGTGTCCGAATGATAGTTATCCATTCCCCAATATTGACAAGCTTGTGGACAACTACTCGGGACACCAACTTTTGAGTTTTATGGACGCTTACTCCAACTATAAGCAGATCAGAATGGTGCCAGAAGACGAAGAAAAGACCAACTTCATTACCGAATTTGGTACATACTGTTACCGGGTCATGCCTTTTGGCATGAAGAACGCCGGAACAACTTTCCAACGACTGGTCAATATAGTCTTCAAAGACCAATTAGGAAGGAACGTCCAAGTTTATGTCGACAACATGCTCGTAAAGAGTGTTACAACAGAAACTCATGTCACAGATCTCGAAGAGACCTTCCAGACTTTAGAACGGTATAATATGCGGCTAAACCCAGAAAAATGTATATTCGGGATCGCTTCCAGAAAGTTTCTGGGTTTCATGATTACCAATCGAGGGATAGAAGCCAACCCTGAAAAAATACAAGCAATATTGGACATGACACCCCCCAGACACTCAAGGAAGTGCAACGCCTGATTGGTCGAATAGCGACCTTAAGCCGATTCATGTCTAGAGTTGGCGAAAAGTACAAGCCAATATTTGACTCGTTGAAAAGATCCCGACAGTTCGAATAGACGTCCGAGTGTCAAGCGGCCTTCGAACGGCTAAAAGAATATTTGATGCAACCATCGCTGCTCTTACGGCCCATTCTCGGGGAAAAACTTTACCTGCATTTGACTGTCTCCGAACGAGCACTCTATTCTGTAATTGTGAGATAGGAGTCCGCCACCCAGAAGTCCGTCTATTACATCAGCAAAATACCGAAAGATTCTGAAGTTAATTACCAGCTCATTGAGAAGATAGCCTATGTTTTGATTATCTCAGCGAGGCGCCTTCGACCGTATTTCCAGGTCCATACCATTGTGGTACTCACCGATCAACCACTGAAGTAAATCCTCGAGAAAAGGGATACATCAGGACGGCTCATCAAATGGAGTGTGGAGTTAGGCGAGTTCGATATGCAGTACCAACCACGACCCGCGATAAAGGGCCAGGTACTAGCCGACTTTATTCTTGAATGCACTTTTGTCACGGTGTCTGAAGGACAACTTTCTCGCCATCAAGAAGAGTGGGTCACCCCCAAATGGACTATCCATGTAGACGATTGTCAAACTCTTCATGAAGTGGCGCCGGACTTATATTGGTAGAATCGAATGATTTTAAGGCAGAGTACGCCATCCGCTTTGATTTCCAAGCCACCAATAACCAAGCCGAATACGAAACTCTGCTAACGGGCCTCCGGATTGCCACTGACATGGGTGCATGAAATGTCAGAGTGTTTACGGATAGCCAGTTGATCGTGAAGCAAATCGAAGGAGTTTATGAAACCAGAGACCCAGTTATGACAAAATATTTAAGCAAATTGCGCGAAACGATGGACCGATTAGGCAAAGTAGACATTCAACAAATCCCTCATTCGAAAAATGCAAGAGCTGATACCCTGTCGAAGTTGGCTAGTTCTGATTCAGTTGCCTCTAGCCGAATAGTATTTATTGAAAGCTTGCCGTATCCCAGCATCAACAAGCCTAAGGAGATCCTCCCAGTCGATCAGCCGCCTAGTTAGAAGGACCCCATAAAAGAGTACCTAAGACATTATCGCCTGCCAGAATCCCTAGGGGAAGGAAGCAACAAAACTAAAGCGAAAGGCCGCACACTACTCCATACTCGATGGGGTTCTCTACCGTAAGTCGTTTACTCACCCATATCTGCGATACTTAACTCCCAAGGAGGAAAATTACGTCTTTCGAGAAATTCACGAAAGAATCTACGATAATCATCTAGGCGTTCGAAATCTAGTCTATAAGGCCCTTCGACAGGGATACTATTGGCCAACCATGAATGATGATTCTAACAACTACGTCAAAAGGTGCGACAGATGTCAGTGCTTTTCATTGGTTTCTCGGTTACCCTCCATTGAGCTTAATCCAATATCCAACCCTTGGCCATTTGCTCGGTGGGGCATGGATATCTTCGGGTCATTTACCACAACCACGGGACAGCGAAAATTTTTTATTGCAGCGATCGACTACTTTTACAAAGTGGGTGGAAGCTGAACCTTTAACCCACACCACGGCCGCAAAAGTCCAATCCTTCGTGTGGACTCATATTATCACCAGGTTCGGTATACTACATGTCCTTATCACAGATAATGGGAAGCAATTCGACAACTAGAGCTTACGGGAGTTTTGCGAGAAACTGGAGATTCAACATAGTTTCTAATCGGTTGCTCACCCACAAACCAACGGACTGGTTGAAATAACCAACCGAATGATCCTGCAAGGATTAAAGATGACGTTGGACGATGCCAATGGGTGATGGGTCAAAATACTTTACAGCATTCTTTGACCATATCATACAACCCCTCGAAGGGCAACGGGAGAAACGTCTTTCAGTCTAACTTACGGGAGCGAAGCAGTCATACCCGTGGAAATAGGCATTTATTCGCTCCGAGTAGCTCACTATGATGTCGGGCAAAACGAACGCACCTTATGAGAAAGGTTGGACTTATTTTCAGAATTGCGGGAATCTGCATCAACACGAATGACGGCCTATCAGCAACAAATGACTCGGTATCATAACCGAAAGGTTAGAAGCGGAACGTTCAAACTCGGAGAATTGGTGCTACGAAAAGTGGAGGCTACTGGTCAACAGTAGCCCGGAGGTAAGCTCGCCCCTAATTAGGAAGGTCTGTATCGAGTACGTTCCGTAGTTCGACCGGGAACGTACCGACTCAATACCCTAGATAGATCAGCGATACCTAGGACTTGAAACTCAGAGAACTTACGCATATACTATCAATGAGCCTGAGCGCTATCCAACAATTAGAAAGTCTCGCTCACAGTTTAAAATTTTTTCTATCGCTCAGAGGGTCTCAGTCGCCCAACTTCTACCGATCGTACGTGTCGTCAATAGGGGATGTAACTCTCCAAATGAGTGAACGTGGCCTACAGCTTAAAATTTTTTCTATCATTCGGAGGGTTTCAATCGCCCAGCTCCTACCGATCGTTCTCATCGTCAATAGGGGATGTAACTTCTAGGACGGGTGGATGCGACCCACAGTTTTAAATTTTTTGTATCGCTCGGAGGACTCCAGTCGTCCAGCTTCAACCGATCGTACGCATTGTCAATAGGGGATGTAACTCTCCAAACAGGTAGACACGATTCACAACTTAAAATTTTTTCTATCGCTCAGAGGGCCTCAATCGCCCAGCTTCTATAGATCGTACGCGTCGTCAATAATGGATGTAACTTCCCGAACGGGTGGACGCGGCCCACAACTTAAAATTTTCTCTATCACTCAGAGGGTCTCAGTTATCCAGCTCCTATCGATCCACTTTGACAAAAACTAAAAAAAGGCATGCAATTGGACGAGAAATAAAAAAGAGAAGAAACAAAACTCAAGTAAATAAAGCATAACTTTTTCATTTACACCTGTGTGAAATAGTACATTTGGTTACAAGAGAACATACACAAGCCGCTAAGTTGGGCTAGTTACACTATGAGAAATACATGGTAATGTCCTTCCACAAGCAACTCTCAGAATTGCTATGGATCAAGGAAATGATCCAAAAACCAAGAAAGAACATGATCCCTATGAACAATGTAAAAAATATAGTGTTAGGGACAAAAGAAGATGAGTCCGGGTTTTGCCACCCCCAACGTAGCCCGGACTCGACTTACCCATCCAAAGACGGTGTGAGAAACACCCCCACCGCGTCCAGAAGGTGAGGACCGACCAAAGAAGACCATGCAAGGTGATACAAGATACACCCCCTCGGTGGCAAGGGATCAAATTATGCTGATCAAAGTGAACGGCCAACATAATGAGATCTCATCCGGGTTCCCTCTAGTGAACCCCCCGGAAGGAACATCCTCAGCCGCACAACCATGAAGGATGAGTATTAATTCCTGGCAAAAGAAAATGGGTATGCATCATAGCTATTTATAACAGTAAAAAGGAGAAGTCTCAGTTAATTTAAGGAAGGTGAAGTGGATCAACACAAACACAAGTCATAAATGCCGAAATAAATTGTCTTCGGTTCCCCATGAAGAAAGTGGTATCTGAAGAGACATACTCACGCTCCTGGCATACAAAAAGGACGAATCAGAGTGGACCAAGCATCCCTATACACTCATAACGTACGAAACATGCTTCACAGATCTTAACTTATGAATTTTCTTTTCCAAGAGGAATTGGGGGCCGGGCCCCCCCAAGGGGGGGCCATCAAGTCGGGAGAAGGGCAGGCGTGGGGCACCAAACGGCCGGGCGAGAGGCAAATGGAGCGAAAAAGGCAACCGAAATATTGAGAGGGCCGGAGGAGGGAAGGGAAAATGGCGCAAGCCGGGGGGGGGCCCGGGCGGGGTGGTACCAGTTGCATAGAAACTAAAGTCTTTGGCAAACGAACTCCGCCAAACCCAAGGAGGGCCAAATTAGAAAAGATCTTGAAAATTAGTTTGTCTCCCGGGTTTTTCATTGAAAATTTTAATCTTAAATTTATTTCATTCAATAATTAAACAAATTGTTTGGTTTTCCAACTTTTTTTTTTTTTTAATTTCATTTTAATCTCCCCAGCCACCTATTTAACGAAAAGATGCAGTGACGCTTCTGCAATAAAATTTCCCGGGGGGGACACCCAAGCCAAATATCCAAAGTTCTCGCCATATATTTACGGGTTTTGGGGACAACAATGGGGCAAGATGTTAATGTTCAATGGAAATATGATAAATAAGAGTCAATTAATTGAGGAGAATAAAGAGACACACATAAAAGGGGGGGAGGGGGGGAGGAAATACAGACACACCACCATTAATTCAATCCTTCATACATAGCTCAAATGGTCATAACCCCCAAAACCCAAATCAATTTATCTCAAAGGCTTAAAATGATTTGGTCCGGTAGAAATTTTAGAAATTTTAGAGTCAATGCATTTAAAATCTTGTGGATATATAATTAAATTTTGAATGACATATATTTGCTATCTCAAATGAGTACAGCTTGTTGCTCAAAATATATGATTATTATTTAAATTATATATGAATTTGTTGCAAAAATTGTATATGAATTTGTCATAAAAAAATATATATATATGAATTATAATCTTGTCATCATATATTCTTGTGCATAGGTTGGTGCCCATCCCAAGTGCAATGGATGTCTAATCTTGTGCATAGGTATGGTAGAAGTTGTTTTCATTTTCATCAAAAAAATCTATCATACCTCAAGATATTTTCCTCATTTTTCTGTCGATTATGAATGTTAGCATTACTCCCTTCTTCTTGTTCTCCATGATTACTAACACTATCCCGTTTTTGTTGGAAAATTATAATATAAGGTTACACTTATCGAATGATGTCAGATTAGGAAATTGAATTATCTCATTCTCCCACCAAACCCAAATTATGGATCTTCGGTAGCCATATATGTTTATTAGGTGTGCAAGTTAGTGCGATTATGTACAAAATAGGAGCATCCTCTTTTATATATATATATAATGCTAATCAAAATCTAAGCAATAGAATAAATGGATCATATTTTTCAATTATTTTTTGACACAAAAGTATTTAAGCGATTTATTTGAGAAGGGCTAATTAAATATTTTAAATTTAATTTTCAATTTACAGACCGAATATACTCAAAAATTATTTATAGTATAAATAGTTTTAGGGCATTTTTCACAAAACAAAATGTGTCTAAAGTATTTGTTGTCAAATTATACTTTTAAATATGAAAAATTGTTAATATAATAATCCTTTAAATTTTTTTAAAATTCTATTAATTAAAAAATATATATATAGTTTTTATCATATATTACCAATATATATAGAGCTCAAGTTTGGGTCACTGTTTACGCATTTTTACCAAAATACCCTTATTTTTTTGAATTATGATGATACCCTGCTTTTTTGGGTCACTGTTCATGCTTTTTTAACAAAATATCCCCTTTTATTGAATTACCACAGACCCCCTCTTTTTAGACAACTGCTCATGCGCTTTTACCAAAGTACCCCCGCTTTATTTTTTAACCACCAAATTACCTCCTTTTTTTTCTTGTTATTATTTATTACCAAAGTACCCCCACTTTTTTTTGAATTGCCAAAATACCCCACTTTTTGTGAATTACCATAGTACCCCTACTTTTTTTTTTTCCTGAATTACTGAGCCACAATGGTTTTTCATCATAGTTATAACCCGTTTTATATAATCAAGAATAATTTATATTCTTTTGATAAAAGTTTAATATTTTATATTAATATAAAACTAAAATAATATTTTATTATATTTATGTAATATAATACAATATAATATTTTAATGCTAATATTATTTTTTAATATTAAAATAATATAACTTTTTTATACTTATATTAAAATAATATGATTTTTTAAAAATATTAAAAAACTTTTGATTTTAAAATATAATTTTTTGGATTATATAAAATAAGATCAAAATGATTTGATTTTATATTCTTTCTTTAATATTTTTTAACGACTTTTAAAGTTTTTTTAAAGTTCTATATTCTTCTTAATATTTTTGGATTTCATTTTTATTTTTTTATTATAAAAAGGATATAAATTAAAATTTATTGTTTATAAAGTAATTTATTTTAATTTATTGATTTTACAAAATATTTTAACTTTTTAGATTTTATAAATTTTTATTTAATTTGTTAACTTTTAAAATTTTGACCCACCTTTTAATATTAATTAAATAAAAATATTAAACATATTAAAATTTTTATTCAAAACCATCTATAATATTAAAACATCTATAATATAAAATTTTAAAAAAAAATTAAAATAAAAAACATCTATAATATAAAATAAAAACGAAAATTAAAGTCATTAAAAAAGAAAGAATAAAAATCAAAAGGTTTTGATCTCATTTCAATATTTCAAATATTGAAAAAAGAATATTCTTTATATTCTTTTAAGATTTTGATCTCAATTTTAATATTTTTTAATATTCTATCAACAATTTGTATAAAATCAACAGAATTACAACATTTTATATCATAGTATATAATATAAAATTATGTAATATATATGAAATAAATAATGTATTCGAAATATAGCAAGTATATCTATAATTTAATTTTAATTTAATAAATTAAAAAATTAAATAAGGATTTATTAAATCAATAAAAAACTTAATTTTTTTAAAATCAATAAATTAAAACAAATTACATTATAAATAATAAATTTTAAGTTATATCTCTTTTTTTAACAAAAAAATATATAAAAATGAGATCAGAAAATATTAAAAGGAATATTAAATTTTTAAAAAACTTTTAAAACTCACTAAAAAATATTAGAAAACACAATATAAAATCAAAAGAATTTGATGACATTTATATAATCAAAAGATTATTTTAAATTTAATATTATTTTAATATTTTATAAATTAATTATTTATATTCTTTTTATAAAAACTTTCTAATTTATATTTTAATATTAGAATAAAATAATTTTTAAAATTTTATATGAATATAACATTAAAATATTATATGATATAATATAATATCTTAGTACTAATATTTGTTATATTAAAATAATATAATATTTTAATATTTATATTAAAATAATATAATTTTTTAAAAAATATTATAAAACTTTTGAATTTAAAAATATAATTCTTTTGATTATGAAAAATGAGATCAAAATCTTTTGATTTTATACTCCTTTTTATATTTTTTAATGACTTTTAAAAGTTTTTCTTAAATTTTATATTCTTTTTAATATTTTTTAATCTCATTTTTATATTGTTTCTTATAATAAAAAGGATATAATTTAAACTTATTATTTATAATGTAATTTATTTTAATTTATTAATTTTATAAAAATATTTTAATTTTTTGTTATTTTTGAAATTTTTATTTAATTTTTTAATTTATCAATTTTTCAACCATTTTTTGATAATAATTAAATAAAAATATTAAAAAGTGTCATTAAAAAACATTTACGATATTAAATCATCTATAATATAAAAATATTAAAAAATATTTTTGGAACTATAATAAACTCTGTAATATAAAATTTGAAAAAAAAAATTAAAAGTCATTGAAAAATATTAAAAAAAGAATATAAAATCAAAAGATTTTGATCTCATTTTAATATTTTTAATAATGTAAAAAGAATATTTTTCATATTCTTTTAACATTTTGATTTCATTTTTTATTTTTTTAAATATTCTTACAAAAATTTGTATGAATTCAATAAAATCACAGTTCTTTATATCATAGTAAATAATGTAAAATTAGATAATCTGTGTAAAATAAATAATATATTTGAAATATATAAAGTCTACTTATAATCACTACTAAAAAAAGGGGTATCAGTGACGGAGTTTTCCATCGCTGATACCCAAATTTCAGTCGTTGAAAGTATCAGCATCGGATTTTTCCGTCGCTGAAAGTGACATCGCTAATTTTAGCAAAAAATCAGCGACGGATATTTTAGCGACGAAATTTTTTCGTCTCTAATCTGTCGCTAATTACCGAAGGATTTTCCGTCACTAATTTTGTTTTAGGGTTTTCAAATTACCGACGGATTAGCGACGGAAAATTTTTCCGTTCCCTAAATTGAATTACGTCCAAACTCAAATCCCCCCAGAAATGAACAAACTCAACTTCATGTCGCCGTTCGTTAAATTATATTTAATAAAAATACAAAATTATATTTAATAAAACTATAAAATTATATTTAATAAAAACAAAAAATTATATTTAATAAAAGTACAAAATTATATTTAATAAAAAAATTATTTTTAACAAAAAAATTAAAATTATATTTAAGAAAAATACAAAATTATATTTAACAAAAATATAAAATTATATTTAAGAAAAAAATATATTATATTTAATAAAAATACAAAATTATATTTAATAAAAAAATTATATTTAATAAAAATAGAAAATTATATTTAATAAAGACAAAATATTATATTTAACAAAAAAATAAAATTATATTTAATAAAAATACAAAATTATATTTAATAAAAACAAAAAATTATATTTAACAAAAAAATAAAATTATATTTAATAAAAAATTATATTTAATAAAAATACATAATTATATTTAATAAAAATATAAATTATATTTAATAAATACAGAAGAAATTATATTTAACAAAAAGAAATTTTTTTTTAAGTTTTAACGACAGATTAACGATGAAAAACTTAATGATAACGCTAATTTGTTCGGAAAAACTTTAGCGACGGAAAATTTCCATCACTAATTTTAGCGACGGACTTAACGACGGAAAAATTAGCGATGGATTTTTCCGTCGCTGATTTTTCCGTTGCAAATCCGTAAAAAATAGCGACGGATTTTTTTCTATCGGTAATTTCTGTCATTGAAAACCCTTTTTCTGGTATTGAATGTAATTTTAATTTAATGAAATAACAAATTAAATAAAAATTTACAAAATCAATGAAAAATTAAAATGTTTTTATAAAATCAATAAATTATAATAAAGTACATTATAGATGATAAATTTTAAATTATATCCTTTTTTATAATAAAAATAATATACAAAATAATAGGATAAAAAATATTAAAAATAATATAAAATATTTTAAAAACTTTTAGAAGTCATCAAAAAATATTAAAAAAAGTATATAAAATCAAAAGAATTTGATCTCATTTTATGTAACCAAAAGATTTTATTAAATTTAATATTATTTTAATATTTTATAAATAATAATTAATATTCTTTTTATAAAAACATTCAAATTTATATTTTAATATTAAAATAAGATAATTTTTTAATATTTTATATTAATATAACATTAAAATAATATTATCAATATAATGTAATATTTTAATACTATTATTATTTTTAATATCAAAATAATATTTTTTTAATATGAATATTAAAAAAAATAAGAGATACAATTAAATAAAATCGAATCAAAAAATAGAAGATAAAAATAAAAAAATTTTACCGCTTGATCTGTCCCTGAGGGACAATCCTACATCTCTCTGGTTTCATAACCATATCACAAAATTCAAAATTCAAAATTCAAAATTCAAAATTTAAAATTTGATTTTGATTTTTTTTTTAATTTTCATCCGCAAAGAAAATGAAAAGAAAATAACAAAAAAAAAGATTTCATTTATTTATCATTTGTAGGGAGTATACATGCACATTTTAAGTGGCTCAGAAAATTCATATAGTCAAAATATATTAAGAGATACTATGAATGAGGGATATGTCACTAATTAGTGCTTTAGTTGGGCAACAATACTCCTAGACACCTTATGATATGTCCTACGTGTTTCTCCTTATGATATGACAAGATTATTATTTTGAATTTGTCATTCAGAGTGGCATTCATGTATAATCTTATTTGACTCAGATGCATTATAAGTTGTTTTGCTCAAAAATTGTACAAGAAGAATATATGGTTGCTCAAAATATATAGAATTATAATGAAAAGAAGGTTCCTAAGCGACAGCCCAGTGATAACAATTCTTTCCTCTTGATTTCGTGATTCAGAATTTGATTTCTATTATAACAAAAAAAAATTATAATGAAAAAGAAGTAGAAAATAATATAAGCTCGAATGAATAATAAACCACACAACTGTTTTGTAATGTATTCATTCGTTTTTATTACTTGAAATTATTTATATTTTATTTTATTTGTAATAGTAGTATGAGTATTTTTATAGAAAATATTATATTATTATTATTATTTTAATAATTGCTGCATTTTAGTTATTTTTATTTAATATCAATTCAATCTAATTTCGAATAATCCAAGAGCATTTTTTTTCCAAGCTATTTTCTCACCAGACATCAAAAAATCCAATCGGATATTTTCCAAGCAAGCAGGAGCTAACTCTTCATGTGAAAAATCCTTTTACTTTCATCACCGACACGTGTATGGTTTTCTTGTGAGAATTTTTTATTACCCAACAATTGGGATCTGTTTGTACTAAATTTTTTGATCCTTACATGCAGCGACCTTTAAATAAGAATTAAATTTCTTTTTTAATAAAATTATTTATAATATTTTATTTAATATCTAAATTATTAACATGCATTAAATCTTAAAAATGTAATTTATTCTGCTTTCCTCCTTTTGAGGTTAGTACAAACAAAAGATAAAACAATTACACAAAAAATCAAATAAATCAAAAGTTAAATATATCTTGTATGGACAACTAACATATTGTTAACTTTTTTATTTAAAAAATATTTTGATGAATTTTAAATTAATTAAATTTATAAAATTCTAATATTAAATATTATATATTATATATAATTTGATTTATTTGATTTTTAATTCATATAATAGATAACTTTTAGTAATACGGGGAATTTGTGAAACTAATTTAATTTTATTTGTAATAAATTTTTATTTTATTTCAATTAATTCTAAAAGACGAAACAGATACATTTTTATATCCCAAAAACTTAGAATCTCATTTAAAGGATGCATCAAAATTTATGTCTCTGCCGAATTTAAAGATTAGTGAGGCAATGATGGTTAAGAGTTAGCTCCTACTTACATAATAAGTCATGTACCATTACTAGACACATCAAAACTACGTTTGGATTTTTCTAGTAAGAAAATAGCTTGGAAATCCAGCCCAATTCAAAAGCCTTACTCCACAAAAATAATAAAACACCAACGGTCAGTTAAAATGAGATGTGTTATTAAGTTTCTTAATCAAAATCTCAAATTTAACTCGTCACTTAGATATAAAATAAATTATATTGAGAGAATAGCTCTTTAAATGGGTCACTATAAGTCCCAGATTAAATTAGTCGAAATATAATTTCAGATATCGATTGATATAATTTAAAAATAAATAAATAAATAAATAAACTACAACCACAAGTTGAAAGCTGAGCCACAATATTTAATTGTTAGAGGTTTAGCCTTGTATAATAAAAATATATTTTTTTTTACATAAAAATAAAAAATCTATTTAGAAAATTAAAAAAAAATTGCTCATAATTATAGAATGGACATTCATCAATAAATTTTAATATTAAACTCAATGTTTATTAGAAAAAAAATATAAAAATTGCAAGTTTAAAAAGTTTAAAATGGGAGAAGAAGATGTGCGTTAATATAGGAAACATTACCATAAGGAAATCAAGTTGGAACAAATAATTTTTCAACTCAGGTTTGATACATACAAACAAGGTGCTGTGGTGATGTGTTGTATTGTCTATTTATTGCACAAAAATTGCAACAAAATAAAGTAAGGCATTTATTCAAAAGCCAAAAAGGAAAAATCATTGTTTGCTGCCTGTGGAATAATAAATTATAGAACGCGACATGTTCTCCCTCTCTCTACCAGCCCAAGCTTGATTCAGACTCTTAACAGTGGGTACAGTAGTTTTTAGCTGCCCTATTTTCGTCATTCGTCTGTGATTCATCACATGATTTTCATTTGCCAAATGTGGCATTCTTATCGTCTTTTTGTGTTGTAGTACTGCACCATCTTACTTCTGCAATTCAAACACCCTCTCCCCCTCCTTGTTTCAGTTTTTGGATTTATCTTGCGAAGTCCCAATCCCATTGCTTTTTCTATTTTACACCACAACATTTCCCCTTATCTTTTAGTCGATTAATTCAAAAATTATTTCCAAGCTATTTTCATGCTAGAAAAATCCAAACATAGGTTTGATAACCGACCAACAGTAGAGCTAATGCTTTAAGTCATGTACTCTTATTGGACACATATAAGACTAGGGAATGTGACCTCAGTGGCGGAGCCACATGGACAGTAGGGTGGGCAATTGCCCTCACCCCAAACCAAAATAATCAATTATTTTATGTATATCAAGTGTTTTATATCAAATAATTCATATTTTTATCCCTGATATTTGTCATTATTGTCCTGACATTTGTCTTCATTGCCCCCATTACTTAGACATTTATCTCCATTATCCTTTGGGTTTCTGGATCCGCCGGTGTGTGACCTCTAACATCAAATGGAGAAGGGTTCATTGTTATCAATAATCATCTTCATCAGATCTCGGTCTTGATCTACAGCAACACTTGGCGGGTCCCACTTTATTGATAAAAGAAAAATTAATAAGAAAATTATCTACAAAGTGCTCTTTCCAAAAAGAAAAAAAAAGGTGGGTGGGGAAAATCCATAAGAGCAAGAAAAGCAATGAAAAAGTGGTTTAGGTGAGCATAATCCTGCGGAGATGATGTTTATTAGGAGATTTGGGTTTGTTCTACTGCTCAAACGTCCCGCCTCAGTAGTATAAAACGGTAACTGCATCATGCAGGAAGCAGCTTCCTGCATGTTTAATATATAGCTTAAGCTATATATATATATATAAATTTTGGCCAACCCCATGAGCAATCTCAATTTCTTTTTCTTATTTATTGGGAAAATATATGTATAAGCTAATAAATAAATAATATATGTTTAATAGATTTACTAATTCATACGCATAAAAATAATATATAAATTTTTACCTTTACTAAAATAGAAAATGAAAAATTCATGAAAACAAGTTGTAGGGCCTCAGCATATATATCAGCTTACAAAATTTACAACTATCAATTGAGATGGCATATTAAATTGCCCAAAAAAGAAGATTTTATGTGCGGAAGGGTAAAATGGACAAACCATTTCCTTACACAGAAAGTGAGTAAAGATCATAAAGAAGTAAAAAAAAAAAAAAAATAATAAATAAATAAATAAATAAATAAATAAATTTAATATGGAATTGCTTTTCTTAATGCGTAATGTATTGCTTGCTCTGATCCATTGGATAAACATGACATTTTGTTTAATCGCAATCTCCAAAATCATGATGAAGTGAGTGGCGGAGCAACAACGAAGTCAATAATTGCCTCCACTGTATTAAAATAATTATATTAATTTTTATATATCAAATAAATATTATTTTATTTAACTTAAGATATTATTTTCATTAAAATTATCAGTCGACTCATAATACGTTATTATGTTTCATAAAATTATTTTGTCTTCGTTACCCTTACCCTTCGATCTTTGATCTGTCATTAATTTGGCTTATTGCTAAATAACTCTATATACTATAGCATTTAAGATTGAACCCTTATATTTTGACTATCTTATATTTCTATTTTATTTCTATTACCTATCTTATATTTTATAATTGTTATCCCATTTTTTTGAGAAAAAAATTAAATACTATTTACTTCCTCTCTCTCACTCACATACAAAATATATATTTTATATATTTATATATATATATATTACAAAATAATATAAGATTAATTAAAAAAATCAAAACAAAACAAAATAGGGTCGAAAAATACCTCCCATCATGTGCTATAAATAAAAAGATGTAAATTGTATTAAATAGAAATAAAATGGTTAGGGTTTTAAGATAAGGACAACCTGTGGGAAAAAGGCGCTTTGAAAGGGTCTGTTGTACCCCAGAGTCCCCCGTCCTTTTCTGCGTAAAACCAATTGATTCTGAGGGGATCCTTCTTTTGTCTTCCTGATTTTCATTTTCAAATGTCATTCGTCAAAGCAGTTCCGATCTGAACAACACATCACATTATGGTTTTTTTCTCAGAACAGCGTACCATAAGGGAACAAATTCCCAAAAAAGGGTGATTTCCATTTTGTTTTTCGTGGTTTCCCATTGATCTCGCTTTCCTTTTTTATTTTTTTATTTTTTAGAAAAAAAGATAAAATTGAAAAAAATTATGATAAAAAATTAAAAAGTAATGTTATTAATTAAAAAAGTAATTAAAATTAAAAATTTATTAATATTAAATAATTATTAATTAAAATTAGTATTAACCAATACTAAAAATTACTTATCAATTAAAAATTAAAAATAAAAATAAAAAAAGAGGAAAAAAAAACCCTAGTTTGGGAATTTGTTCCCAATAATACACTATACTATTCTGAGAAAAAACCCTCACCATTATTGTATGACCCTACCTCTATTTTTGTGCAAAAAATTAAATGGGAAAGAAATATTAAAAGAGCGGAAATCAGAAAAGAAATCAGAAGGACAGGATAGGAACTTTAAAAACGAAATAATTATTTAGAAAAATTAGATTAAAATTATTAACAACAAATTAAAACATTTTAAACTTAACTTTAATTATAAATTAAGCAATAAAATTTATAAAATATTTTGAAATTTGATTTATCAAATTTATTTAATTTTTGATTCATTTAATTCCTCCTTCATTGTTTGTAATGAAAAGGAAAGTAGCAGCTTTTTAGTTTTTTTGCTTTTGGTTGTCTCACATTGGATGCAGGTTGCTAGCAGTCGCCACGATGCAGGGGTGAATAGCAAGAAAATGTACAAATATCAGCCAAGTTCACAAATAAGGTATGTCCTCTCTAATTATATAGTTGGCAATATTATTTTACAATGCAGATGGGATACAGAATGAATTTTCGTTCTTTGCAGTTTGCAGTTACATGAACTTCCCGGCATCATTGCCTTTGCCTGCGGCAGCATCATCACATGGGATACTGACTGAAAAGGATGCCTTTCCTTGTACTATTTCTGCAGATGGACAGAATCGCTTTGGACAATGTTTTCCCCTGCCATTGTCGCTTTTTTTTTCCCCTTCTTTTTCTTCTTTTCGATTAGTCCTACCCCATACTATATGTGAAAATGAAGGACAACCTAGAGATGGGATCGGGCGCCCGAAAACCAACCCAATTGGCATGTTTTTAGTCCGAATCAAAACTGACCCGGGTGAACAATAATTCAAATTTGGACCGGCCTGCTACAGTAATCATGTCCGGCTGACGGGCCGATCCGATTTCTTTTTTTTTTTCTTTTTAACTGGCCCCACACGGAGCTGGCCCAGTCTGGTTCCAACAACTATCTTTTATTTTTATTTTTTTGAAAATTTTTACTTTGAAAATCATCGAATCGGACCTGTTTGGTCAGTAGGTCGAGTTGGTTTCAAATAAATTTTTTTGGAATCGGTCCAGTCTGACCCAGAAATACCTCGAAACCATTGGGCCGCCCGTCTTGAATTGGCCTAGAATTGGCCCAAACCAGACTGGTCTCGTCTCTAAGACAACCTATTCTGAAGGTTTAGAATTGTTTCAATTTTTTTAAGGAAAAATTAAATGCTATTTACTCTCTCTCTCTCTCTAAGTATACATTTTTATTTTTATATATTCATATGCAATTTTTCACAAAATCTTTTAATGAACTTTTGCAATTTGCAATATTTAACAATTTGTTTTGTTGGATATTTTCTAATATTTTATAAAAATTTGATAAAATATTGACATCTTTTAATTTAAATTTTTTCTTGAAATATTGCATATTCTTTGAAAAATTTAAAATTTTTGTGTTATGCATATTTTGTTTGCTAGTTAGTATCATTTTAAGAAAAATATTGCATAAAATTTGGAAAATAGAAACGGTAATTAATTTAAAATAGAAAAATTAAAGACAACATTTTGAAATCTGTAGTTATATTTCTTAAAAACCTAAGAATGGAAAAGTACAAATCAAACAAAAATCAAAATAAATATTAAATATTAAATACTTTAATTAAAAATATTATAAATAAAATAAAATAAAATAAAATAAAATTGAGCAAGTTAAAAACGCAGTTTCTCTTTATATGTACTTATATTTGTACTGCTATCAGTAGTACTCCTAGTAGTACCACGGGATCTGTTTAAATATGTGGTGAAGCTTTCTTTCTTTTTTACATTGTCCCGTTCCCTTCTCTTCTTGCATGTGCTTTACGCTTTGCTCTTCTTCACTTCTTCGCAGAACCTTTTCACTTCATCAAAGAACCCAAGTCGTGATCGTAGAAATGTCTTGCCTTCCTTTCATACTCATCACGACCATTTGCTTCCTGTTAGTGGTGGGAGTACCATCCGAGGCTCACTTAAGTGCAACATTTTACAATGAATCGTGTCCAAATATTTCGATCATTGTCCGTTCTGTTATCGAGAAGGCTATGGTGAATGATCCGAGGATTGGTGCTAGCCTCATTCGGCTCCATTTTCATGACTGCTTTGTGAATGTAATATTTCTTAATCTACTCTACTTCCGTTTCTCATAAACACTTAGTTACTGTAATCTACGTGAATATGTGCAGGGTTGTGATGGATCGATCTTACTAGACAGTTCATCCACTATCGAATCTGAAAAAGAGGCTGCCCCAAATATAAACTCGGCAAGGGGTTTTGATGTTGTCGACAACATCAAAGGGGAGGAAAAAAAAACAAGGAGGGGGGGGGGGGGGGGGGAAAGATGGGGAGGGGGGGGTTTGGGGGGGGGGGGGGGGGGCAGTCAAACGGGGGGACAGTTTAACAAAAAAAAGGAAGGTTCGGGAGGGGGGGGAAAAAGGGAAAAAAGGAGGGAGAAGGGGGAGGGGACATCATATGCGTGGATTTGTTGGGGGGGAGGGGATAAATTGGAGAATGCTTGTCCATTAACAGTCTCTTGTTCAGATATTCTTGCACTCGCTGCCGAAGCTTCTGTGTTTTTGGTAATGACTGTATTCCCGTTTCACTTAAACATATGATTACAAGTCTTTTTTTTTAGTTATATTTACCCTTTTCTTTTGTCTCTTTTGTAGGCCGGAGGTCCCTCATGGACAGTTTTGTTGGGAAGGAAGGATAGTTTAATAGCCAACAAAACTGGTGCCAACGCAGCATTACCGGGGCCTCGTTCAGACCTTGCATTCCTCAAGTTAAAATTCGCAGAAGCTGGATTGGGCACAAATGACCTTGTCGCCTTATCTGGTATGATACATCTATATATATCTATATATATATATATATATATTAATTTTTAAGTGACCCAAATTAATCACTTGTAAATACACAGGAGCCCACACATTCGGAAGAGCCCAGTGCAAATTTTTCACCAGTAGACTGTATAATTTCACTGGCACTGGACAACCAGACCCAACAATGAACCCAACGTATTTGGAAGAGCTTAAAGCTATTTGCCCTCAAGGCGGGAATCAAACCGTCTTGACTAGTCTTGATCCGACAACACCGGATGCCTTTGATCAAAATTATTATTCAAACCTTCTGGCGAACAAAGGTCTCTTTCGAAGCGACCAAGTCCTTTTTTCCACCGAAGAAGCAGACACTATTGAAATCGTTAACACCTTCAGCAAAGATGAACGGGCTTTTTTTGAAGCATTTGCACGGTCGATGATAAATATGGGCAACATCAAGCCACTCACAGGAGGTGGAGAAGTTCGAGTTAATTGCAGAAAGCCAAACGGTGATGCAGGATCAAACGAGGGATTATATACCTCGATTTGATTTGAAGCTTCACTATCGGTTGGATTGGGTGGGACTTAAACAAGAAGTATGTCTATTTTTTTTCTTTTCTACTACTTTGACTTTGGGTGGGACTTAACAAGAATCAAGAAGTGTGCTCTTTTTTTTTTTCCCCCTAGTACTTGACCTTCGATTTCGTGGAACTGTCTTAATTTTAATGAAATGAAGGTGCTTCTTAATTTTCTTTTCTGCTAAGTGCTTATTATTATTATTATTATTATTATTATATGCATGTTGCTTAACAACTGTCATGTTCGGCTTTGTGCATACATATGATGTTATGTTAGTCACCTCATACTTCCTTATTTTGTTCATGCGACCTTTTATTGTTGGTTTTATTTACCATCTAATGGTGCGAGCGTGTGAGAGACGTGATTGGGTAGACAAGTGAAGTGAGAGTTGGGCATTCCATTTTCCTTGGGAGGCTGGGAGAGGGAGGGAGGGAGGGAAGGGGGGGGGGAGGGACAGAGAGAGAGAAAGGATACGGACAAAGGTTTTTGATGTGGGTATTGGGTCTGAGGACTGAGGAGGACTAATATTGCCTCAAGGCATATCCATGGAAGACTGTTCCCGCTGGTCACGGGGGTTCTTTTGACCACCGGTGGCCAACCCCAATCTCTCTCCCCTTTCTATCTTTGACCATATCACACTTGCATTGTGATCTCTCTCTCTCTCTCACTCTCTCTTCCTTTTATATAAATTGGGCACACAGAGGCACTTTAATGAAACGAAGATGTACTTTAATAAAACATGTGTCACGTTCTTATAACCCAATCTCTTTTGCAATAATTCAATTCATTTCAAAGCTTTTCCAAAAAAAACGTATCGGCAAACCCCACTTACAATATCGGTATATAAAATTAAACTAAAAAGAAATATATACATTCCAAAGAACAAAGGAATCACCCTTTGGTCCTATACATCAAAAGCTTGTGAACTTTCTGAAGCCTAATTAGTTGGAGTGGTTGTGTGATAGTGATCCTTGGCAAATTTTGAATTCCTTGGTGATGGGAATTCGCTGCCTTGTGGTCCATCAGAGAGATTAGCCAAAATTCTTTGGATGCAAGATGAACGAGCCTGTTTGAAACTAAATGATCTTAACTTTGGAGATGTTGAGAAAATATCGGCGGAATTAGTGAGGATGAAGTAAATTAGGGCTTGTACAAGCACAAAAATAGCACCCCTCATCAACATGTCTCCTACTTCAATTTCCATAGCTACTAAAAACTAGAGAGAGAGAGAGAGAGAGAGAGAGAGAGAGAGTGTTTAGAAGTGAAAGATTGTTGGAGAAGGGAAATGGGAGTTTAAAGAGTAGGGAAGAGAAAAAGGAAGTTTCAAGGGTACTGAAACATGGATGAAACATCCACTGCATGGTTGATGTTTGACTTTTTTCCTTACTTTGATTTCTTATGGAAATGGAATACACTCCGGCTTGTGGCTCTACTTGCCAAACTCATGACGACTACTTGCATTTTATTTTATGGGTCCTTTTAATACCCCACAAATGACTAGACTTGTCGAGTCGACCAATTGAGGTTTTGAGGTATTATTGGATGTAAGCTCTCAGTCAACTAAACTGTTAATTACTCCAAAGCCCCTCCCTCTTTTTTATTTATTTTTATTTTTTTAACATGGAGAGGCTCGATCTCCAAACCCCCCCTCTCTCCCCCCATCCCTCTTTCATTGAAATGCAAGGGATAAAATCTTTTACTTTATATCACGAATAAAATGTGCCACATCATCCATGATTTTATGATAACAGATTTTTGTTGGATATTTTAATGAGTCACATGTGCAACAGAAGTAATTAAATAATTTTCAAAAAAATAAAATAGGATCAAGTATAGGACTAAATACTTAAAAAATATTGAGCCTCAAAAAATCAATCGAACCGTACTTCCCTCAATCGGATCTCATGGTCGGGATGGTGATCACGATATTAATCAAACCACCACCATAATATCACGACGCTGCAACTCTTAGTCCGACGATCGTTACGATGGGAAAAATTCCCTACACGAAATTTTTCTCAACACCTCATTTTTATTCTCACTTTAGAGAATATTATTTTCTCAAGTCACGGCCTTTTTTATTTTCTAATGGCTTCTCCAAAAATCACATATAGAATCATAGAGAGATTAGTCTCCATATTCTAGTGATACTCAAATCGTGGAGAGATTTAGGGAGAATAGGGTTGTGGTAGTTATGGGTTAGTGGGATCCACTAATCCCTCATAATTACTGAAATGTCCCTCTTGGGCACATTAAATCAATATCTCCCACTTACACGTGAGGGCATTTCACGTCCTTCACAAGATCACAACTCATGTGACCTTTCACATATCACCCTGCTGGACTTTCATACAGGATTGGGCGTCGTGTGACCTGCGAGTACACCTGCAAGCAATGACCTCTCGATGCACCTGTTAGGATGATCGAGAAACCATCGTTAGTATTAAAATAACACGATGCACCCCAGATCTAAGACTAATTACATCCATCGATCTACTTTTCTCATCGAAAGTAATCCCCAATAGACGCTCAACTGTGTATTCACTATTATGCTTACATCCCAACATGGATAGGCATAATAGGCATGCCGGTGAATACAACACAATGATGTAATATCAATTGGTCTTCTTTTTCCCAAATTCAAATCTATTAGTCTCAATTCAACTGCTTTCCTAGACCTATCACTTAGATCTCAATTTATTTTCCGGACCATCGATAAACAGACTAAACAGCAAACACTGAGTCGAGACTCTAGAAACAACCGAAAATGATAAGGATACATGAGATCCCACCCAATGAATCTCGGGTCTCACACAGTGGGCACGAGGATCTAAATTATATCAATGTCTCAAATAATGCTTCCACTATCCCTGATCGACATATCACACGCGGTATGAAACGCGTGCCACAATGTTATTTTCTTATCTCTCAAATGACATATATCAGATTTCTCTAACACTATGCAGGTATATGACTCAGTCTACACATAAGATTTTATCCAGAAATCTCAAAGAGAGTGCCTCAGAGACAATATCACTAGTTATAGGTGATATCTGAGATCTCAAATCTAGTTACTTACAGGTAATATAGATGTGGGTACGTCCATACCGGTCATATCGCATATGACCTCATCTTGAATACATATCAGGGCGACTTATGTTTTAGTAGGGCCACTCTCAAAGCCTCTTACAACTAGAAACCGTCTCATCTCCGCTCACTCAGAACTGAAGGTGGTCACTCGTATGATAGAGTCGACCATGCTTGCCTGACATATCATTTATCATAATAAATCATAAAATATATGACAATTAAAATAGTATAATAAATAAACTCGTGACTCAAACATGCACACATGTCATATATATATACAACACAATAAGCATCAGTACAAGGTGAGAAATGTCAATATACATGCAAACCCTTTGAATCTTATATCTCATACAGGAATCTCTCACAATGGGTTTATTGAAGGGATCGACCAATACGTTGTATAGTAGTGTATTTAATTTGTCACTTCACCATTCTCGATGATATCTCTCATAACGTGGTATTAGATATCAATGTGTTTGGTCTTACTGTGATACTTAAGATTTCAGGTATGGTCAATGACGGCCTGATTTTCTCAATAAATCATCCACTGGTCTCCCACTGTTTGTCATAATCCCTAAGTGATTCAGAAATTTCTGGAGCCAAATATTCTCCTGAACTGGCGCTGAGCGTACCACTATCTCAGCCTTTATCTTAGATAGAGATATATAGGTTTGTTTTTTTCTACTCCAAGACAACAAAACTTGATATCGATTTGCATACATTCAGATCACCAACCAGTTAGTATCTGAATACCCAACAAGATGCAAATCATCTCCTCCGTAACACAAGGAGAGGTCCGCAGTTCTCTCGAGATATCTTGGAATCCAGTGATCTCTTCTAGGATTCAATCGATACCTAATTACCATACTGACTGCAAAGTAAATGTCTGATCGTGTACGCAACACTGCGTATATCAAAGTACTCACTGTACTGGTACAAAGGACTCTACTTATTTCCCTTGTCCTTTCCTAAGTCTTAAGGCATATGTCAAGAATTAGGGTTTAACCTTTTAGTGATAAGAGTATCTCGAGGGTTGTAATCGTTCTTCTCGAAGCGCTTGAGAACTCCCTTGATGTTGGACTCCTATGAAAGAGTCAACACTTATCTCGAGCAATCCCTCTGGATCTTCACTTCGAAGAACTATTTCACCCATGTCCTTCATATCAAGACTCGACCATATCCATGTCATCGTGGCTATCAGATACTCTTTATTATTTTCAGTCAACAGAATGTCATTCAAACACAAAGACATGATCATAAAAAGTCATGAGAATGTTTAAGCTATATGCGATGATCCTCCTCGATTATCATGAAATCGTGAGATATCATTTTTTTTAAAATTTAAACCACTTTCCCTGGGTTTGATTATTGTGTTTTTTTTTTTTTTTAATATATAAAAAAATAAAAAAAAAAAAAATAAGAAAAGAAGAAGGATTGAAATATTTTTTGTATATTTTTAATTCAAAACTTCGATGGGGGGGGGGAGGAAAATGGGTTTTTGGTGTGTTCGCGGGGGGGGGGGGGGGGGAAAAGGGAAGCGGGAAGGCAGAAGGGGGGTGGTGTGTGTTTTAGGTGGTGGTGCCGGGGGGTTGTGGGATGGTTTTTTTTTTTTGTTTTTGTTTTTTGTTTTTTTTTTTTGAGGTGAAAATATATATATACATGGCGGGGGAAAAAAAAAAGAAAAAAAAAACAAAAAAATTATTTTCATATATATTTTATTTTTTTTTTCCGGTGTCTATATGAAGGGGTGGGGTAGTGAGAAATGAAGGGGGAGATATAAAAAAAAATATAGATTATTGATAAAAGGGGGGAGACGGATGGGATAAAAAAATATAAAGGGATGGGGTGGAGGGGGGGGGGGGGGGGGGAAAAGGGGGGGGGGGGTAAACCTTTTGTGGGGGGGGGGGGGGGGAAGGGGAAAGGGGAGGGGATATTGTTAGGGGGGGTGGGGGGGGTTGGGGGGAAGGAAAATGGGGTGGAAATAGGGAAAAAGGAAGGAAATAAAAAAATAAAAAATAAAAAAAAAAAAAAAAAAAAGGATAAAAAAATACAAAGAATATGACAGGAATAATGAGGGGGGTATTTATTTTATAGTTTTTATTTATTTTTTTTGTGGAAAAAATAAAAAATTGTTGTAAATTTGTTTTTTTATTAGGGCCAGGTTAAAAAGGGGGAAAAAGGTAAAAGGGGGGAAATGGGGAAAAGGCCCAAGACGGCAAGGGGGGAGGGGGGTGTGGGGAAAAAAAAAAAGGTATAAAAGTGTGGGGGTGGGGGGGGGGGGGGGGGGGGGGGGGGGGGGGGGGGGGGGGGGGGAGGAGAGGAAGAAAGGGGGGGGGAAAGGGGGGGGGGGGGGCAGGGGGGGGGTACATAAGTAATAAAGCAACCTCTTCCCTCCGGGGGGGAAACGGGGGGGGGGGGGGGAGGGGGTGGGTAACAGGAAAAAAAAAAAAACAAAAAAGAAAAAAAACCATATTCGCATACTAGGGGGATGGTGGGGGGGATGGTATAATAGATTTTAAAGAAACAAAACCACAAGAAAATACAAGAAGAAAATTCTGTTTGGGGGGGGGGGGGGATGGGGGGGGGAGGGAAGGGTATGGGAATGAATGTGTTAGAAAAGAAAAAAAAAAAATATAATATATATGTATAAAAAGTGGAATGGGGGGGATAAGGGAAAAGGGGATAGGGGGGGGAAGGATAATATGGGAGAAGGAAATTTATTATTTTATTTGTTTTTTTTTTATGGGGGGGGGGGGGGGGGGGGGGAAAAATATCCAAAAAACAAAAAACTATTTAACCTTTGGGGGGAAAAAGGATAAAAAATGAAAAGGAAAAAAAAAGAAAAAAAAATATAAAATAGGAAAAAAGAGAAAAAAAAAAAAAAAAAAAAAAAAAAAAAAAAAAAAAACAAAAAGAAAAGAAAAAAAAAAAAAGAGACAAAAAGAAAAAAAAAAGGTTTAAAAAAAAAGGGGAAGGGATTGGAGATAAAAAAATAAAAAAAAAAAAAAAAAAATTGAAGAGAATAAAATGGAGGATATTAGAATAAAGATTTTTATATTTTATAATATAAAATATTGTGGGATATATATGGTATAAAATATATGGGGGGTTTATTTTGTGTATGTGGGGGGGGGTTTTTTTTAATTATATAACAGGGGGAAGGAGATAGGGAAAAAAAAAAGAAAAGAAGAAAGAAGGAGTATATAAATAAAGATTATAAGAAGGGAATAAAGAAAAAAAAAAAAAATAAAAAATAATAAAAATCATAAATAAATATGATTTTTATTTTTTTTTTTTTTAATTTAATTATATTATTTTTTTTTTTTTTTTATATTGGGGTAGTTTTTTGTTATTTTTTTATTTTTTTTTTTTTTGTTGGGGGGGTGTGTTTGGGGGGGGGGGTGGGGGGGAAGGGGGGCCGGGGGGGGGGGTTGTGGATGTGGTTGTGGGTGGGGGGATTATTGGAAAGGTGGGGGGAGATGGGGGGAGGAAAAGAGACAAAGGAAGTAATTTGGGGATAGAAGAAAATTTGGTAGAAATGGGAGGGGAAAAAAGAAAAGGAAAAAAAAAGAAAAGGAAAAAAAAAAGAAAATACATCCGAAATAGGCTTGTTCACATTCCCCAACTCGGTGATCATACTCGATATTTTTATCAAATGTTGTATCATCATATGATCAACCATTTCTTTATAAGTTATTAAACTTATAAGTCAGCATCCTCGTCTCAGGATCTGCAAGAGCATCACAATGCTCTTTATAGGGCGAGCCAAATTGATAAAGCCATAGAATATTACTCATAGAACGGAACCACATCATTGTGCATAATATTTAGGAGGATTGCCCTAGCTCGACCATCATTCATCTTCCATGCACATAATTTCCCATATTCTCTTCTTTCTTAGGTGTGGTACCCTCCCCAGATTCTACCATCTCATACTTCAGAATTTCAATTAGATCTTGATTCTCGAGAACAAACTGAATCTACTGGTGAAAAATTTTACAATTATCACCATTCAGTTTTATTTCCCTTACGAAGATTTAATACGACAAATTTTTAAGCAGTTTTTGAGACTATAGTAACTTATCGATACTTATTCTCACATTTTGTGTACCCTACGAATCAATAAGATCCAAATGATTCGAATACAAACCCCAAGACGAGCGTATGAATCAACAGAGACCATAAAACACAACCCGAGATTGCATCTCACCATTCGGACTAGGATTCGGTACACAAAAACCATAAAAAGTCACTTTTATAGATGTAAGACCCTAAAAAATTAAAAAATTCCAATTCCGGACAACTTCATGCGCCTGCATGTGTTGGGGATAGCCTCTGGCGCGTGCCAGACGTGCAGCGGGTCTGGCACGCGCGTCGGCCCACGCACTAGATGCGCCGACGCGTGGGTCACCCACTCATACTCGCGCAACCTGCGCGAGCAGGTCGGTTTTGGACCCGGGCGTGGGTCGGGACCCGGAACCCGGTCCGGATCAGGGGGCACGGGTTGGGTCTGGACCAGGGTCGGTTTCGACCCAGTCTGACCTTGGAGCTCATGCGCCTCAACGCATGTGAGCTCCACGCGCCCCATTCCAATGCACGTATGCTCCTGCACGTGCGTGTCGTGCACGCGCCTCATTGTTGGATCCATTCTTCTTCGCCTGATGGTTTCTGTGACCAGGTCTTTCAATCCAGTTGCCGGAAATACCCTTTTCCGGCACTATTTTCATCGGATTTTTTTATGGAATCTCTAATTATATTTACTCCAAGCATCCTTAACTCAATTTTTGGAATAATCACGCCCTAATCTCGGCGTATTTTGAGTCCAAAATTCTAACCCTCCGCGGTCAATTTTGAAACTCTATTTTTCGGCATCAATAATATACAATATATATGTCAAAACGTAGATCGGCACACGTGGAACATATATCAACATTTATTTAGATCAATACGTCCTTAAACTCGACAAATCTAAGATCTAAATGTCTAGTCAATATTTGGGTTAAAAACTTTACTCTCGGTTTTCATGGCCCTATTGTACTAAAAAAATTCAGAAAAAATTATTTTCATGATCTACGTGTTATGGGTAATCTCATGGTACAATCGGATTTACGAAACTCATCCGTGATCTGAACCATAAATTTAATATCTTACATTTTTTAAACCTGAAAATAATTCTGAAAATTATTTTTAATTAATCCAATAAGAGTTCTGATACCAATGTTGGATATTTTAATGACTCACATGCACAGCGGAAGCAATTAAATAATTTCAGAAAAATAAAATAGGATCGAGTATAGGGTTAAATATCTCAAAAATATTGAGCCTCAAAAAATCAATCGAACCGTACATCTCTCGATCGGATCTTACGGTCGGGATGGTGATCATGATTTTAATCGAACCACCACTGCAATATCATGACGTCACAACTCTCAGTCCGACGATCGTTACGACGGGAAAAATTCCCTACTCAGAATTTTTCTCAAACCCTAATTTTTATTCTCACTCTAGAGAATATTATTTTCTTAAGTCTATGCCTTTTTTATTTCTAATGGCTTCTCTAAAAATCACATATAGAATCATAGAGAGATTAGTCTCCATATTCTAGTGATACTCAAATCGTGGAGAGATTTAGGAAGAATAAGATTATGGTTTGTTTGTTTGTTTGTTTTTTTTTAACTTCTTTTTATTAATTTTTTAAAAATATTTTTTAAAAAATATCTATGATATTTTATTAAAATATCAAAAATAAATAAAAAAATGTGTTTTTTAATAAATTTTTTGAAATATTTTTTAAAAATATCAATAATATATTTTTTTGAAATATTTAGCCTCTCTCACCCCTCCCTCTCTCTCTCTTAAAAATATTTAATTTTTTCAAAAATATTTTTTAAAAAACATCTATAATATTTTTTAAAAATACCACAAAATATTAATTAAAATGTTTTTTAAATGTTTTTAAAATTTTAAAAATATCACAAAATATAAATAAAAATGATTTTAAATTTTTTAAAATTTTTTAAAAAATGATGTTACTTGAAAATATTAATTTTTGTAAAATTATTTTTAAAAGAACATCTATAATATTTTTTAATATATAAAAAATATAAATAAAAATGTTTTTTAAATGATTTTAAAGTTTTTTTAAATTTTTGAAAAATATTTTTTAAAAAAATCAATAATATTGTTTTGAAATATTTTTTTTAAATATTAAAAATTACTTAAGTGTGAAAAAATAAAAAAATAATGTTTCTTAAAAATATTAATTTTTTAAAACTATCTTTTAAAACACATGTATGATATATTTTTTTAAAAATATCAAAATATATAACTAAAAAATTTTTTAGAATGTTTTCTAAAATTTTTTAAATAGTTTTTCAAAAATTTTGAAAAACATGTATAATATTTTTTAAAAAATATAACAAAAATAAATTAATGGTGGAAAAAAAAAAGAGGAGTGAAAAAAATAATAGTAACAGTGAAACCAAAAAAAAGAAAAAAAATTAAAAAAAAAAAGAAGGATGGAGGGTGAAAAAAAAAGAACTAAAAAAAATAAAGAAGAGGCCGAAACAAAAAAAAAAGTTTAAAAAAGGGTGAAGGGTGGAAAAAAAAGAAGTAAAAATAAAAAGAAGTGAGAAAGATGGTGAGATGTTAAAAAGAAGAAGAAGAAGAAGAAATCAATAAAAAATAAAAAAAAAATAAAAAAAGAGAAGACGAAATTAATAAAAAATCTAAAAAATAGGGAGAAAAAAGAAAAACAAATAAAAAATAAAAAAAGGGGGCGGTCACTCGCGCGCATGGGGAGAGCGACCGCTTAATTTTTCTCTCTCTCGCCTAGTTATACTACATTAATGCTTACTCCTCTTTTTTTTTTTTTTCCCCTCACCCGTCACCTTTTTCCAATTCTTTTTTTTTTCTTCTCCCTCTTTTTTTTTGACTTTTTTATACCCCTCACCTTTCTTTTTTTATTTTTTTTATTTTACTTTTTATTTTACATTTTTTGGGTTTCTTTTTTTTTTTTACTTCTTTTTTTTTTTACATCATTCACCTTTCACACAGTATGAAGTTTGAATTTTGTTATTAAATATTGGATGACATATCCCGTAAAAAATTATTAAAATTTAATTTAAAGTTAAATTTAGAAGATTAAAAGATTAAAATTTGTTTAAAAAATTATAATTACTTATAATAAATAATCATAAAGGTTTGACTGAATAGTAATTTTTGAAATATTTGTTATATTCATCAAACACCTCAATTTATATTTGAGTATAATTTATGTGCGCACTTGTATTAATTTTTTTTTGGATACCCTAACTAGAGCCACCGCCCAGTATCTGAGATTTCGTCCCGACTAATGTGGACCGATCCGCTATTAAACCCTCTTTTGGGGAGATCTTCTAACGTGATTTTTTTCATACCCATGAGGAGTCAAACTCACGACCATGGTTAAGGGAACTCAACTCCCTTCCAACTGAGCCAACTAACGTTGATTGTATTAATTTGTTTGGTAAGTGATAAATTGAAAATTAAAAAAAAAATTAAAAATTATGGCTTGGAAAAGTAAAGGAAATTGTCAAACTCTCTTAGTTTATTTTTTTTTACCACACGACTATTCCATTTTTTGGGTTCTTCTTCTTGGAATTGTAGGAAAAAAACAAAGAGAAAAATAAAGAATATAGTGAAACTAAAAAAGAAGTGAAAAAAAAAATAAAAAAAGAAACCCACAAAAGAAGTTAAAAAAAAAAAGAAGAGTGAAAAGTGAAGAAAAAAAGTAAAAAAAAAAGAAAAAAAAAAGAAGTGAAAAACAAAGAATGTTGAAGAGTGGAAAAGGGAAAAAAATAATAATTTCAACTCGCTAATTTCTACTTCTTGGTGTACATTACTTTGTTTCTCGGTAATTTTTGCTTCTTGGTAATTTATTTCTATTTCCACTTCTCAGTGTACATTGCTGTACTTCTCTATGATTTCTACTTTATATGATTTCTACTTTTTACTCTTTGGTGTACATTGCTCTACTTTTTGATAGTTTCTACTCTGCTTGTCAGTAATTTTTACTCCTTGGAGTAATTTCTACTCTTGGTATACATTGTTCTCCTTCTCGATAATTTATATTTCTTGATGAAAGGTAAAAACAAAAAAAAGAAGTAAAAATAAAGGTGGAGAGATGAGAAGATGATAGATTAATATGGGAAAAAAAAGGATGAAGGGTGGGGAAAAAAAGAAGTAAAAAAGAAAAAGAAGAACAAAAAAAAAGTAAAAAAAAAAAGGAATAGTAGTAAACTAAAATAGTAAAAAAAAAAGAAAAATGAAAAACAAAATGATAGGACATAACCTTAGGCCTAGTTAGAAAGGCCAGCCCTCGAAAGACCCATACACAAGGCCTACAAAGGACAGCTACCGATCGAAAGTTAGTATTCCTTATGACTATTTATCGAAGGGCCTTAGTCGCTCAGATCTCCCGAATGACAAGACCTTGGTCGCCTGGTCCTCTCGAACGATAGGGTTTCAGTCGCCCCGAACGTGATTCATCCAGCAAAGATAATTGCCCCAATCGGTATTCAATTGTCGGTCCATCAAACGAACAAACTTTGAAGACTTTTCATCGGTCGAATGACCGATCGATAGCCAACAGCTCTAGCGATTCCAAGGGAAGGTCAAAATATCCTAATAATTTCGATTCCTTATTTGAAAGCAGCGTATTTAGGATCTTTCAGTTTAGGAAAAGAATCCATCAGAAGACGAAAGTTTCCCAAAAAGAAGAGAACCACAATTAATTTAGAATATTGAACTCCGAGATTTCCTAATCTGGTCGATAAAGAAGTAGGGTTGAAATACCCCGACGATGCACGACTCTCACAGGTATAAAACATTTTAAAATCTTCCAAGTTAGGTATACTTTTTTGGCCTCACACATTGAGTACTCTAATCATAGGAACTTTTCCCTCTTTGAACTCTCAGTCTGTTTATTTATATTCGAAACCGCTCTTTCTGACTTGAGCATAGAAATCTCCCATGTCGGAGCACCCTCCGATGGTTTTTGCAGGTCTGATATCCTTTTGACGGTAGCCGTTTGAGTCATCAAGGAGCCGGTATTTGTGAAACCACAACCCATCTCTAACAGATTAGCGCCATTCGTGGGAAACAGACTGATTCTTTGAAAACTCGTGACGATATCTACTACAATTATCCCTAGTGCAACGCCAGCCAAGAGAAGAAGGCCAGTCATAGGCTTTGATGATAATGATTTGTCAGGGGTAGATCTTCATTGTAACGACCCCATAGTCGTTACCCTCAAAATAGAATCTCACACCGTGAAGATGGCTCTTGTTGTTAACGGGGCAGACTGCGACCTCCTTATTTAGGACACCTTTTGCCAAATGGGTCTTGACCCGTCCCGACTCCTGCCACCTACCGGGTCACTTAGAGGACTTTCAAATGAGCCCACATATCCCAAAGGTATTATCTACCTTTCCGTGATCCTTGGAAAACCCCCCAATCATGCGACCACCCAAGTCTTGTTCCATGTGGTGAAACTCTACTCTCCTTACAGTGCTATTCTCGGAAAGTCCAGTCTAGATGAACTAGAAGTATTGCCAAGCACAAGACATATGAAGGTGAAGTTCAGAACACTGCAAGCGGTCGCCACCTTACATAGCGATCTTGATCCTTACATCCTCTTTATGGCTAAAGGTGAGCAAAAAGTTTTTCCAATCGATGCCCTAGAACCTAGGGATGGCCTCGAGCCAAAATCAAAACCCGAGCTGAGCGAAGAAACGGTTGAGATCCCTTTAACAAGCGACCCCAGTCAAACCATCCGGATAGGAACTAACCTATCACCTTTTTTACGAGAGGTCTTAGTCGCCTGTCTACAACGACACTCTAAAGTCTTCGCCTGAACCCCGAAAGACATGTCAGGCATAGATCCATTCGTTATAGACCAGCTAGGCATAAACGTCGAAACCTATGTTGATGACATGTTAGTTAAGAGCATCACTATAGAAACCCATGTCGCAGACCTTAAAGAAACCTTCCAGACGTTGGAATAATATAACATGTGGTTGAACCCGACGAAGTGCACCTTTGGGATCGCCTCCGAAAAGTTCTTAGGCTTCATGATCACCGATCGAGGGATAAAGGCCAATCCCGAGAAACTATAGGTAATATTGGATATGTCACCTCCCCAGACGTTAAAAGAAGTACAACGTCATACTGATCGAATAGCGGCTCTAAGCTGATTCATGTTCAGAGTTGGAGAGAAATACAAGCCTATATTTGATGTTTTGAAGAAATCCCGACGGTTCGAATGGATATCCGAATGTCAGGCAGCCTTCGAATGACTAAAAGAATACCTGATGAGTCCACTACTACTTTCGCGGCCCATCCTCGGGGAAGAACTTTACCTATATCTTGTCGTCTCCGAACGAGCACTTTGCTTTGTGATGGTAAGACAGAAATCCACCACCCAAAAACCAGTTTACTACATTAGTCGGATATTAAAGGAGTTCGAGATCAACTACCGACCGATCCAGAAGGTAGCCTATGCCTTAGTCATCTTAGCAAGACGCCTTTGACCGTATTTCCAGGCCCATACCATCGTGGTGCTCACCGATCAACCACTGAAGCAAATCCTTCAAAAGAGAGACACTTTTGGTTGGCTCATCAAGTGAAGTATGGAACTGGACAAATTCGATAACCAGTACCGACCGCAACCAGCGATAAAGGGCCAAACACTAGTCGATTTCATTCTCGAATGTACTTTGCCTACGATGTCCGAAGACCAACTTCTCGACCCTCAAAAAGAGTGGTCGACCGCATAGTGGATCATTCATATTGACGGATCATTAAATTCCTTAGAAAGTAGCGCTGAGCTTATACTAGTAGGACTGAACGATTTCAAGGAAAAATACGCCATTCGGTTTGATTTCCAGGCCACCAACAACCAAACAGAGTACGAAACCTTACTAATAGGCCTTCGAATTGCCATTGACATGGGGGCACGGAACGTTAGGGTTTTCATGGACAACCAGTTGGTCGTGAAACAAATCGAGGGGGTCTATGAAACCAAAGACTCAGTCATGGCTAAATATCTGAGTAAGTTGCGCGAGACGATGGAACGATTGGGTAAGGTTGACATCCAACAAATCTCTTGGTCAGAGAGTGCATGGGCTGACACTCTATCAAAGTTGGCTAGTTCTGATTCAGTTATTTCTAGCTGAACGGTATACATCGAAAGCCTGTCGTATCTCAGTATCAACGAGCCCAAAGAAGTTCTCTCTGTCGATCGGTCTCTTAGTTGGAAAGACATCATAGAAGAATATCTAAGGCATGATCGTCTACTAGAATCCCCGAGGGAAGCAATGAAACTGAAGCAAAAGGCGACACACTACGCCATAACTGATGGGATTCTTTACTGAAAGTCATTTACTTATCCGTATCTGCGGTGTCTAACTCCCGAAGAGGGGGACTATATCCTCCGAGAGATCTATGAAGGAATCTGTGACAATCACCTGGGTGCTCGAAATCTAGTGTACAAAGCCATTCGTCAGGGGTACTACTGGCCAATCATGAAGGTCGATTCCGATAACTATGTGAAATGACGTGACAAGTGTCAACGCTTCTCCTCAATGCCTCGACTACCTTTCACTGAGCTTAACTCTATATCAGCCCCTGACCGTTTGTCTAGTGGGGCATGGATATCCTCGGATCGTTTCCCCCAACCATAGGATAGCGAAAATTCCTTATAGTAGCAATCGATTACTTTACCAAGTGGGTGGAAGCCAAGCCTTTAGCACAGATCACAGCAGTCAAGGTTCAATCATTCGTGTGGGCTCATATTGTAACACGGTTTGGTATACCGTGTGTCCTTGTCACGGACAAAGGGAAACAATTCGACAGCAAGCACTTCCAGGAGTTTTGCAAAAAACTCGAGATTCAACACCGATTTTCATCGGTCGCTCATCCACAAACCAACGGATTGGTTGAGATAACCAACCGAACGATCCTACAGGGATTAAAGACGATGCTAAACGACGTTAAGGGGCAGTGGGTCGAAGAGCTTTACGGTATCCTCTGGTCATATCGCACTACACCCCGAAGAGCAACGGAAGAAATACCGTTCAGCTTAACTTATGGAAGCGAGGCAGTCATACCCGTAGAGATAGGTATTCACTCACTTCAAGTAACTCAATACAAATCTAGGTAAAATGAACGTATCCTACGTGAAAGACTGGACTTGCTTCCAGAGTTACGAGAATTCACATCGGCACGAATGACGTCCTATCTGCAATAAATAACACAATATCACAATCGTAGAGTCAAGAACCGAACGTTCAGACCCGACAAACTAGTACTAAGGAAGGTGGAAGCTACTGGTCAACCCTAGCCATAAACGGAAGAACATGAATGAATCCTTTATTAAGAATTGTATGGCGCAAGAGTTACACAGACTTCGGGGGAACAGGGGGAAGTGCCAAGACCTCCTGAGAAGAAGTTCTCGCAGCAACTGCTCTCGATTTGATCGGAATACCAATCGACCTGATAGGAATCATATTACAGCTCGTTGCATCATAACCAGTAGCCCCCTAATCGGAGGTAGAGCTCCATCCAATCTAAATTGATGGATTATATTTTCGATATATCGTCGCTCTTGGAACTCCGCCATGGTTGTTTGCAAAAAGGGAGGAACTGGATTAGTAAACTATGAAGAAAAAAATATGACAAATTCAAAAGATGATACCATTAAACCAAGAGATTTAAGAGACCCGCCAGATTGCTCCATGGTTATACTACGTAACTTTAAGTTGCAATGATGAAAGTCGAGTTGATCGACTATTTTTTCTGCTTCAGCCAAGTCCACGTAACTATATTGTTTGTTCTCTGCACTAATGACCACTTTTCCTCACTCCTTCGACCCACTGTCACCATGAAAGGATCGAATAAGGATAGAAGGAAAGATAGCAGTCCTGTTGTAACACCGAGTTTTTGGAAATTTGTTTTATAATATAAAGAGAAATTTTAATTTTATTGATTTTTGATTTTGGGGTATAAATTTTAAATTTTTGGTATAATTGAAATGCCGTATTACAAATTCGTAGTATATTTTATTTTTGGTATATTGGGGAACATCCAATGTGATGAGAAAAATACATATATATATATATATATTATATAGTTAGTAAAAAAAAAAAAAAAAAAAAGAAGAAGAAGAAAGAAGATGCTGCGTTTCGGGGTGAAACGCAGCACCCCCGTTTTCCCCCAAATCGATTAGGGCTAATAGCCCTAATCGCATTTCCTCTCTGCGCTCTTTTCCTCTCCTTCGACTGAACACCGAAGCTCTCCCTCTCCCTTGCGATTCATCTCCGCCATCACCACCACACCATCACCGCCATCGCGGTGTTCGTCTCTCTCTCTTCTTCCCTCTGCTTTCTTCGTCTTTCTCTCTCTGTTCGCTCTCTCCCTCTTTCTCACGAACTCTCTCCCTCTCGCTCACGGACTCTCGCCTGTCGCCTCTGTTTCGCCTTCCACCACCACCATTATCGCTCTCAGTCGCTCTCTTCCACGCACGAGCGGGCGATTCTCCCTCTTCCCTCTCTTCCCGCGCGCGAACAAAGTTCTCCCTCTCTCTCCCGTGCGCGCGATGGCAGAACTTCCACTGCCATCCTCTTTTGCTTGCTCGCAGTGCTCACTGGGAGCACTTCCCACTGTCGACAACCCAAACCAGTGGCCATTGCATCCTTTCAAAACCTTAGGCCGCAGGACAGCAAAAACCCTAGGTTACAGACCTGCAGAGGTAAGCCTAGGTTTTTCAATTTTAATTCTAGGGTTGAATATTCTTAGTCGTTAGGTTTAATTCTAACGATTGTTGTAAATTGAAATTGTTACAGGCTTGAATTCATCGGCGACTGGAAGCTAGGTTTGCAAACTGAGAAACCCTAGGTGAGGGATTTTCAATCCCTTCAATATTCAGATTATTTGTCTAATTTAGGTTGAGAATAAGTGTGGATATATTCTAAAAATATGTTAGATCCGTAGAAAATGCGTTATTCTTGGAAGTCTGTATGAAATGATGAAAGTTAGGTCTAGAATTTGAGATAAATTGGACTGTGGAGTATGATAGAATGTCTTACATAGTATTAGAGTTTTGTTTGATTGGTTTGTGTAGTTTTCCTTGGGATTTAAATTGAAATTGGCATGAATTGAATTAAGATTATGTAAATTCGGGAGAAATTGGTAAAGTTGAGGAATATTGGGAATTTAAAGTCGTCGGTGATGGAAATGATCCTAAATTGATGAAACAAAAGTTTAAGAATGTGGTTGTGCAAATTTATGCTATTTTAAATAAAAGGGAAATTTGAAAACCCTTTAATAGAGTCTTAATTGATGATTATTCGTGTTGATTGGTCTAGGTTGACCTTTGGAGACTCGAGGGGAGTCTTTTTGAGTTGATTTCAGAAATAGAGAGTGAATACCCTCTCTAGAGGTGAGTGGACGGATCGTTGTGTAGTAAATAAGCAAAATGTCTTTAAATTCTTTGATAAATGATTTGAAATGATTTTCACATGATTTATATGCAATTATTTGTGATTGTGGGATGTCTGAAATGAGAATTCGAAGTATGAATGCATCCTATGTGATTTTACATGAATTTGTGCCATTTGTCTTGATTACTTGATTTGTAAATGCTCGTAGCATGATTTGTGGATTGAATTGATAAAATATGGCACATTGTTTGAAATGGAATGATTGTGAAATGATGGTGCACGAGAGAAATGGCTATAGTCATTCCCCCCACGGAGCGACCCGACGGGGTGACGTGGATTGGGGTTTTATATGCGAGAGAGGTATGCGGCCTCTGCTCTGCCACGTCGGACTATCCGGATTGCACCCCGGTGAGGTTCGAGCCAACGCCAAGGAAGGGGGTTTGTTTTGAGACATTGGATAGAAAAACCCTTGGCGGGCTTTCGTCTGGGTTTGGCCGCCCTGAGACGGAAGTGTTTTCGATGGGACCCTTGTGATTTTCTGAGAAAATGTTTGATATGGATGCATATTTTATAAATGATGTTGAATTACTGAAATGTTTGGATATGAAAATGATGTTTGAAGTATGCTTTGACATTCCCCACTTTCACCCCTTATTTATTACACAATCATGCCATTGCACTCCACTCACTGGGTATTTATAATACTCACCCCACTCTTTAACATTTTTCAGAGGAAGATTAGATTTGTGACAGATGGAGCTTGGGGAGGGCCTACCAGCTGGCTTTTGTAGGTATACATCGAGATGTATAGTCATTTTTGGTTTGAATTGAAATCCGAAGAAGGGAAGACTTGTACAATTCTTTTTGGTACGGATTTAATCGATACTTGTTTCCTGTATAGGAACAAGTATTGATGGAATCCTTACGTGGTTGTTGTTTACTTTCTTTCTCTCCTAGTTTTTGGTAAAAACTCAATGTTTGAGTGGGACATTTGGTTTGTAATATTGAGAATGGTTATTTTCTTTCGATTTCACGAAGTCTTGGACAACTCATATCGTTTGGATCTTACGGACGTTTGCTTGATTCTTCAAGCGAGTGTTAGTAAGATCTTACGGCTATGTTTTGGGACTTCCTGTTTATTAAGTGCTTTCCTTATACTGTGAACTTTGAAATGGCTTGGATGGCCATATTGTGTGCCGTGCATGCACAGGTTCCCTCTCCCCGATTGTGTGTTGATGTGTAAATGCGCATGTACAAGTTCCCTCTCCCCGATGTGTGCTCGTGTGTACAGGGATGGACTGGATGAGTCATTGCATGTGTTTGTTATGTGATGTTTTCTGTTTTTTTTTATATGATTGATGTATGGAAAGAACTGTGGTGCTGTCTTTGTAGCCTTGCGGAGTTTCAGTATATGGGGAGGTTCTGCCCGTATACCGAGATTTCGCGGCGGCTGTCGCGTGGTCGATCCGAGGATCGGGGCGTGACAGCTTTAGTGGTATCAGAGCTTAGGCTCACGATTTTAAAAGTTTATTAGTTTTTGAATGTTTTAAATTGTTTCCAAATGTCCCGAAAAGTTTCTAAAGACTTTGAAGTATTTGGTTTTTGAAAAAGGTGTTTTTGAGAATGTACAAGTCTTCCATGGATTTCTTAGGAGGATAGGAATGCTCATTTTTAGGGGGTTAAATACCTAGTTCAATTCCTATTCTAATTGCTGAGATTTGACTCTTCTTCGTAGAACTATCCCTCATAGACGAAAATTGAGGAACCGAATGAGATTCCTCCTACACACCTCTACATATTAATTATAGTCTTCATATATCTTGATTTCACCTCTTTATTGAGTTGTGGTTAAGATTCTTGCTAGTAGATTGCTTACGGTATTCGGTGATACTATTGTCTATAATTTAATAATTAGGGTGTTTTTATTGAAGATAGATTCTACATCTGGTTTTATTGGCTTATTAAGTGGTTCATTTTGCTAAGAAGCATGATCAAAGAGTATATTTGAGATTTAAAAGGACTTGGCCATTAGGGGTTCATTTAGAGGGCACTTTGAGGAGTGTTCCTAGTTGTGGAGTCTTGATAGCACGGTGGTGGTGAAGGATTAGATTGAAATGATGACATGAAAAGTTACAAATGTGATGCCGTGATTTTGGTAGGGTTTCCTACAATCGGAAGAAGGAAAGGTTGTAATGAGGCTGTAGATTGGATAGTAAAGGAAGTGTGCACATTGAAATTTATGGTTCAAAATTGGTTGAGTTTGTGAAATTCAAGAAGATTTAAATGCCGAAAAGTTTGGAGGATTTTATTTAGAAATTGTGTTCAAAGGATTCTAATATGAGGAAAACCTGGCAAATCTGCCTTCAAGGCGCTAATAAACAAATGGATATTATTAAAAGGAATTTATGGATATTTCTTCTAGACAATTTAACCTTGGAAAAATGGATATTTCTTCTTAAACAAGCAATGTCGAAGTGATTCGTGGTTAGGGATTGAAATACTAGAGCTGGTATCAATTATTTCTTTTCCCCTAAATAGTGGTTGTTCGAAATTTTTTAATCATGGACATGAGAACTTTATTAGAACCATATGAATGCAAATTTAGTATATTAGATAGAATGAAGGAAAGGTTGGTAACGATAAACTGAAATGATATTGACATGAATTGTTAGAAAGTTTCTTCCTATTGCCTGTAACCGATATGGAAAATTTTGATGATTTGAGTGGATATTTGTATTTAATTATTGGCATAAAAAGGGAATGCTTAATTGCGTTTTGTTAGTAAGTGTGATCTGTCATAAAGTTAGATAGGGAAATTTACAACATGAATTTGATATTTTTTAATAGAGATGCAAGGGTTTGTTTAGTATATTGAGTATGACAAAATTTCTTGCCATGGAGGACATTAGTTTGTCAGGTAAATTCCTTAGAACTTGAACTTGATGATTTAGAGATTTGGATATAAATATTAAGTGATCATGATTGCATGATAATGAATTTAAGGAGAGATGATTTTGATGTTTTGAGATATTCATGGTGTTAGTGATAATTATATACCTTGATTGAAATTGATAGAAATTGTCATTTGACTCTTTTTCCATAGACATATAGTATTATTCATTGGTGGTCAACTCATCGAGATTTTGAGTTGAGTTGTTTCCAAATTTAGAGATGTTTGGATCAACTCGTTGATAATTTGGTTAACTCTCTTATAGGAGATGTGAATGGACGGCTTTGATGCATATGAATGGGTTAATTGTTTTCAATTATGAATTATAAATTGATTTTTGAAATGACTTTGCAAATGGATTCGAAATTGATTTGTGAAATAAATTTTAAAAGAGGATTAAAATATTTTGTGAGTGTGGTGTGCCTGAAATGAAATGGAAAAATATCCATGACTCATGACTTTGAATATTAAACTATTTGCATTTGATACATTTGGATACTCATGTGAATTTTGAAGAATAGCTATATCTTATATTTGAGATTGTGAATCGATTGATAACTTAAGCTTGGGAACATGGTGTTGGAAAACCAATAATGACTAAGTCTTGCCACGGATCGAGGCCATGGAGGCAGCGTGGCAAAGGCTGGGTAGGAGAGTGATTTTGGACAGACCCGAAAGTTATTGAAAGGAAAATATAAAATTGTTTATTGAATTGGAGAATATGAGTCATGGAAAATTTGATATAAATTTATGTTATTACAAATGATTTTGGCATTACACGGAAATGAATTTTGATATATGTGTTTGGCACAACCACTTTCACCCTTCATTCATGCTCAATATGCCATGCCGTCTATTCACTAAAAATTTTCATGCTTACCCCAGTCCTTCCTAATATTCTTTAGAATAATCTTAGATTCGAAACATGAATTTTGATTTCTAACAACGGCTAAAGTCAGATTCTAAAAAGCACAGATATGCATAACTAGTGAAACAGGATAGTATTATTAAATGAGACTTACAAAGGTAGGTACCTGTGATGAAAATGATTCGCTTCAGTTGGTCTTTTATTTTGTTTGGTGAATTAATATTACTTTAAAGAGAATGATTGATAGTAGAGAGATTTTGTACGATAATGCAATGAGAAGATCTATATGTAGCTAGGATATGTTTTGTTGATTTAATCGTTTTGGTGACGTGGCTTTGTTTAATGAAAGGTTTGTTTGTAACCCTAGGAAAGACTTATTGCTACTCATGTTGGGAGTTCCTTTCATATAATTATGAGCAGTTGGATTTTTAGAAAGAAATTGAAAAGGGAAAATTCAGAATTTTATCACTAATTATGATTTTTTTTTATTTTAGTAAATCGAGACCATCAAGTTGTTACGGGAGAGATCCAAGTAATTAGGATTTTATTTCTCTAATTTCTACCAGAATGGAGTCTTTGAGTCGATTAAAGTCGAGTGACAAGTGGATGTAGTGGATCGAGTGAGTAAAGTTGAAGGGATCGAATATAGGAAATTGTTACAAGATAGATCCATAAGCAAGGTGAGATTTATGGGTAATATTTAAGATAGTTTAGATCAAAAGGAATTTTGACCAGGGTAGATAAGATCAGTAGTAGATTAAGTGAATGCAAAGCGAATTTTTATGATGTATCTTTTGTGATTATATGATTATAGAATTGATGTGAGAGATTAGGTATTTTTGAAAATATTTTTGAAAAGAAGTAATCTGGTTTCAAAAGCAGGGAAACTTGTATATTTGTCAAGCCGATCAATTCAGGTTTTAAGAGAATATGAGAATTGTATTGAAAGCACTGTATGTAAATGAGAAGATTGTAATGTCTAGAGTGTAACGGTGATAAATATAACAGACACTAGAAGTGGTTATTACTTTGATAATTTGGGGATATTAATGCAGACACCGGGTAATGTGCAGATGTATGTAATAGATTTGATTTGGATAGACTATTGGTGATATTGCATGAAAAAAAAAAAGTGATAGAGAATGATCGTGATAGAAATACCTTGATTAAAAAGTTATCTAATTAAGGATTGGAGATTTAAAACTTGGAAGCATACAAATATTATCAGTGGAGTAAATTTCCTCACTTAGTCTAGGCCATATTGAGGTTGATTTACATTTCGTTATACACAAACTTGAGGATATAAGGATTTTCTCTATCTTGGGATCTGCAATTGATATGGACATGACATGGTAGTGGACATTTCTTATTTAAGGTCTCTTTTGAAAAATAATTTAAGGAATTTTGTGTTGGAGTCTTGATAGTTTAGTTGTTGATTCTGAAGGTAAAATAGTCCTAACATATTTTAAGAAGTATTTGCCGGATCCATTTCATGTGATTGAAGCTTCTCTGATAGAATGAAATTCAGACCTAAGTTTCAAAGTGCAGCTTGTGTTAATACTAGATCGGCGGATTCAAACAGTTGAGAAATAAGTATATTCCTATAGTTAAAGTGTTGTGGAGAATATAATCAACTAGAAAAACAAACTTGGGAGACAGAGGAATTAATGCAAAAGCAACATTCGCAGCTCTTTGATATATGAATTATATTTTGGAATTTCGAGGACGAAATTTGTTTTTAGGGGGTTAAGAGTTGTAACACCGAGTTTTTGGAAATTTGTTTTATAATATAAAGAGAAATTTTAATTTTATTGATTTTTGATTTTGGGGTATAAATTTTAAATTTTTGGTATAATTGAAATGCCGTATTACAAATTCGTAGTATATTTTATTTTTGGTATATTGGGGAACATCCAATGTGATGAGAAAAATACATATATATATATATATATTATATAGTTAGTAAAAAAAAAAAAAAAAAAAAGAAGAAGAAGAAAGAAGATGCTGCGTTTCGGGGTGAAACGCAGCACCCCCGTTTTCCCCAAATCGATTAGGGCTAATAGCCCTAATCGCATTTCCTCTCTGCGCTCTTTTCCTCTCCTTCGACTGAACACCGAAGCTCTCCCTCTCCCTCGCGATTCATCTCCGCCATCACCACCACACCATCACCGCCATCGCGGTGTTCGTCTCTCTCTTCTTCCCTCTGCTTTCTTCGTCTTTCTCTCTCTGTTCGCTCTCTCCCTCTTTCTCACGAACTCTCTCCCTCTCGCTCACGGACTCTCGCCTGTCGCCTCTGTTTCGCCTTCCACCACCACCATTATCGCTCTCAGTCGCTCTCTTCCACGCACGAGCGGGCGATTCTCCCTCTTCCCTCTCTTCCCGTGCGCGAACAAAGTTCTCCCTCTCTCTCCCGTGCGCGCGATGGCAGAACTTCCACTGCCATCCTCTTTTGCTTGCTCGCAGTGCTCACTGGGAGCACTTCCCACTGTCGACAACCCAAACCAGCGGCCATTGCATCCTTTCAAAACCCTAGGCCGCAGGACAGCAAAAAACCCTAGGTTACAGACCTGCAGAGGTAAGCCTAGGTTTTTCAATTTTAATTCTAGGGTTGAATATTCTTAGTCGTTAGGTTTAATTCTAACGATTGTTGTAAATTGAAATTGTTACAGGCTTGAATTCATCGGCGACTAGAAGCTAGGTTTGCAAACTGAGAAACCCTAGGTGAGGGATTTTTAATCCCTTCAATACTCAGATTATTTGTCTAATTTAGGTTGAGAATAAGTGTGGATATATTCTAAAAATATGTTAGATCCGTAGAAAATGCGTTATTCTTGGAAGTCTGTATGAAATGATGAAAGTTAGGTCTAGAATTTGAGATAAATTGGACTGTGGAGTATGATAGAATGTCTTACATAGTATTAGAGTTTTGTTTGATTGGTTTGTGTAGTTTTCCTTGGGATTTAAATTGAAATTGGCATGAATTGAATTAAGATTATGTAAATTCGGGAGAAATTGGTAAAGTTGAGGAATATTGGGAATTTAAAGTCGTCGGTGATGGAAATGATCCTAAATTGATGAAACAAAAGTTTAAGAATGTGGTTGTGCAAATTTATGCTATTTTAAATAAAAGGGAAATTTGAAAACCCTTTAATAGAGTCTTAATTGATGATTATTCGTGTTGATTGGTCTAGGTTGACCTTTGGAGACTCGAGGGAGTCTTTTTGAGTTGATTTCGAAATAGAGAGTGAATATCCTCTCTAGAGGTGAGTGGACGGATCGTTGTGTAGTAAATAAGCAAAATGTCTTTAAATTCTTTGATAAATGATTTGAAATGATTTTCACATGATTTATATGCAATTATTTGTGATTGTGGGATGTCTGAAATGAGAATTCGAAGTATGAATGCATCCTATGTGATTTTACATGAATTTGTGCCATTTGTCTTGATTACTTGATTTGTAAATGCTCGTAGCATGATTTGTGGATTGAATTGATAAAATATGGCACATTGTTTGAAATGGAATGATTGTGAAATGATGGTGCACGAGAGAAATGGCTATAGTCATTCCCCCCACGGAGTGACCCGACGGGGTGACGTGGATTGGGGTTTATTTGCGAGAGAGGTATGCGGCCTCTGCTATGCCACGTCGGACTATCCGGATTGCACCCCGGTGAGGTTCGAGCCAACGCCAAGGAAGGGGGTTTGTTTTGAGACATTGGATAGAAAAACCCTTGGCGGGCTTTCTGCGGGTTTGGCCGCCCTGAGACGGAAGTGTTTTCGATGGGACCCTTGTGATTTTCTGAGAAAATGTTTGATATGGATGCATATTTTATAAATGATGTTGAATTACTGAAATGTTTGGATATGAAAATGATGTTTGAAGTATGCTTTGACATTCCCCACTTTCACCCCTTATTTATTACACAATCATGCCATTGCACTCCACTCACCGGGTATTTATAATACTCACCCCACTCTTTAACATTTTTCAGAGGAAGATTAGATTTGTGACAGAGATTGGAGCTTGGGGAGGGCCTACCAGCTGGCTTTTGTAGGTATACATCGAGATGTATAGTCATTTTTGGTTTGAATTGAAATCCGAAGAAGGGAAGACTTGTACAATTCTTTTTGGTACGGATTTAATCGATACTTGTTTCCTGTATAGGAACAAGTATTGATGGAATCCTTACGTGGTTGTTGTTTACTTTCTTTCTCTCCTAGTTTTTGGTAAAAACTCAATGTTTGAGTGGGACATTTGGTTTGTAATATTGAGAATGGTTATTTTCTTTCGATTTCACGAAGTCTTGGACAACTCATATCGTTTGGATCTTATGGACGTTTGCTTGATTCTTCAAGCGAGTGTTAGTAAGATCTTACGGCTATGTTTTGGGACTTCCTGTTTATTAAGTGCTTTCCTTATACTGTGAACTTTGAAATGGCTTGGATGGCCATATTGTGTGCCGTGCATGCACAAGTTCCCTCTCCCCGATTGTGTGTTGATGTGTAAATGCGCATGTACAGGTTCCCTCTCCCCGATGTGTGCTCGTGTGTACAGGGATGGACTGGATGAGTCCTTGCATGTGTTTGTTATGTGATGTTTTCTGTTTTTTTTTATATGATTGATGTATGGAAAGAACTGTGGTGCTGTCTTTGTAGCCTTGCGGAGTTTCAGTATATGGGGAGGTTCTACTCGTATACCGAGATTTCGCGGCGGCTGTCGCGTGGTCGATCCGAGGATCGGGGCGTGACACCTGTCGTTGTTTCCCTTTGCGAGAAGACCACAGTGGGATAGCACCCGACGAACCAGAGAGTTCTTTGATCGGTGTAAATTGAGTCTCTATCCCCCTTGACACCCTCACTTCCACAATGGACGATGGAGCCACTTCAAGCCTTCCCATGGCGAGTGTACCTGGCAGTGAAACTCCCTTGTCTTCAGCGGATAACGAATGACTAGCCCTATTAAGCTTCTCTAGCTCAACCTTAGATGACCTCAACGCGACCAAGGGCATACACCCATTGGTTTTCTCGCCCGCCTCATGTCCACTTCCTGATGGAGATTTGGGTTGTAATATTTTTCTCCTTTTTGTTGAGGGAAGTGCTAGCAAAGTTTGGAACTCAGACGCCCCATCAGTCCTCTCCGAAGGATCCCTTATGGATAAATCCGATCAATTGTAATCTCCTTCAGTAGGATATCGTCCATAAGATCCAAAGCATCGATCAATCCAATTTTTTTCCTGTCAACTAAGAGAGGACTGTCGATCTTCATTTTCTCTCCTATTAATAGACCTGCTAGAGATAGTATCTAATAATCCGTTAAAGAATCAATTAAGATGGCCCTTCGAGTAGACCTACAGTAATTGCTGACCGAACACATGAAGTGAAAGTTACATGAAGGGTTTAAAGGTTGCAATTCGAGCGTAGACCTCCTATCAGTGCTAGGAAGTGCCGACATAAGGTTCTTGTCTTTGAATTCCATGCAAAAATATTTGTGCATCCAATTACTACTAGTGGGTTTCTTGTAACGAAATTCCCAATCGGATTCAGGACGGGTTTATAGCTTATATCGATCTGAGAGCAAACCCTTCTTCATGCACCTTACTAGAGAAAAGAGGGCCGTCAGGATATCTAAATAAAAAAGAAAGCAATAGAACCTTAATAGGGAAATCACAGCAACAATAAGGCGCCAAGCTAGGGGTCAACAAAGTTGGAAATATGTTCCAACACTGCAACACCTCAATGAACGGGCCAGTGTATAGTACCCTCAAACCAAACTTCACCATTTACTTGTACATCGAAACACAGCCCTCTGGCACTCTATTCGCTTTGTCACCATCTGTGGCTGATACGAGAGTGTAATTATTAACTACTAACATGGCGGTCTGAGCTTCTTAGATCTCCACCATTGACATAACACTCCTAATGTTGTTAATGCTTTGAAGAGCAGAGTTTCTTGCCATTTCTCTTGCAGAAGATCTTCCGTGTACTGAGATAGTTCAAAGGAAGGAGAAAACAAGCGTGAGAATAAAAGAACACCAAATCCTCTCCCAAGAGAGAACTTATAAAGGACACTAAAGACGGTTCGTGAAACATTAAAGGACATGCGTTGTAAAAGGCTCTCCATTTCCCAATGGCTACTACTCGTGATGCTTTTCTCATGAAACGGCACTCCGAGTCGGGGACAAATGATGTAACCCTATTCAAAAGGCTTAATACATAATGTGAAAGACATCCACTAGTCAGCATAAGACCTATGATTCAATATGTTCAATACGTCTAAGCACAAATGGGTCTATGTCGCCCTGCTCTACCGAAGGAATTTATCTTATCGAATGAGTCTCCGTTGCCCCGACTTACCGAAGGAATCTATCTCCCTTCGTGGTATCTTATTCGTTATTCGGCTAACTCTCGACGAGATCTATACAATTCGATCCACAAGTGCATTCAGTAAGACCAAATGACTGCTTCTCTCATTCGATCGATGACTACTAAATACTTGAGGAATTGAGCACTTCGACTCTTGAATGGTGATATTCAACTGAATCTCGCCTTAATTAGACTTCCTATTTTAGTACGAAACGTATCTTTTGGATAAAAAAGGAAACCCTTAAAAATCTAATTGATATGAGAAAAAATCTCTTCGTATAATTAAACTTTTAAATGGTAATGATTTAAAATTTCTGACGTTTGAATTATGAAATCTTTAGATTTACTCGTAAGGAAACTAGGGTTGTAATATTACGAATACACATGGCCCTTATGATACTCCCTATAAATGCTTTCAATACATCGCCACAAGGTAAGTCCTTATTGACTTTACATAGGCCACACGAATCATAGTGAGATCCGTTCTCTATTCCTCTTTTAGTCTATTTTCATTCTTTTTAAAAACCGTTTTCTGATTTGAGTGTTAGAGTACCCTCCGACAGTTTTTTATAAATTTCAAACCTCTTTATCGCGCACCCATTCAATTCACTAGAAGTAGGATCTATGGAGTCAAAATTCATCTCTAACAAAAAGATTTTACTATTATTTTTAAGACAATGTTATTTTAAAAATTTTTAGTGGTATTTTTAAAATTTTTTGCTTTATTTACAAATACGCTAATGAATATATATATATATTTATATTTCTTTTTTCTTAAAGAAAAAAATTTTAAGTGTGGTAGACCCAATGTTCCCGACTTCGCCTACCCCTCTCCGAACTATTTCCCCCTCTTTGCTGTGCACCGGTCGGACTTTGGCCCGGCCGGTCTAGAACAAGACATAATGTTAGAAATCAGATCGATTTGACAGCAACCTTAAAATTTCAGATGTCACAAACTTTTGAGACTTTGGCACCGAACTTAAGATTGCAAGCCTTTATTTATTTCCAGAGATTTGATTTGCAGTATTTATCGACTAACAGCATTTTTAATAAAAAGAACATTTTTTAAATAGAAAAAAGGTATTAAAATTTCTTCATAACAAGAGATAAAATAGTCATAGATAGTTTAGAAATGAATTGAAGGTGATCACAGGAGGCCCAAATTGTTTTCAATCATTTAATTTATTTGAATGAACAAAACATTCACTTAAATTTAATTTTAATAGGAAGAATATCACCCAATCTATACTTCACAAATAAATTGGTAGGGCCGCCAACAGAAGAGGCAATTGATGCAGTAAGGAAACATTCACTCAAATGTAACTTGATGAAAATTGAAATTATAAACTCACCAACAACATTAACAAAATCAAAACTATGAAAGCGTTAGAATAAAAGAGAGCATAAATAGAACTTAATGAAAATCTTACAGGCAATGAATTTGATCATGTCTTCTATATCACTCATTGCGAAACTTGGATGTGTTCAATGAAAATTGTTATTCCTACATATTGGGCAGACAATGGATCTCATTCTCAAAGATTGTATGGAAAAAAGACCACCTTGTTTAAGAACAAATAATTACCATGTCAAAGTAGTAAATTAGGGCACGGCCATTCGGTTTGACATAAAGTAGTATTTTACATGGCAAAAATGCCTGCAACAAAATTAACCTACGAACCTGGGACATGGATGCTTCCTGCAAAATATGAAAGAGCTTATAACCTGCTATTCGGGTTGTTTCCTGCAAGGCTTAGTGAGATCTCCAACCCCTGACTGAATGCTTGGTTAAACATGAGCCTTGTTTGGAATGTTGATACAATGGGAACCAAGAAAAGATTGCGATGGGTATGAAGATAATCATCCCCATACCAGCATCATATAGACGAGCAATTGAACGAATGGATTTCCACAACCCCAGCTTCTTCACCAAAGGCTTCCAAGCTTGCAGCGATCTGGAAATCATTCATCAGTTCTATGTTAAAATATGAATAAGACAACGGGCGGTACTAACATGGAAGATGAAACTAGAAGGCTGCAAATACTACATGAAGCAACAGCCTTCATTTTGATAATGGAGGTTTTGTTGCTTTCATACAATCATCCATCAAAAATAACAGGAAGATTATGAACTCCATTGTAAATATGTAAAATTCTTGTATTAGATGAGAAAATGGATAGTCCTAAAGCTCTGAAAAAACTGAAATGTACCACGTCCAGAAGCAGATATAAAAATCTTGGTAGACGAAAGATGTATTTGCAGCACATAAGAAGATGCAAACCGAGTAATGCAAACTGAGTAATGTATAAACAATTCATTCTCGTTGTCTTGTATATTTGGAACGATGCCTAAAGTGATTAAAATATTCCAGAGTACAAGGTCATTTGCAAAATTCAAATTAGTTTAAAGAGGGAGCTTTTTTCTTTTCTTTTTTTTTTTTTTTTGGGGGGGGGGGTTTGGAGTGAGTGGGGCAGTTGTTGCATTAATACAAACAATTTGTAAATTCCTCAAAATGATAGTGGAGGAGGTTCTTCAGCAGGGAAGCACGTAGAGCAGGTTTCTCTGGGCACATAAGATCAAACATAGAACATCTTTCTTGGCAGGGTTTTAGGAAGCCAGAGACTTTAGGGTTACCTTAACTACAAGGAATGGATATGAACATATAGATATTGCAAAATTTCATAACACAACAGGACACTGAAATGATACATCTTCAATATATAGGCCACTTCAAGATGCAGACAGGACATGTAACTTGCCCTTGAAAAGGAGATTCTATTTATATGAAAAGCAATTCAACCCTTCTTCCCATTGTGTCAATGATAACAATGAGATATTTTTGAAGTGCTTAGACCTCGATGCAATGGAGAGTCTGGGCAGTACCCAGTGCTCATAACAATAACAAACTGAAAATAGAACTTGATTTATCTAAATCTGTTAAGCAAGTGTCATGTCTGACAAGGTCTGGACACATACGTCTCTCAGTTTGAAGGGTTCATGTTTTATAGCACCCGAACGAACCTAAAGAACTCAATGGGTGTGTTCAATGAACCTAAAGGTACATGCTTTTCAATATCATACCCTGATATAGTTCTCACTATCTTCTCAAAGTTTTAGAGCGCCTCCAACATCCCTCTCCCCCATCCTTACGGGTAGGAGCAGGGAACCTCAAAATTAAGCAAACAAGTGCTAAACCACACTGACCTTTATGTTTGACATGAAAGAGCCAAACAAAAGACCGTGTGATTTCAAAAGGAAACAAAGAAGGGAAGAATGAATTGCAGAAGACTTACAGAGAGAATTCCACAGCCTGTGGGTACAAATGCTAAGATGCAAGCAAAGATATCTGAAACAGTCAGGTCAGTAACCACAACTGCAACAGCTAAGCCAGCTAATGCTAGCAAAGAAGAAGACTCCTTGAATAAACCGCAAAAGTAACTGGAAACTGATATCTTCTGGCTGAAGGTGAAGACCCGTATAACCAAGATTGCAATGGGCAATTACTAATGATGACTTTATATTAATAATAAAAAAAAGAACACTAATGATTAAATTAGCAAGCAAAGTTGTGAAGTTAAGCAAATATAAGGTATGAAAGTTGAGTTATGGACCTTGAAAAGAATTATAATCACAGCCAGCGCAACCCATGAGATGCCATACACCTGAAAAAAAAAAAAAAAGCAAAAGCATCAAAAAGAGAGTTAAACCTCTTGAAAACAGTGTACATGAATTCAAATTGAAGAAGGAAGTTGCTCACTGTCAAGATCAAGCCCCATGGAAATGAATTTACAAGATTATAGATGGCCTACATGCGCTGATCCATGAAAAATGCCATTGCATACTGAGGTCACTCTGTATATATTCTATCTAAAGAAATTTTAGATATTATACAGATTAGGATTGCTTTCTCGTTTGATTTGAAGTAACAGGTATGATAAGTTATCTTTTCTAACTATCAGTTAAGAGTTTTATGCAGCCAACATAAAAGTCCATAACAGTTGCCATTTTCATTTTGGCTCTCAATAGTTTCAAGCCACTAATTTACCCATTACTCATTAGTCTCAATGGATTGAGAATTAGATACACAAGTTATCACACTCGTACATAAATCTCTTTGCATCTTATTTGAAGGCCCATTGATATATGGGAATAAAGACATTCTTTTTCTACTATGAATATTAATTTGGATTTGGTTTCCAGGGAGGTCTTCAGGGGTAATGTTCTCTTGATTTATTTTCTTAGGTGGGGAGTTGGTTTCAAATTGAGTTGGTTGCTCACGGTTCGAGGTAAGTATTTTACGTACTCTCTATGGTTTGAAAATGTTATACAAATATAATGCTTTTGAACTGCTATGTTAAATAAAAAAAATGACATGAATTTGTGTATTTTACAATTTGGCTATTTAATATAGCGGTCACTGACTGATATTTTATGAAATAATTTGACTAAACCCTTGATTACTTGTTAACTGTTGACAGGACTAGTCCCACTATTTGATATGAACGTTTGAACACCATGTAGTGGTGTGTTGTTAGGATATGAATGTTTGACCTACCTGACGGGATAAACAGTCAAGATTATGTTGTACCAGGGATTTTTCTTTGGAAATATATAAATGTTGAATTGTTATCCCATGATTTGATGTTTTTTATATTGTTGACCACTTTTTTCGAATATTATGATTATGAAAATATTATTATAATATTGTCAAATAAACTATGATATTCTAACTTGCTTAGACCAGTAGGAAAGTATATAGAATACTTATTGAGTGAAATTTCACTCACTCCTTTTTATTTAATATTTTGCAGAGGATGAAAACTACTTTGAGAATGAGTATAAACATATTTGGAAGTTTTAGAAAAAATATAGACTTATGAAGTGTTACTTATATTTTACACTCATTAGTTATGTGGAAAACTTTCATGAAAAGTTATGAACAACGGACTATAACTTGTTCAGTTCAATATTAGGATATGTAAGGCTAATTTTATGGAACCTATAAATGCACTTTGTAGATTATTTTTATTTGATGACATGATGTAGCAGATGTTTTGATATTTTAGATATCTTGTGAATTGTGGCAAGTTCACAGTTCACGGCAGTGTTACGTCCCGGGTACAGGGCATGACATTTTAGTGGTATCAGAGCTTCAAAATGGATATTATCTTTAGGTTATAAGTTTGAACTTTGGTAATGCTATTTGAGGAAATTAGCATGTATGTTGGATAGGAATTTGGAATTTGATCGATTTACAGTTCGAGGTGGCCAACCTTACTGTAGATTCACTCGATTCCTATTTTGGTGTTTGAATACTAATGAGTTATTGTTTTTGGACGATTGGGACCAAGCTATTTGACTTTTCGCAAAGGTTCTAACTTAGGCTAGAAGTTGTCCTCTTGTAGCTTCTCAATTGTAGAATAGATATTCATTGAACTTGTTACTTTTGAAGATTAAGCGAGAGAATATTCAACCTCTAATTATAGCAACAAAGACTGCAGATCCAAGATTTGGCATTTTGGTGATGCTTTTGGTATACCTTCTTTAGTAGTAGTGCTTGATATGTGAAAGGATGTGACTATGAGTCCTGCATAAGTTGCTCGGCATATAGAAGTCCAAAATTGTCTATACATATGCTAGAGATAGTCAAAATGATGCTATTTTCACATAGTTAATGTCACGCCCCGATCCTCAGATCGACCACACGACAACTGCCGCGTCGTCTCGGTACATGGGTAAAACCTCCCCATCTACCGGGACTCCGCAAGGCTATCAAATTTACAATAAATCATCAAAAGCATAAAATTTTTCAAAAACAAGAAATTACAAAATCATTACACATGCAAGGAGCCCATCCGACTCATTCCTGGATGTACAAACACACACATTGACATACATCGGGGAGTGAGATCCTGTACATGCAATCATACATTAGCACATATCGGGGAGTGGGAACTTGTACATGCACGAGTACATAGCAACACACAACGGGGAGCGGGAACCTGTACATGCACGCATGCGATGTGACCATCCTTTATCCTGGCCACTCTGAAAGCATTTAACAAACAAGAAGTCCCAAAACATAGCCGCAGGATTTTACCAACACTTACCCGAGTAAAACAAGCCAGTATCGGTAAAATCCTAATGGTATGAGTTGTACAGAACTTCACAAAATCAAAGAAAAAACATCAAAATTAAGATTTACAGTCCAAATGTCCCAGTACAGATATAAACAGTTTTCCAAAAATAGAGAAATCAAAATAAATAAAAACAAATCAAAAACCGTCGGATTTTATCAATACTTGCCAACAACTTAGCCAGTATCAACAAAATCCGCATGGCATGAGATGTATAGACTTCCCTTTCCATGGTTTGAAAGCTATCAATCTCCAAAAGTAACCCTGCATGCCAAATACTTATCCAGTCCGCAAAATTACTTCGCAAGCTCCGTCAAGTAGTCTCCCAACTAAGTCTCCTCTGAAAAAGGTGGAGAGAGGGGGGTGAGTATTGGGGAATACTCAGTGAGTGGAGTGCAATGGTGCAATTGTGTTCATAAATAAGGTGTGAATGTGGGGCAGTCAAAACATATCTTATAAATCATTTCATATACATAAAATCATTCAATAAATCACATTTCACAAATATGTATCCATATCAATTATCATTTCAGAAAATCCTGGGGTTCCATCGAAAATCACTTCCGTCTTAGGACGGCCAAACCCAGACGAAAGCTCGCCAAGGGTTTTTCTATCCAATGTCTCAAAACAAACCCCATTCCTTGGCGTTGGCTCGTACATCACCGGGGTGCACCAGATCTAGTACGACATCGGCAGAGGGAGGGACGTCTAACTCCCCCGCACATCCAAACCCCAACTCACATCACCTCGTCGGGTCGCTCCGTGGGGGGTATATGACTATAGTCATCTACGGCACCCTTCATTTCTCATTCAATCCATTTCTCAACAATGTGCCATGATTTTCAACATATAATCCATAATCTCATGTCAAAGCAGTTCATAGAGCAATATCAAATATCACATGGCACAAAAACATTCATAAACACAGTGGATGCATTCGTATTGCACAATCCAGTTCAGACAGCCCACAATCACAAAACAATTTATATAAAACACGTAAAAATCTTTCAAAATCATTTTCAAAGCAATTTTTAAACAGGTTTCTCATTTACGAACACAATGAACCGTCCACTCACCTCTAGAGAGGGTATTCACTCTCAAATTCTCAATCCAATCCGAATAGACCCCTTTTTAAGTCCCCAAACGATTAACCTAATCAAACATTGCAATTATCGTCAATTAATATCTCTATCACAAGGGTTTTCACATTTTTCTAACTTAATTCACCTTTAATTTTACATCCACGATTTCTAACTGCTGATTTCATCACCCGAAAATCATTTATAGCTCTAATGAACTTTAACTACCAATATTTCCTAATTTTTCAAATTTTCTTTCAATTTCATGCATATTTCAATTGAAACTCTAAAGAAACCATTTAAATCGACTCAGTTCGATTCTATCATTCCTTAACATGCTTCTTTCGTTGCAAATAGCCTAAGTTGATGAATTCTGCATCACTTACTTCACTAATTACATATTAAATATCAGAAAATCGCATTCTATTCAGATTTAGCATACTTTCAACACATATACAAGTCTTCTCACCCTAATTTAACCCTAAATTTATTCACTTGTCAAAGGGTTTGGAAATTCCCTCACCTAGGGATTCCGCAGTTCACAACCTTAGCTTCAGTGTATGCTCTGTTCAGTTCAAGACCTGAAATGCTCCAAATTCGAAATACAGTTCAGTAATGAGCCTCAATTACTATGAACAATCAAAATCCTAGAAGTAAAATTAAGAGTGAGCCTTTACCTGAGAGGAAGGAATCACATCTTAAACCAGGGTTTTCAGATGTCCATTTTCTACTGGTCTAGGGCTTCCAATTGGGGCTTCTGCAAGGTGGCAGAAGAAACTGCTCACAGGAGACTGCGAAAGCAGGGAGGAGCGAGAGCTCTTCGCGCGCGGGAGAGGGCTTTCGCGCACAGAAGAGAGGGATACAGAGAGACGGTGACACGGTGGCTCGTAGTGGTGGTTGATCAATCGATGGAGGAGACTAAGATGAGAGTGATTGCGTGAGGGAGAGAGCGCGAAGAGAGACTGTGGGATAGAGAGAGAGACTGAGGGACAGAGCGAGACTGAGAGAGAAAAACGAAGAAGGAGGTGGCGGTGGTGGTGTCCGGTGGTTGCAGTGGCGGAGGAAGGTGGTGATGATGGCAGTGAAATCGCGAGAGAGACGAGGAAGGGAGTACAGAACTCGCGAGAGAGAGACGAGGGAGAGAGAGAGCTTCGATTAGGGCTATTAGCCCTAATCGATTTGGGGAAGACGGGGTGCTGCGTTTCACCCCGAAACGCAGCATCTCCTTTTTCCTTCTTTTTTTTTTTTTTTATAATTAATAACTATATAATATATATATATATTTTTTCTCATCACATTGGAAGTTCCCCAATTTACCAAAAATAAAATATACTACGAATTTGTAATACGATATTTCAATTATACCAAAAATTTAAAATTAAGACCTCAAAATCGAAACTCAATAAAATTTCAAAATTGTCTATTTTGTTATAGAAATGTTTACAAAACATTCGACATCAAGTTTTCGATATTACAACTCTTAACCCCCTAAAAACAAATTTCGTCCTCGAAATTTATAAAAATAAAGTATATACATCAAACAAATAGGGTATTGTTTTTGCTTTAGTTTCTTCGGTCTCCCAAATTTCCTAAAATTTAGTTTGTGATAAGTCTCTTAGGAAATTAGTCTCGTCTCAAATGTAGAAGTGCTTGGTTGTCCTTTTGAAATTTCCTAGATATCTCATTTTGATTTGTTCAACCCCCCAAGCTATATATCTTTAAGCGCCTAAACCTATTCTTGTGCTCATTTACAGCTATGTAATTGCTTACTTGCAAATCATGATATCTTAATACATTGTATATATGTATGCACGTTTATCACCTACACTCACCACCATATTGATAACAAAGTCTCCAATCCCCCAATTTCAAACTACAAATACATTATCATACTCTATAGTATCTCCCAAAGTATTGATAGAAAAACTTGTCTTATTCTAATATTAATATTTGGTAGGTGGTATTCCTTGAGATTGAGATTCCTTTCATTTCCTTTTTCAAATTGCAGCAATTAAAGTACAAAAATCAATAGTCTCTGAATCATCTTGTTTGTTCTAAAACCTTGAAACCTTGGATATAAAAGGAGCAACACTTTCTCGATTAACACATTCCTCAACAACAATTAGAATAGGCCTCCACCTTGTACTTGCTACAAAGCATTGTAGAAGATCAAAACTAAAGTCTTTAATACACATATCACACATATATGAAAATACTATCATTGAATTCGACCAATTCAATATACCTCAAAATTTCATTTACAGACTTTCTTACTCCTAAATGGTGCTCAAGTAACCATGCATAAATATTTCTGCCTAGATACTTATAAGATTCACCATTTCAATATTGTAAAAGCTAGAAGGGTCCATATTACCTCATATTTCCATTTGAAGGATAAATCTATCCCAAATTAAAGTTTATCTTAAGAACTCTAAACAACTATAGCAGACTGAAACACTAGAGAAATCTCACTGCAATATATAGATCCCACAAAGGCTCATCATATTAGTTTCTCCAAGGTGACTGCATCAAGCAATTAGGAAATTTGTCACTGGTTTTCCATATTCTCAATTGTTCAAACTAGACAACAAAACTTCTTGTTATCAAGATCACTTAAGATTAAAATTCTTTTCTAAGATGCTGCTCATCCAATAAAAGCAATGTCCATTATGAATATTATTTTTCTAAATAACCATCAAAACAAAAAGCTTTCCCCCATATTTATCGAAAGCATAAAATGACAATTACTTGAAAGAAACATTCAATGCTTACTGAGACCATTCATCGTATGGTTAAAGATTTTGGTGTCACCCAATACTTATAGCAGCTCTTTTTAAGTACTTGTCTTTCTTGGATGATCATCAATAAAAATAACAATATAATTAAATGCCAAACTATGAATAAAAGTATACCAGAAATATAAGTGGAGGCTCTAGAACCATAAGTTTTGGGTAATACTCCATAGAGTTCCACAAGATGTTTCAATACATATTATTTTCTTGATTTCAGGTCATTTGAAGTGAGTTATGTTTGGGCTGCTCAGCCGTAATTGAAAATGTCTTATTCTACCTTGACCTTTAATGTACACAGAAACTCCATGGTGCTTAACATACTGGTAACATCTCTTTAAGTCCTACAGCTATCACCACAACATACAGCGCCCTCATTCTGCAAAATATGCTCCAAAACAGATTCAGTTAACTTGATTTCCTCATTTAAACCTTTATCAACTACCACCTCCATCATTCATGTTCCCTAATTTTCTCCAAGAACAAATTGTCATCAGACCCCATAAGACTCAGTAGATCTTCCTCATGGTTCCTACCTATTCGATCATCAGATTCCTCAAAATTTTGCATACAACCCTCGGTCGAACATCTGTTTTACCCATACATTTTTTTTCCACTGTATTTCACACCCTCGTCCTGCAGCAAAGCCTTAAGAACCTCTCTCAAAACATACAACCCTCTATTCTTTTATTCTTCTCACCATTGGGTAAACAAACTAACTCCCTCCCATCCACTGGAATAGAAAATAAACTCCAAGAATAGACCTCCATTGTTATGACTCCTACTCACCTAGAGGGCACGAGTGTGCTCCCTAAATGCCTTCACCCGAGACTAGTTATTCAATTTGTCATAAATTCTATCCAAAAGACCACTCATCAATCCAGCACAATAAAAGCCTATGGAAACAAAGCCAATACGTCTTCCCTTATCTTCCACCAATTAGCAAAAAAAAATCAAAATTTTTATCAATTAAGCAAACCTCAAAAACCTTTATTTTGACTTCGAAAATTGGCATTTGGTCACAATCAAAGATCATAATAACTAGCAATAATAATCATCTGCTGAACCTATTAGCATTATCAGAAAACCAAAGGAATAAAATTCACACTTTCTGATAAAAGCATCAAAGTGAAACCATTCCTTTGCCTCCCACCGTTAGTAACCCAATGGTAAAACCTCCTATTACAATCCCCTACTTAAAGATATAATGTTGGAGCATATGCTTGAGAAGCATGGAATAACATTCACAGTCTATCAAAATTAGGATGTGACACTTGCGCAGAAAGCATATTCAGGTGAGAACCAAGCATGTTAAATTTGACAGCATTTTCTTAGGAAGAAATCTACACGAAAGTTCTTTTCCACCACAAATATCCAGTTTAAAGATCAACTTCCTCATTTGTTCATCAGAATATCGCAAAACTTTATCTATCACAAAATTGCTCTACCACTCTAACCACTCTTTAAGTTCCTTGTGAGCTAGCCATATGTTTCTTAAACTTGAAAGCAAATCAGATTGAAGTGATGTAATAAAAATTCGAATGGATGGGAAATGATGAGAAGCATTTCAAATGCGAAGGTCATACTTAAAATTAGGGAGTTAAGACTCCCAGTTGTTTAAAGCAAAGAAAATAATCAATGCAAGACGCTACAGTTCTGTCTTCTCACATAGCCCAAATTACTTCACTCTTACACAAGAGAATGTCTTACAACTCACCATCCCAAATCAAAGAGCCATGCTAGTCATACTATTAGTACCTCTAACCCCATTTAGTTTTTCAAAAGACAATCTTACCACACTAAATTCCCTACTTAGTGATTAGTCCACTAACTCATGCAAATCTGAAGACAATGTGGGGGCGAACTTATAGTTGATTTCTCTAAAATTCTGCATTGAATACTTGATATACACCTCTATGAGTTTCTGAAGACTCCACAATTATACATATACACCAAACTTCTAATATCAAGATATAAGTCTGAGGGCCAAAACCACTACTAAGGTCCCCAATATTTGACCAAGCAAGCCACAAAAGGTCTTGAGTCACAATCAAGTCACTATTTATAGAGTGATACATTACTAAAGATGTGGAGATAAAGATAAAATATTTCATTTGGAGTTCCTTATTCATCATCTAAGAGATAAAGTTCTACAAAGAGGGTCCAAACTTAGCAATTAAAATATGAACTAATCCAAGTGCTTAACCCCCTAAAAATAAGCATTCATAACTTCCTAGGAAAACCATGAAAAGTTCTGTACATTCTCTGAATACCTTTTTAAAAGATGAAAACCTTTTCCAAAATAAACAAAATATGTTTAAAGTCTTTAGACAACTTTTGGGACATTTGGAAACATTTTAAAATATTTCAAAACCATCAAACTTTTAAAATCATAAACCTGTGCTCTGATACCAATAAAGCTATCACGCCCCGATCCTCAGATCGATCACGCGACAACGGCCGCGTCGTCTCGGTACATGGGTAAAACCTCCCCATCTACCGGAACTCTGCAAGGCTATCAAATTCACAATAAATCATCAAAAGCATAAAATTTTTCAAAAACAAGAAATTACAAAATCATTACACATGCAAGGAGTCCATCCGACTCATTCATGGACGTACAAACACACACATTGACATACATCGGGGAGTGGGATCCTGTACATGCAATCATACATTAGCACACATCGGGGAGTGGGAACCTGTATATGCACGAGTACACAGCAACACATAACGGGGAGCGGGAACCTGTACATGCACGCATGCGACGTGACCATCCTTTATCCTGGCCACTCTGAAAGCATTTAACAAACAAGAAGTCCCAAAATATAGCCGCAGGATTTTACCAACACTTACCCGAGTAAAACAAGCCAGTATCGGTAAAATCCTAACGGTATGAGTTGTACAGAACTTCACAAAATCAAAGAAAAAACATCAAAATTAAGATTTACAGTCCAAATGTCCCAGTACAGATATAAACAGTTTTTCAAAAATAGAGAAATCAAAATAAATAAAAACAAATCAAAAACCATCGGATTTTATCAATACTTGCCAACAACTCAGCCAGTATCAACAAAATCCGCACGACATGGGATGTACAGACTTCCCTTTTCATGGTTTGAAAGCTATCAATCTCCAAAAGTAACCCTGCATGCCAAATACTTATCCAGTCCGCAAAATTACTTCGCAAGCTCCGTCAAGTAGTCTCCCAACTAAGTCTCCTCTGAAAAAGGTGGAGAGAGAGGGGTGAGTATTAGGGAATACTCAGTGAGTGAAGTGCAATGGTGCAATTGTGTTCATAAATAAGGTGTGAATGTGGGGCAGTCAAAACATATCTCATAAATCATTTCATATACATAAAATCATTCAATAAATCACATTTCACAAATATGCATCCATATCAATTATCCTTTCAGAAAATCCTGGGGTTCCATCGAAAATCACTTCCGTCTTAGGGCGGCCAAACCCAGACGAAAGCCCGCAAAGGGTTTTTCTATCCAATGTCTCAAAACAAACCCCCTTCCTTGGCGTTGGCTCGTACATCACCGGGGTGCACCAGATCTAGTACGACATCAGTAGAGGGAGGGACGTCTAACTCCCCCGCACATCCAAACCCCAACCCACGTCACCCCGTCGGGTCGCTCCGTGGGGGGTATATGACTATAGTCATCTACGACACCCTTCATTTCTCATTCATGAGAGTTGTTTCGTGAGACATCTTGGCATGTGAAGGTTCACGGTTGTGGTATTTTCTACTAGAATGAGAGATTATTAAGGAGGGGGATCACTAGAATGAGATTTCATTATATCGGCCATTATTCGGTTGTCATTGTGAGATCGTACATCGCCAATGGGGGTATGTTCTTGTACTGCCTTGAATGATCAGTCCTAGTCCGTCCCCACCATCCAATTGCGGTGGGGATGTTTCTCAACCGTTTCTTGGATGGGTAGATCTAGCTAGGGTTGTTTGGGGGTAGAAAAATCTGGGCTCGCCTTCTTTTGTCCTTAGCGCTATATTTTTGTACTCTCCAGTGTAAGGACTGGAGGTCTTTGTATTCTTGTGTGGCCTTGTAATATACTCTTAGTTATGTACGGTCCGGCCTATGGACTTGTATACATATTGATATAACCGAGTGTACTTCCTGTACATGGATAAGTAAAAGATGATGCTCTATTTACTTGAACTTTATCTTTGCTTCTCTCTTATTCTCTTGTCTGATGATGTGCCTTTCTTTTCAACTCTCATTGGGGTAAATCTACTCTTGGTTTTAGGCCCTGTAATAAGATGTTGAAGACTATTGGCCCTTTGAGCCGCCAGACGTCTCATAGTTAGGCCGAGGGATCATGCTCATTCGTTCGGGAAACACCATCTCTTATTCGTTCGACTGATAGGAGCTGGGCGACTTAGACCCTTCGGGCAATAGGAAATTTTTGGATAGAGGGGTCGCGTCCATCCGTTTGGGGAGTTATATCCCTTATTGACGATGCGTATGAATGATAGGTGCTGGGCAACTTAGGCCCTTCGAGCAATAGGAAATCTTTAGATTGTTGGGCCGCGTCCACCCATTCGGGTAGTTACATCCCTTATTGATGATACGTACGAACGATAGGTGCTGGATGACTTAGACCCTCTGAGCAATAGAAAATCTTTAGATTATTGGACCGCGTCCACCCATTCAGGGAATTACATCCCTTATTGACGATGCGTGTGAACGATAGTTGTTGGCCGACTTAGACCCTCTGAGCAATAGGAAATCTTTAAATTATTGGGCCGCGTCCACCCGTTTAGGGAGTTATATCCCTATTGACGACGCATACAAACAATAGGTGCTGGGCGACTTAGACCCTCTGAGCAATAGGAAATTTTTAGATTGTTGGACCGCGTTCACCCGTTCGGAGAGTTACATCCCTTATTGACGACACATACGAACGATAGACAAATTCTTTTGATTGTTAGATAGCCTTGAAGTTTACTGATAGTATATGCGCAGGCTTTCTAAGTTCCAGGTTCTAGGTAATATCGATCCATTTAGGTGGTCGAGTCGATAGGTTCCCGGTCGAACCACGGAACGCACTCGATAAGGGCCCTCCCAATTAGGTGCTAGCTTGTCTCCGGGTTGAGGTTGACCGATAGCTTCCACCTTCCTTAGTACTAATTCTCTGGGCTTGAACATTCAGCTCCGGTCTTTACGATTGTGATATCACTTCATCTGTTGCTGGTAGGTCGCTATTTGCGTCGATGCGGACTCTCACAACTCTGGAAGCAAATCCAACCTTTCTCGTAGGATGCGTTCATTTTGCCTAGTGTTGTATTGAGCTACCCGAAGTGAATGAATACCTATCTCCACGGATATGACTACTTCGCTTCCATAAGTTAGACTGAAGGGAGTTTCTCCCATCGCACTTTAGGGGGTAGTGTGATATGACCAGTGGATGCTGTAAAACTCTTCAACCCATTGCCCCTTGGCGTCATCCAGCATCGTTTTTAGCCCTTGCAGGATCATTCGATTGGTTATTTCGGCCAGTCCATTGGTTTGTGGGTGAGCGACCAATGAAAACCGATGTTGAATCTTGAATTTCTTGCAGAACTCTCGGAAGCACTGAATTGCTTGCCATTGTCCGTGATCAGGACGCGCGGTATACCAAACCAGGTGATAATATGGGTCCATACAAAGGACTGAACTTTGGCGGCCGTAATTTGAGCTAAGGGCTCGGCTTCCACCCACTTGGTGAAGTAGTCGATAGTTACTATCAAGAACTTTCGTTGTCCTATGGCTGGGGGAAATGGTTCAAGGATATCCATGCTCCATTGGGCAAATGGCTAGGGGCTAGACATAGGATTGAGCTCGGTGGAGGGTAGCCGAGGCACAAGGGAGAAACGTTGGCACTTGTCGCATTGCTTCACGTAGTTATCAAAATCGGCCTTCGTGGTTGGCCAATAATATCCCTAATGAAGGGCAAACTAGATTTCGAGCATCCAGGTGATTATCATAGATTCTTTCGTGAATCTCTTGGAGGACATAGTCCCCTTCTTCGGGAGTCAGGCATAGCAAATATGGATGGGTAAATGACTTTCGGTAGAGGATCCCATCCATTATGGCATAGTGTGCTGCATTTCGTTTTAATTTCATCGCTTCCTTGGGGGCCTCTGGCAGGCGATCATACTTTAGATATTCCTCTATAAGGTCTTTTCAACTAGGGGACCGATCGATAGGGAGAGCTTATCGGGGCTCGTCGATGCTGAGATATGACAGACTCTCAATGTATACCGTTCAGCTAGAAGCAACTGAATCGAAACTAACCAATTTCGATAGAGTATCAGCCCATGCATTCTCCAATCGAGGAATTTGATGGATGTGGACCTTAACCAATTTTTCCATCATCTCATGTGGTTTACTCAAGTATTTTGCCATGATTGGGTCTTTGGTTTCATAGACTCCTTCAATTTGTTTCACGACCAACTGGCTGTCTGTGAATACCCTCACGTTCCGTGCCCCCATCTCGCTTGCAATTCAAAGGCCTGTTAATAAGACTTCATATTCTGCGTGGTTATTGGTAGCCTGAAAATCGAATCGGAGGGCGTACTCTGCTTTGAACTCGTTCAGTCCCACCGGTATAAGTCCAGCGCCGCTTCCTGAGGAATTTGATGATCCGTTGACATGGATGGTCCATTCTGGGATTGACCACTCTTCTTGATGGTTGGAAGGTTGTTCTTCGGGTGCCGTAGACAGAGTACATTCGAGGATAGAATCGGCCAGTGCTTGACCCTTTATCGAGGGCCCCAGTCGATACTAGATGTCAAATTCGCCAAATTCTACACTCCACTTGATAAGCCGACCAGAAGTGTCTCTCTTTTGGAGGATCTGCTTCAGCGGTTGGTCGGTGAGCACTACGATGATATGGGCTTGGAAATACGGTTGAAGGCGCCTTGCTAAAATGACCAAGGCATAGGCTATCTTCTCGATCGGTCGGTAGTTAATCTCGGACTCTTTCAGTATCCTACTAATATAATAAATTGGCTTCTGGACAGTGGATTCCTATTTTACCATCATAGAGCAGAGTGCTCGTTCGGAGACAGCTAGATATAAGTAGAGTTCTTCCCCAAGGATGGGTCACGAAAGTAGTGGTGGTTGCGTCAGGTATTCTTTTAGTCGTTCGAAGGTTGCCTGGCATTCAGATGTCCATTCGAACCATTGTGACCTCTTTAGTGTGTCAAATATGAGCTTGTATTTCTCGCCGACTCTGGACATGAATCGGCTTAGAGCCGCTATCTGACCAGTTAGACATTGTACTTCCTTTAGTGTCTGGGGAGGCTTCATATCTAATATCGCCTGTATCTTTTCGCGATTGGCCTCTATCCCTCGATTGGTGATCATGAAGTCCAGGAACTTCCTATAGGCGATCCCAAAGGTACACTTCGTCGGGCTCAGCCGCATGTTGTATCGTTCCAAGGTCTGGAAGGTCTCTTCAAGGTCTACGACATGAGCTTTTACAATGACACTCTTGACGAACATGTCGTCGACATAAACTTCAACATTCCAACCTAGCTGGTCTTTGAAGACCGTATTGACCAGCTATTAGAAAGTTGCTCCCACATTTTTTAAGCCAAAGGGCATGATCCTGTAGTAATACGTGTCGAACTCGATGAAGAAGTTGGTCTTTTTTTTTTTTTTTTATCTTTGGGTGCTATTCTGATCTGATTGTAGCCGGAATAGGCATCTATGAAACTCAAAAGTTGGTGTCTTGAGGAGTTGTCTACGAGCTTGTCAATGTTGGGAAGCGGGTAATTATCCTTTAGGCATGCTTTATTGAGATCGGTGAGCTCTACACACATTCTCCACTTACCATTAGACTTTTTCACCAAGACCACGTTAGCTAACCATTCGGGATACTTGACTTCTCGGATGAACCCAACCGTTAACAGCTTTTAAACATCCTCCTGTATGGCACGTTGACTTTCGAGGGTAAATACTTTCTTCTTCTATTTCATTGGTTTGAAGTCGGGGTTAACCGTTAACCTATGGGCTATGACTGATGGATCTATGCCCGACATGTCTTCCGGGGACCAAGTGAATACTCTTGCATGTCGTTGTAGACAGGCGACTAAGGCTTCTCGTAAAAAAGGTAGTAGGTTGGCCCATATCCGGACAGTTTGACTAGGGTCGCTGGTTAAAGAGACCTCGACTGTTTCTTCACCTGACTTGGGCTTTGATTCTGGCTCGGTGCTTTCTTTGGGTTCTAGGGCATCAATTGGAAAAATTTCTTGCGCGTCTTAGGCCGTAGAGAAGATGTAGGGATTAGGATCGCTACATATGGTGGCGACCCCTAGCGGTATTCTAAATTTTACCTTCATGTATCTTGAACTTGACAACGCTTTTAGTTCATTGAGACTGACCCTTCCGAGGATGGCGTTGTAGGGGGAGTAGAGTTTCACCACATAGAACAAGACCTAAGCGGTCACATGATTGGAGGGTTTTCCAAGGGTCACGGGAAGGTAGAAGGCAAGAGTCGAGACGGATCGAGACCCACTCGGCAAAAGGCATTCCAAGTGACGAGATCACAATCAGCCCCCTGATCAACCAAAACTCTATTCACAATGTGAGACTCTATCTTAAGGGTTATGACTATGGGGTCATCGCGATAAGGGTCTACCCCTATCAAATCGTCATCATCAAAGCCTATGACAAACTTTCTTCTCTTGGCTGGTGCTGCGATAGGTATGATTGTAGTAAACATCGTCATGAGTTTTTTAGAGAATCAGTCTATTTCCACAGACAACGCCAATCTATTGGAGGTGGATTATGGTTTCACAGATACCGACTCCTTGTAGACTTGAACGGTTGCCGTCGAAAGAGATATACTTGCAAAAACTGCCGGAGGGTGCCCCGACAGGGAGACTCCGACACTCAAGTCAGAAAGAGTGGTTTTCGACTGATGGAAACAAATTGAGAGTTTAAGGGAGTGATTCCCTGTGATTAGAGTGACCAATGTGTGAGGCGAAGAGAGCGTACCTAGTTTTGAGGGTTTTGAAATGTCTTATACCTGTGAGAATTGTGCGCCGCTAAAGTGCTTCAACCCTACTTTCCTCATCCTTCGGGAAACTTTCATATTCTGGAGGGATTCTTTCCTTATCCGAAAGATCCTCAAGATGTTGTTCCCAATAAGAAGGGGGTTAATAGGATACTTTGGCCTCCTTTTAGAATCATTAGCTATCGATCGGTCGTTCAACCAATGAAGGGCCTTTAGAGTTCTGTCGATTGAGGGACTGATCGTTGAATATCTGATCGAAGCGATTACCTTTACTTGATGAATCACGTTCGGCTAACGAGGCGACTAAGACCCTATTATTCAGAAGGTTTAGGCGACTGAGGCCATTCGGTAGATAATCGTATTTGGCGGTCCTTTGTGGGCTTTTCGTGTGGGCCTTTCAAGACCTGACCCTTCTAGCTAGGTCTAGGACTGTCTCATCAACTCCCACCCCCATTTTCTATTTGTTCATTTTAAAACTACCCCTCCACTCTCTCTCTCTCTTTAAAAAAAAAAAAAAAAATTCTCAAAGTCTTTTTTTTTTTTTTAACCCTAGAGGATTTGGTAGAATTTTCAATCAACCATATCTCCCAATCTTTTGATCTTAAAAAGAAATGAAAAGTTCTTTTTAAATAGATTCCAAGAAATATCCTCACTCAAGGACAGTTTAAATGGTAGACTTTCTCCACTTCCATCCACCCTTTTTATGTTCGATATTTTTTGGTTGTATTTCTTTGCATATTAAAAAAAAAAAGATTCCTAAAAATATAGTGACAAAAATATTCATTTTCAAAATAAATATGAAAAACATGGGCCGAAAATGTGTAGTGTGGGTCCCATTCCAATCAACAAAAGCTAACAAACCCTTTCTCTCTTTATAAATAAACTAGCTGGTCATAGATACATCGTGCGCTATGTTACATATGTTGTGAAAAGAAATAGTTAAAAATAATTGTAACCTATCAAATTTATAATATAGTTATCAAATCGTGAATATACAATCCAAAACATTGAGATTTTGATTGTTTGAAAATATTTCGATAATTTTAAAAACTCTTTTAACAGATTTAAGAGTTTTAAAATTTTGATATCAAAACGACTTAAATCAATTTTATTTTTGAAACTTACATTACCTAAACATGTTTAGATTCAGAGTCTCGAAAGATATCTAAATTTTAAAAGTAAAGCTGTAGATGGAAATGATGAATAAATACAAAGCATAGACGTGCATAGGTTCATATATCTTTTTGACTTCTTTAGAGAAAGATCACATGTTGATCACGTAAGAGAATGACCATACCTAATAGTATATTTTTTTTTCATTCTTAGAGTTATCACGGGGTGCTCACAAGATATGGATTGCATTTTTTTATTCTTTAAACACTTATTAGATTTATAATTAATTTAATATTTAAATTAAATTATTATTTAAATCAATAAAAAATACGACCTGTATTAGCGATAGGAAAAAAAAGAGACAACCATTGGAGTTTTAAAAAAGACCAACGAATGAAATTAAAAAAGGGTAATAAGTGGAGTAAAATGATAATAAAGATAAAAAAAAAATGATGATCTGTGAGGTAAAAAAAGGGAGAAAATCTATATAAAAAAGACCAATAATTTAAGAGAAAAAGAGAGGTAAAAAATAAAAAAGTAAGAACTTGAATGAAAAAAAACTATACTCTAAAAAAAAAGAGGCAACAATCTGTGAGGTCAAAAAAGGGAAAAATCTATATTCAAAAAATTAAAGGATTCAAACAAAAAAACTGAGAAAAAAAAGAGTAGGGCTATGAATGGACAAGTGGGGTAAAAAAAATAGAAGAAATCTATATCTAAAAAAGCGAAGGACTTCGGGAAAAATGATTTAAAAAAAGGGGTAAAAAATAAAAAGAGTAACGATTCAAATGGAAAAAAAAAATCATGATCTACAAATAAATAGACGACAATTCATAAGGTAAAAAAGGGAAAAAATCTATATTCAAAAAATATGAAGATTCAAGCAACAAAAAAAAAAAAAAGATTGGGTCAGGAAAAAGAGCAAAGACCAAAATAGACAAGAGGGGCTTAAGGGGAAAAATCTATGTCCAAAAAATAAAGGACTTAAGGAAAAATGGGTAAAAAAATAAAAAAAGAGAAAGGGTCTAGATAAAAAAAAGGTCAAAAAAGAAATGTTCTAAATGAAAAAAAATATGGTTTAAAAATAAAGAAATGACATTTGAGTGCATCATGGACAAGTGGGGTAAAAAAAAAACAAAAGGGAAAAAATTATGTTAAGAAAAGGAATGACCTAAATGAAAAAAAGGATAAAAAAATTAAAAAGAGGAAGAGACCGATCGGAAAAAAAAAAGGTTTTTTAAAAAAAAGAGAAAGGACTGAACGAAAAAAATAAAAAACTGTGATCAACAAGTGGGGCAAAAAAAAGGAAAAAACCTATGTAAAAAAATGAAGAAATTAAGCGAACAACAAGATCGGGTAAAAAAAAAAAGAGAAATGATCTAAATGAAAGAAAAACTAGGTCAAAAGAAGAGAAATGACTTGAATGAAAAAGAAAATGATCTGAATGAAAAAAAAAACTTGGGGTTAAAAAAAGTATGGGACAACCATACCCTTGAACGTTTTTATTTTAGATTTATAGATTAAAAAAATAAAAAGAGACATGATTTGAATGAAAAAAACCGGATCTAAAAATAAAAGGAAATGACCTGAATGAAAAAAGAGGTAAAAAAAGAGAGGATAGACTTAAACGGAAAAAAAAGGACCTGGATGCCAAAAAAAAAAAATAAGTCTAGAAAAAATATGGAAAGTGATAAAAAAAAAGTAGATAAAAAAATATATAGATATATGGATAAAAAAAATAAAAAGAGAAAAGATTCAAATAAAAAAAATGAATAATAAAAAAAAAAATTGACGGATTCGAACGGAATAAGACTCTAAACAAGATATTGAAATGGTACTAAAATCTCAATGTGGCATCAAATACTTAATAACCCACTTTTCAATTAAAAATCAGCAAGTGTCCCAAAAAAAATAAGGTTTTATAATAATGGGCCTCTGGGCAAGTTCCATCTAAATGATATACAAGAGGGTAAAGATTATGGGTATAATTTAATTACTATTTTTATTACTAATATATCTCTAAATTTAAAATTATATAATAGGAGAAAATTTTCTATAATAGTTATATCGGTCCCCTCCTCCACCCTCCAAAATTTAAGAAAACCCAAAAAATATAAAAAAAAAGATAAAAAAGAAACACTTCAGAATATGTTATGAGAGTGTGAAGTGAGGGAAGGAATTATAAAATCTTGCTTTTAAGGGTTATAGACTTAATGGAGCCACCACCAACATTACCCCCTTTCTTTCGCGGTCTACCACGAGTAAGCGAGATTGATTGCGAGCAACAAGCGAATAAAAATCTAAACGAAAAAAAATTAAGATAAAAGAAGAAAACACTCGAATGAAAAAATTAAATAAAAACTAAAAAAAGAACCTGGACAAAAAAGGGACTTCAACGGGAGATTCGAATTGGAAAAAAAAAAAAAAGGGATTTGGATGGTAAAATAAAAGCAAAACTGGAAAAAAAAAATTAAAAAAGGACATGAATTTTTTTATATTTATAAAATTTTAAATTAAATATTGATATTCATAAGTTTACTTAAATTAAATTATTAAATAATATAGTTTTAATTTAATATTTAATTTAAATATTAGTCATATGAAATTTAAATATTTAAATATTTAATATTTAAATTAAATATTTAACTTATAATACTTAGATGTGTGGGCAATGGGCCAAGTAAAAGTACCAATAACTCTAAGATGTTTGGGCAAAATTGGTCTATGCGATTAAACTTAAATTGAAGTTTGAATTAGTAATAGAGAGCCAGCCAAGTAAATGTACCAATATTTTTCTATTTCTTTTTGTTTTTATTTAAAAAAGAAAAGAAAAGAAAAGAAAATAAAATAAATAGCATCTGAACCTTTGTACCTTTGTCCGAGGAGAAAGTTGGGCACATACGAAATTCCTTGTCAAAGTTGTGTTTGTACTTTTGTCCGAGTACAATGTAAGGCACATGAAACAATTGGGAGCCATGTTCAAGGCATCTATCTCGTCATCATGGAAAGCACGCGTTGAACACTTTTTTTTCAAAAGAATATATTTAAATTTTAATAATAATTTTGATTTATTTAATAATTATATGGAATATTATTTTTTGCATATTTTTTTATTAAATTAAAAAAACAAATTTGCCTTTTAAATCACAATATCACAATCCTACCATCCTCAGACTTTCTTTCCTTTCTTTCCTGTGTGTCATCCTTCGATCCCTACAACTAACAAGAAAATTGAGGCTAACTTCAACTCTAATTAAGTAGAATTTTTAAATTAAAAATTGTTAATAATTTTTACATTTTGTTGAAAATTTTAATTTTCACGAATAAAATCTTATATTTTTTTATAAGAATATTTTAATTAAAAATATTATAAAAATAAAAAAATAAGTTGAGTCAGGTTAAAAATTTCAAAAGTCCCTAATCTTTACTCACTTATTGTGATTATTTCAGGGAAAAAGGAAAATGATTGTCTTGGAAAATGTCAAACAAAGCAAGAGGTGATAAAAAATGGAGTAACAATTAAAAAATATATATAAAGATAATAAAAGAGAAGGAAAGGAAAAGTCGCCATAGCCTATAGTATTCATTGTTGCTGGTACGTGTCAACTTCAAAATTCCACTGTCATTGCAATTGCAGTGATGTAACAAAAATAGTTAGAAATTCTTTCTTTTGACAAATAAAAGAGAAAAAATTTATTTATAAATATAGAAAATGTAAAAAAAAAAGCATCTCTATTTTTCATTTTTAAAATTGAATTACTAAATTTTTTATTACTTTTATTTAAAATGGCCATTTCCATCACCGGTAACTTATTCCATGTGGTCCATTAATGGCATGATCTTCTCACAAAGCAAAAGAAAAGAAAAGGCTTCTCAATTATTTTTCCAAATTGCTGAAGCATGAAAATGACTTAAAAGGAATCGTGGCCCATTCACATGGAGTCCACCCACTCCACTTATTTATACTTTTCATAAGCTTGGTATGGCAAACAGAGATGCCCCATTTTGCACGACTCTTTTGTTTTTTTATAACTAAGTCAGACACCTAGTACTAGCACTTCTTGTACTACTACATTAATTACCTTTATTCCAAAAATATTATATCATTCGGTTCGTGAAATTTATTAACAAAAACCTAACGTTATTTTTCTTCATTTTATTTTATTTTTTTAAAAGAGAGAGAAAGACTTCTATCCTATCAAACACAAGACATTGAATTACGGATTCCTATAAAAATTGTCCAAGGGACAACCCAACGGTAAACGCCCCTTTTCCAATTCCATGATCTGAGTTTAAACCTTTTGTAATAAAAAAAAAAAAATTCAATAAATTTTTTTTTTTAATGGAATCTTCCTTACCAGCACAGCTTTTCTTTGTTGGGAAACCACAAAATACCCATGTAGTCCATACTATTTTTTAGTAATATATCCCCCCCAAAAAAATATTTTAAATTCACAAAAAGCTCCCTATAATCTCGACCCGTAAAAAACATTTGAGGGTAAAATTAGAAAAAAAACTAACAAATGTTTTCTTACCTATCCTTTTAAAAAGAAGGTATAAAAATTTTACTTGTATTTATTGATAAGAAGAAGAAATAATTGTACTTTTATTGGGGTCTTTCTAAACGAAGCTTGGTATTATTTATATCATTTCGAATGCGTCACTACACATAAAAATTTCTGTTTAAATATAATAATAAAATATACTTTCTGTTTTCTCCTTCACTCCCCCGTTCTCATTCTTCTTCTACTCCCTTTTCTTTTCACTTCTTCGCAAAACCCAATACATGATCGGATTCTCAAAACCCATAAAAACAATTAAGAAAATGAAACCCCAGCTGCCAATTCAAGAATTAATAAAAAAAAAAGAAATTCCATTTCAAATTCAACCCAGCAACCCCATTCAAGCGTCAAACTCATAAATATACAAAATCCCAGTTGTCCAAAGACACATCGCTATGAATATACATTTTTCCACGCCGGTGACATTGATGAAGTGAAGAGGAAGAAGGAAGAGGGAGAAAAAGGAGAAGAAAAGATAGTTCTTTTTTTTTTTAAAGGAAATTGTTATTTTATTTTTTAAATGTGATTATAATAGATATTTCTCTTTTTATCTTTTATTCTTGTAACGCATCTGTTAATGGACTAGAAAGCCCCTCTTTCAATACTTCTGGAATCTCAAAAATTACATGCTAAAACAATTAAATTACGGAATGGTATTTTAGGTTTGCTATTTTTGTTTTTTAAATTGGTTTTTCGGTATTACTGTTTCTGCAAAATAACTCTCTTCTCATGAGAATATATTTTCAAATTGGGATATCAAAATAAACCCAATTAAATTTATTATTATTAATGAAGGATAATTTTGAAGTCTAATTACATTTTGAAAATGTGATAAATATACACTATCAACTTTTATTTTCTAAATAATGGAATTGACAATATCCCCAACTTATGAACAAATTTAAATTTTAACATATTTTTTACTATTTGTTCACTCTCAACTATCATTTTAAAACTACCCATCTCTCTTTTATTTTATTTTATTTTATTTTATTTTATTTTTTTTCCTGAAGTGAACTAATTTTGTTTTTTACTCTAGAGGACTTGGTAGAATTATTCATTAACCTCATCTCCCAACCTTTTGTTCTAGAAAAGAAATGAAAAGTTCTTTCTAAACAGATTCCAAGAAATATTGTATCAAAAATAATTTCTAAAATAAAAAAAGAAATGGAAACATGGGCTGAAAATGTGTGGTGTCCGTTCCATTCCAATCAACAAAAGCTGCCAAACCCTTCGTCTCTTTATAAGCAAATGCTATGGAAGAGTCTTGAGTCATATGTTTTACTCATCCTTTCTTTCTCGAAGCACTTACAAAGAAAAAAGAATGGCTAGCATTCCTCTAGTAGTAGCAACCATTTGCTTCGTGTTGGTGGTGAGAGGAGTACCATCCGAGGCTCAGTTAAATGCAACATTTTACGATGATTCATGTCCGAATGTGTCGAGCATTGTTCGTACAGTCATTGAGGAGGCTCTTGTGTCTGATCCAAGGATCGGTGCCAGCCTCATTCGGCTTCACTTTCATGATTGCTTTGTTAATGTTATTTCACTTCTTACTCTTCTGTATTTCTCGTAAACACTTGAAAAAAAATGTTGCTTTTATCATTTTTAACAATTTTTCTCATGTTGCTTTTCATGAGATTTCATTTCATTAATCTTAATATTTTTAATAACAAATAATGCTATTTTGCCTAAATATTTGGCATTACCCGGTCATAGCTGGATTTAAATAGTTCAACATATTTTATTTTATTGAAAATTTTATCCAAATAATTGTGTACTTTTGAAAATCCCAGCTGTATATCAAAAGGAAAATGTAGGAAAACTACTTTTTGCTATTTTTGAATTAGTTTAAACTATATTTGAGATATCATGGTTCATGTCACTATCTTGGAGACATCTTTTGTTATTATCATTCAATGAAGTTTTAGTATTTTACAAGATTTAGATGAATAAAATTTGAGTTATTATGCAGGGTTGTGATGGATCAATTTTGTTAGACAACTCTTCCACAATTGAAACCGAGAAAGATGCTTTTCCGAATGTAAATTCTACAAGGGGTTTTGATGTTGTGGATAACATTAAGGTAGCTGTGGAGGATGCTTGCACTGGCACTGTCTCTTGTGCAGATATTCTAGCCATTGCGGCTGAAGCTTCTGTTTCTTTGGTAATGAAATTATTCCCCTTTCCCTTGTTTCTCCTTCATAAAAACATATGTAGAATTACTATTTTTTATATTAAAAATAAAAGACAATGACATATCATTATGATCCACTAGATAATTTTATGAACAGATATGTAAAAAATGATTTTACCAATCATAACATGGCACTTCAAAATATAGTTGGTTTCCTGTTAGAAACTCTAATTTAGAATCAAAATTACAATTCTTTTCTTATCTTATATTTACTTTTTTATTTTGTCTCTTTTGCAGGCAGGAGGTCCCTCATGGGCAGTTCTTCTAGGAAGGAGGGATAGCCTGATAGCCAATAAGTCTGGTGCTAATACAGCTCTACCAGGACCTACCCAAAATCTAACTGTACTCAAATCAAAATTCTCGGATGTTGGCCTTGACACAACTGATCTTGTTGCATTATCTGGTAAATAGTACTTATTTATTTATTTTTGATCTCTAAGTGATTCAGAAACTATTATAAAATTAAAAAAAATGAACTCAACAAATATTGTCTGTGAAACAACTTCATAGTTATGAACATCCTGATAGGTCCAAATTCATTAGTTCATGATTTTTTTAGACTTTCCATAACATATTTAGACAGAATTTGATGCAAAATATCATCTCTTAGAAGGAAATTGTTATTGTGATCCACTCGGACGGTATCCAACTTGTATCATATTTGATTTTGATTCACTCAAGACCTGCTAGATTTTCTGTTAACAAACAAACCTAAGATCTGTTCAAAAATTTGGGTGAGCCACATCAGATCCTATTAATTTAGCGACTAAATGATCCTAAAGAATAACATTTGTTTCTAATTTTATCTTTTTTTATACAAAAACATGAGATTTAATGAATACAGCAACACAATTTGTAAATATAGGTGCCCATACATTTGGAAGAGCTAAATGCAGCAGTTTCAGTGCTAGGCTATACAATTTCAGTGGCACTGGAGAAGCAGACCCAACGTTGAACACAACCTACTTGGAAACACTTAGAGAACTCTGCCCCCAAGATGGCGATGAAACCGTCTTGGCCAATCTTGATCCGACCACACCAGATTGTTTTGACAAAAACTACTACTCGAACCTTCAAACTAATCAAGGTTTACTCCAAAGTGATCAAGAACTATTCTCTACTGATGGAGCTGATACCATTGACATTGTAAACACCTTCAGCAGCAATGAAAGTAATTTCTTTGAGGCATTTGTTCAGTCAATGATAAATATGGGGAATATAAATCCATTAACAGGAACTGAAGGAGAGATTCGACTTGATTGCAGAAAGGTTAACGATGATTCATCAGGATCGAACAACCCATTATATAGCTCAATTTAAAGGTTGTGAAATGCCACTATGTCTATGCAAGGATAAATAAGTCCAAGGACAAATAAGCCATGTAACTAGTTTACTTAAGGTTTTCATTCTGTCTATTTTTCTTGCAGCATCTGTTGTTTTCTACGGCAGTTCCTAACCAAGATCTGAGCATACATGAGCTCATTCCAAACATCGGGAACTCCAGGAAGGCACCAGCGACTGCCCCTTATCTTTACTCACTTATTGTGATTATTTCAAGGAAGAATAAAAATGATTATTTTGGAAAATGTCAAATAAAGAAAGCGGTGATCAGAAATGGAGAAACAATTAAATATATATATTTATATATAATAAAAGAGAAGGAAAGGAAGAGTTCCTTTACACTTGCTGGTACGTGTCAACTATTTTTGAGTTATAAATAGCATGATCTTCTCACCAAGCAAAAAGAAAAGAAATGGCTTCTCAATGATTTTGAGTTACCAACGTTGTTGGTGAAGCATGAAAATGACTTGATAGGAAGCTTCACAAGGAGCATGTCTTTGTTAAGGACAAAAAATAAGAGTCCACCCACTTGTTTATACTTTTCATAAGCTTGGGATAAAAGACAGAGATGCCCCGTTTTGCACGACTCTTTTGTTCTTTTTATAAATAAGCCAGACCCTAGTACTAGTACTATTGCTACTGGTACATTAATTACCTTTAATCCAAAAATATTATATCATTCGGTTCATGGAATTTATTACCAAAAACCTAACAACATTCCATTACCAATTCCTATAAAGATTTTTTTTCTTTCTTTTAATATTATCCTCTATGCGAGAACAACTCTTCTTTGCTGGGAAACCATGAAAGACCCATGTTGTCCACACTCTTTTTTAGTAATATAGCCCCCCCGCCCCAAATATTTTAAATTGACAAAAAGCTTCCTATAATCTCAGACTCATAAAAAATATTTGTAGGAAAAATTAGAAAAAAAATTATCAAATTTTTCTTACCTATCCTTTTAAAAAGAAGTTATAAAAATTTCACTTATATTTATTGATAAGAAGACAAAAATAATTTGTAATTTTATTTGGGTCTGTCTAAACGAAACTTGATACTATTTTTTGTGAACTTATTCCCTTACATCATTTCAAATGCATCACATTACAAAAATTAGAAAAAAAAAAAAAGTAAAGAAAAATACACATTAAAATTCAGGTTTAAATATAATAAAATATGCTTTCTTTTTTCTCCTTCCCGTTCCCTTCTCTTTCTTCTTCTTCTATATACTACCCTGTACTCCCTTTTCTTTTCACTTCTTCGCAAAACCTAATTCGTGGTCGGATTTCCAAAATCTACAAAAACAGTCAAGAAAATAAAACCCTAGTTACCAATTCAAGATAAAAAAAAAAAAACAAAAAAAACAAAAACCCCATTTCAAATTCAACTCAGAAAACCAATTCAGACATCGAACTCATAAATATACAAAATCCCCATTATCCAAAAAGAATATATATTTTTCCATGCCCATGACATGGATGAAGAGAAAGGAAGAAGGAAGATAGCTTCATTTTTTTTAATTTAATTTTTGATATTTTATTTTTAAATGTGATTGTAACAGATATTTCTATATTTATCTTTTATTTTTGTAGCACATCCAGCACATTTTATTCCGCAGGAGGATGCTTGCATCGGCACTGTTTGAAAACAGATAAACGTGCATTCCGCGATGCGTTGTAAAAGTGATTATTCCGCCTAACCATATTTTATTCTAGTTAAAATTTTATCCAAATAATTATGTAAGTTTGAAAATCTCAGCCGTATATATTGAAAACTAATTTTTTTTTTCAATGTAGGAAAACGTAGGGAAACTATTTTTTTTTCCCCACTATTTTTGGATTAGTTCAAACTATATTGGATATATCATGATTCATGCCAGTATCTTGGAGGCATCTTTTGTTATTATTTTTCAATGAAGTTATTGTATTTTACAAAATTTAGATGAGTAAAATTTGAATTATTGTGTAGGGTTGTGATGGATCAATTTTGATAGACAACTTAGCCACTAATGAAATGAGAAAGATATTTATTCAGATATAAGTTCTGCAAAGCATTTTGATGTTGTGGACAATATTAAGGCAGCCCTCGAGGATGCTTGTGCTGGCACTGTTTGAAAACAAATAAATTACATAAGAGTATTTTAGATTTGCTATATTTTTTATTTTTCAAAATGGTTTTTCGGTATTACAGTTTATGCATTCCATGATGCGTTGCAAATGTGATTATTGGGCCTAAACATTTTCTTTTCTAGTGAAAATTTTATCCAAATAATTGTGCAAGTTTGAAAATCACAGCCATATATATTGAAAACTACTTTTTCAACGTTGCAAAATGTAGGAAAACTATTTTTTGCTATTTTTTGATTAGTTCAAACTATATTTAAGATATCATGATTCATGCTAGCATCTTTTACTATTATTTTTCAATGGAGTTATTGTATTTTACAAGATTAGATGAGTAAATTTGGGTTATTGTGTAGGGTTGTCATGGATTAATTTTGTTACACAACTCTTCCACTATTGAAAATGAGAAAGATGCTTTTCCAAATGTAAATTTTGCAAGGGGCTTTAATGTTGTGGACAACACTAAGATAGCATTCGAGGATGCTTGCATTGGTACTTGTTGGATGCACTTGCAAAAATCGTCGGAGGGTGCCCCGGTGAGAAGATTCCAACACTCAAGTCAGTAAAGAGTGGTTTTTGATTGAAAGAAATAGATTGAGAATTGAGGAAAACATTTCCCTGTGATCAGTGTGCTCATAGTGTTAGGCCTAGAGAGTGTACCTTGTTCTGAGAGTTTTTGAAATAATTTATACCCCTGAGAGACATGCGCCGCTAGGGGATTTTAACTCTACCTTCCTTATCAAACTGATCTGAGAATTTCGGAGGTTAATATTATGAGTTGATTACGATTCTCATTCATTGGTAGAACTACCATTTTCGGAAGAGGTGCTTTTCTTACTTTAAAGATCCGGGATTTGCTGTTATGAAATCTGAGACTGAAATTAAGGGAATTATAACATTCCTTTAGAATTGTTAGGGGTATTGCACAACGTTCGGTTGCTCGATCGATTAAGCGATCTTCTTGACCCGTCCGATTGAAGAGTTGATGTCTATTTGCCCAATCGGGGCGAGTATCTTTGTTTGGTGAATTACGTTCGGTTGGTGGGGTGACTGAGACCCTATCGTTTGGCCAGTCAATCTGGGCGGCTAAAACCCTTCGATATATTCTCATGAAGATCGTTAAGTGCTGGTTTATAAGCGTCCTTCGTGGGTTTCTTGAGAATTCTTTCTTTTGTTTTAGGTCTTGGGCCATGTCCCATCATTTGCCCTCTACTTATGGCCTTTTTAGAAAAGACGCCATGAGTAATGCTTTGAAACGGGGGTTCGGAATTCTTTAATACGACCGCTGTCGTTTCGGCTTTTACAAATCGTCCCTTGTACGTCTCGTAAGAATTCTCCTCCATTACAGTTTTCCTCACACCAAAATCTTTTTTGCCCTTTCACTCTTCCTATCAGAAAGTCATTACTGGTGGCAAAAATGTCCGCTTCTCAGTCCTTTTCAGATATTTGTGACATTGCGAGCATTATGTTTGTGCAAGAACTCTAGAAGCGCAAACTGACATGCTATTGGGGGACGATTACTCTCTAGTGTCCGCCACAGAGATTGATAGGGCTATATGGTGCCTGAAGGCTGTGTCCTGATGTATTTTCAATCGGTTAGGTATGACTTGAAAGTCCCCTACACGGGTCTTTTCTCTGAGGTCTTGCGTCGATAGAACATATTCCCTACTCTCCTGATCCCCAGGGCTTGGCGACTGGTGGTTGCGGTGGCTTCCCTTTTAGGGTTTTGTCATATTCGCTTCGATTTTGACATTTTGTCTTTTATTTTTATTTTGATGAGAAGTGAGAGTAACGGTCCGATCAAGGGATGGTACAAGTTATATGTCACGCCCCGATCCTCAGATCGACCACGCGACAACCGCCGCGTCGTCTCGGTACATGGGTAAAGCCTCCCCATCCACCGGGACTCCGCAAGGCTTTCAAATTCACCATAATTCAACAACAAGAAATCATAAAATCATTCCACATGCAAAGAGCCCATCCGGCTCATTCCTGGATGTACAACCACACGCATTAACACACATCGGGGAGTGGGATCCTGTACATGCACTCATACATTAGCATACATCGGAGAGTGGGAACCTGTACATGCACGGGTACACAGCAACACACAACGGGGAGCGGGGACCTGTACATGCAGGCATGCAACGTGACCATCCTGGCCACTTTGAAAGCATTTAACAAACAAGAAGTCCCAAAACATAGCCGTAGGATTTTACCAACACGTACCCGAGGAAAACAAGCCGGTATCGGTAAAATCCTAACGGTATGAGTTGTACAGAACTTCACAAAATCAAAGAAAAAGCATTGAAATTAGAATTTACAGTCCAAATGTCCCAGTACATATATATACAGTTTTCCAACACTAGAGAAATCAAAAGAAATAAAAACAAATCAAAAATCGTCGGATTTTATCAATACTTGCCAACTATTCGGCCAGTATCAATAAAATCCGCACGACACGGAATGTACAGACTTCCCTTTCCATGGTTGGGAAGCTACCAATCTCCCAAAAATAATCCTGCACATCAAGTACCTATCGTATGCCAAAAATACTGCACAAGCTCCGTCCAAAAGTAGTCTCCCACTAAGTCTCGTCGAAAAATGGGAGGAGAGAGGGGTGAGTATAGGGGTATACTCAGGTGAGTGGAGTGCAATGGTGCATTTGTGCTAATAAATAAGGTGTGAATGTGGGGCAGTCAAAGCATATCTCATAAATCATTTCATATACACAAAATCATTTCAATAAATCACATTTCATAAATATGCATCCATATCAATCATCTTTTCATAAAAATCCTGGGGTTCCATCGAAATATGCTTCCATCTCAGGGCGGCCAAACCCAGACGAAAATCTGCCAAGGGTTTTACTATCCAATATCTCAAAACAAACCCCCTTCCTTGGCGTTGGCTCGTGCCTCACCGGGGTGCACCAGATATAGCACGACTTTTGCAGAGGGAGGGACGTCTACTCCCCCGCACATCTAAACCTCAAACCACGTCACCCCGTCGGGTCCGTGGTAGGTATATGACTATAGCCATCTCTGACAGACCCTTCATTTCACAATCAATCCATTTTTTCAACAATGTGCCATGATTTCCACAAACAATCCATAATTTCATGCCAAATCAGTTCATCAATCAATATCAAATATCACATGGCACAAAAGCATTTATAAACACAATGGATGCATTCATATTTCATAATCCAGTTCAGACAGCCCACAATCACAAAATAATTTACATAAATCATGTAAAAACATTTCAAAACCAATTTCAAACCAATTTTAAAACAGGTTTCTCATTTACGAACACAATGAACCGTCCACTCACCTCCAGAGAGGGTAATCACTCTCAAATTCTCAATCAAATCCGAATCGACCCCTTTTTCAATCCCCAATCGAGTAACCTATGCAAACATTGCAATCATCGTCAAATAAAATCTCTACATCACGGTTTTCACATTTTTCTCATTTAATTCACCCTTAATTTCACATCCACTATTTCTAATTGCTGATTTCATCACCCAAAACTCATTTATGTCTCAAATGAACTTTAATTGCCAATCTTTCCTAATTTTTCCAAATTTCTTCCAATTTCACATTAAATCTCAGAAAATCGCATCGTATACGAATCTCACACATTTCAGAACATATATGTTATCATTTCTACCTAATTTCAACAAAAATCATGCGAATTACTGAAGGGATTGAAAATCCCTCACCTAGGGTTTTTGTAGTTCGCAAATTTTCGTTCCAATTGCCTGTTCAGTCCATTCTAAGATCTGCAGAGTGTTCAATTTCGAGATTAGGGTCGAAATTTAATTTGATTACTGTGGAAATTTCGAAACCCTAGCTTTACCTTCGCAGAGGGTGGTTGCAGTCTTGACCTAGGACTGTCAAGGGATCCCAAGGCTGCTGGATTGTTCGTTGGCAGCAAGGGGGCTCACAGTGAGCTCTGCAAACGAGCAACGAAGGGCGGCAGGGGGAATTTCTGCCATCGCGCGTGCGGGAGAGAAGAAGAGAACTTCGCGCGCGGGAAAAGAGGGAGAAAGGATCGTCGCGCAGAAGAGAGGGAAGCTCGTCCGTTCGCGCGAGGAATAGAGCGACTGTGAGACTGAGAGAGACTGCGACAGAGAGAGAGATGTGAGTAATGGAGAGAGACCGAGAACGACGAAGAATAGAGAAAGAACCGAGAGGTGTTACCTGCGGTGGTTCGCGGTGGGGGTCACGGTGGTGGTTGCAGCGGCTTGCGGTGGTGATCGATTCGCAGAGGAGAGACGAGGGAGGGAGAACAGAGCTCGCGGGAGAGAGAGGAGGGAGAGAGAATGTCGAAGAGAGAGAGGGATTAGGGTTTTCACCCTAATCTCTTTACATTTGGGGAGATCTTTGCGTTTCACCCCGAAACGCCGCACCTTCTCCTTTCTCCTTCTCTCTGTTTTTTTTTTTTTTTTTTTTTTTTTAGTTTCTGGTATTACAACTCTTAACCCCCTAAAAACAAATTTCGTCCTCGAAATTTCAAAATACAATTTATACATCAAAAAGTGCGGATGTTGCTTCCGCATTAGTTCTTCGGTTTCCCAAGTCCGTTCTTCAACTTGATTGTTCTTCCACAAAGACTTTCACCATAGGGATCTGTTTATTCCTCAACCGTTTGAGCTGTCTATTATCTGTACGGGTTGCACTTTAAAACTCAAGTCTTCTTTCAATTCTATTGGAGGAACTTCCAATATGTGCGAAGGATCCGGTAAATACTTTTTCAACATTGAAACGTGAAAAACATCATGAATCCTTTGCAATTCTGGGCAATTCAAGTCCGTATGCCACCATTCCAATTCTTTCAAGGATCTTGAAAGGTCAAATATAACGAGGGTTTAGTTTTCCTCGTTTGAAATCGAACTATGCCCTTCCAAGGAGAGATCTTCAAGAACACCATATCTCCCACTTCGAATTCCAAGGGCCTTCGCCTCTTGTCTGCGTAATTCTTTTGCCGATCCTGTCTTTGTCTTCATTCTTTCCCGAATGAGCTTCACCTTTTCCTTGGTAGTTTCAATCAATTCTATGCTTTCAATCTTCCGTTCTCCAACTTCATCCCAACAAAGTGGAGTCCGACATTTCCTTCCGTAGAGAGCTTCATAGGGAGGCATTCCAATACTAGCTTGGTAGCTGTTGTTGTATGCAAATTCAATCAGACGAGAGATGCCTATCCCAACTTCCATGGAAATCCATAACACACGCTCTCAACATATCTTCCGGAGTCCGGATTGTACGTTCGGATTGCCCATCAGTCTGCGCATGAAATGCAGTGCTGAATTTCAGTTTGCTACCCAAGGCCTCCTGTAACTTAGGCCAGAATCTAGATGTGAATCTGGGGTCTCGATCTGATACAATCGAAACAGGAACCCCGTGAAGTCGGACAATCTCATCAAGGTACAATTTTGCTAACTTCTCCAAGGAATAAGTAGTCTGAACTGGGAGAAAATGTGCCGATTTTGTGAGTCTGTCCACTATCACCCAAATGGAATCATAACGACTCGGAGTACGTGGTAATCCTACCACAAAATCCATAGTAATATGCTCCCATTTCCATGCGGGTATAGATAATGGTTGAAGCATTCCGGCTGGTTTTTGATGCTCGGCTTTGATTTGTTGACAAACCAGACATCTTGCCACAAATTCAGCTATTTCCCGCTTCAAACCTGACCACCAATAAGTTTCTTTGATGGTTCGGTACATTTTTGTGCTTCCGGGATGCATAGCATAAGCCGAAGAGTGTGCTTCTTCAAGAATAGCCTTTCGAAGCTCATCATCTTTGGGAACACAAATCCGTTTCCCATACATGACTGTACCATTCTCCCGAACATGAAAATCACTGATTTCACCTTTGCGAACCTTTGCCACTATCTCGCTTTAATTCTTCATCCGTGGTTTGGAGTTCTGTATACGGTCCACCAAGGTTGGTCGAACTTCAAATTTCGCCAATAACACACCATTTTCATCACAAGTTAGTTTAGCTCCAAGAGTACGAAATCCCACTAGACATGAGAGATAAGAGTCTCCCGAATCGAGAAGAAGATGAAGACTTGCGGCTTAAAGCATCCGCAACTACATTTGCCTTGCCCGGGTGATAATCAATCACCAAATCATAATCTTTGATCGGTTCTAGCCATCTCCTTTGCCTCGGATTGAGCTCCTTCGGGTGAGCAAGTACTTGAGGCTCTTGTGGTCGGTGAAGACTCGCAAAAGGTCCCATATAAATAATGACGCCAAATCTTTAATGCAAATACGATTGCAGCCAATTCTAGATCATGGGTAGGGTAATTCAACTCATGCTTCTTTAACTGTCGAGAAGCGTAGGCGATAGCTCCGTTGCCTGCATCAAAACACATCCTAACCCGCGTTTACTAGCATCGCTGTAAACAACATAATCATCACCGGTAGTAGGAAGGGCAAGTATGGGAGCTGACGTGAGTCTCTGTTTGAGTTCCTGAAAACTCTGCTCACATTTACCTGTCCACTCAAACTTAATTCCTTTCCGTGTCAAACCAGACAACGGAGCTGCAATTTTGGAAAAACCCTCTACAAATCTGCGATAGTAACCGCCAATCCGAGGAAGCTTCTCACCTCGGTGACGTTCTTGGGTTGTTCCCATTTCAGAATTGCCTCAACCTTCTTCGGATCAACAAATATCCCTTCTCCGGATACTACATGTCCCAAGAAACCAATTTCCTTCAACCAAAATTCACATTTTGAGAATTTAGCATATAAATGCTTGTCTCGGAGAGTCGGTAGCACCATCCGAAGATGATCTGAATGCTCTTCGTCATTTTTGGAATACACAAGAATGTCGTCAATGAAAACAATGACGAACTTATCGAGATAAGAGTGGAAAACTCGATTCATAAGGTCCATGAAAGCTGCCGGAGCATTCGTCAAGCCGAAAGGCATCACCAAGAATTCATAATGCCCGTACCGCGTCCTAAACGCATCTTGGAGACATCATCTTCCTTTATCCGCAATTGGTGATAACCGGACCTCAAATCAATCTTGGAGAAGACACTCGCCCCTTGGAGTTGATCAAACAAGTCATCAATTCTGGGCAAAGGATACTTGTTCTTGATGGTCACTTTATTTAATTGCCGGTAATCGATACACAATCGAAGAGTGCCATCTTTCTTCTTTACAAAGAGAACCGGAGCACCCCAAGGTGAAATGCTCGGTCGGATGAATCCCTTATCCAACAATTCTTGAAGTTGGACCTTCAACTCCTTCAATTCCGCCGGTGCCATTCGATAAGGAGTAATAGAAAGTGGTGTCGTGCCGGGAATAAGATCTATAGCAAAATCCAACTCCCGGATCGGAGGCAACCCAGGTAACTCTTCTGGAAAGACATCCAGAAACTCATTCACCACAGGGACGTTGCTCAAATCAGGGCTTGCTGCCGTGGTGTCAATGATATGAGCCAAATACGCTTCACAGCCCTTATGCACTAATCTCCGTGCTTCAAGAGCTGAAATTACGCAGCTCGGCAATACCCGCCGTTCACCAATGAACACAAGTAATGGATGTCCTGCCCTATGGAATTCCACCTCTTTAGTGAAGCAGTTCACTGAAGCTCGGTGAAGACTTAGCCAGTCCATGCCTAGGATGGCGTCAAAGTCCTTCATCTCCAACGGAATCAAATCCGCTTCAAGGATTGTTTCACCAACTTTCACTTCACAAGACTTATATACAGAATTCCGAATTAAATGCTCTCCCAATGGAGTAATGACCAACGACTCATCATCAAGAGGAACTAAATCCCTATCGAGTGTTTTCCCCATAATCCCGAATTCACAAATGAATTATTCGAGCCAATATCAATGAGTATACGAGCATCAACTCCAAAAATTTTCATCATACCTATGAATGTAAACCATAAACACAAGTATATCAGCATACTCTGTAATTCATAATCACAAATCATCAAATCATAGTTATAAACCACAGATATCACATTTTCAATTTCCAAACTTAATTTTTAAATAAAAATTACCTGTGACTATGTCGGGATTAACCTGAGCTTCTTCATTTGTCATAGCAAAAACTCTAGCCTGTGCTCTCGGCTGGAGTCGCTGAGAAGAAGTAGAAACTACATTGCTTCCCGTGCCTGTCCTAGGGTCAGTGCTGGTAGAAGGCGTCGCCGAACCAGCTGGACCAATTCTGGGGCCACCAGAGGGACCTCTAATTTGCTGACTCCCTTGCCCTTCTCCTATCAACTCAGGGCAAGAATAGCGGAGGTGTCCCTCCTTTCCACAGTGATAGCACTTCTTAGGTCCTCTGCACGGACCTGTATGATACCCTTTACAACTAGGGCAAATCTGCGGTCCACTTCCTCTTGGTCTAGCTCCCGATCCAACATATCCAACACTAGGAGCATTCGGCCTGCGAATTGGTTGGCTTTGAGGAAATCCAACCGATCCTGTAGCAAATCCACCGCTTTGAAAACCTGTAGGCTCGATCGCTAGAGCTCGGCCCCGTTGTGAAAGCTCTGGACCTCTTCTTCCCGCCGTAGGCCCGAGCCTTTTCCCCTTTCCATCACCATCGGTTCAGCCCTCAAGGCCATTTGCAACACTTTCGATAAGTGTGCTCATCTCCGTGAGTACATCTTTTCTCGGATGCTTAAATTCAGTCCATCTTCAAACTTAAAACATCTATACTCCTCGGATGTAATCAACTCAGTACAAAGGAGGATAAACTCCTAAACTTGGCTTCATATTCTCGCAATGACATATTCCCTTGGCGGCCGAAGGAATTCTCGCCTCTTCACATCCCGATCAAAGCGGGTGTAGAATCTCGATCGAATTCCCTAAGGAAATCGTGCCAAGTAAGAGGTGAAACGCACTATCCTCTAATCCTTCCCACCATGTGCCGGCATCCTCGTCCAACAACCTTGTAGCTACTTAAGCTTCCACACTATCCTCTAACCCCATATCCGATAAAGCTTTCTTCACCTTCTTTATCCATTTCTTTGCTTCCCCGGATCACCGGATGCCAAGAAGGTTTCACAACCAAGTTGTCTTGCTTCTTTAATCAACTCAGACATGAAATGAGAGTGGCTGCTTGGAGCAAGAACGAGGAGTGAGTGCTCGTGGGGCACTAGGTGCAACACTGGCACCGAAGAAGGAACAGTGGTGGAACTGGGTCGGGCTGCGGAGCTCGATACTGCGCTCCAAAAGTACTCCACCACTCCATCACTTCCTGAAGAGCAGCTACAGGAGGAGGAGCAGTCCCGGTAGGAGGAGCCGGGTGTGTGGAAGTAGTCGGAGGTAGAGCATGCGAGGACGACTCATCCTCGTGCTCCCGTGGAGGAATTTCACTCACATTCCTCAATTTCCTTCGCGGAGGCATTGCAATCTATTCAAAATAAGAAACTATAGTCAAATCAAGGGTTAAGCAAAGACTAAGACTTAACCCCCTAAAAATAATATTCCTAATTCCTTAGGAAACCATGGAAAGTTTGTACATTCTCCATCAAAAGAAACTCAACATTTCAAAGTCGTTTGAAAACTTTTGGGACATTTGGAACACATTTAAAAACATTCAAAATCATCAAACTCTTCAAATCGTAAACCGTGCTCTGATACCAATAAAATTTGTCACGCCTCGATCCTCAGATCGACCACGCGACAACCGCCGCGTCGTCTCGGTACATGGGTAAAGCCTCCCCATCCACCGGGACTCCGCAAGGCTATCAAATTCACCATAATTCAACAACAAGAAATCATAAAATCATTCCACATGCAAAGAGCCCATCCGGCTCATTCCTGGATGTACAACCACACGCATTAACACACATCGGGGGAGTGGGATCCTATACATGCACTCATACATTAGCATACATCGGAGAGTGGGAACACAGTACATGCACGGGTACACAAACAACACACAACGGGAGCGGGGACTCGTCGCGTGGCATGCAACGTGACCATCCCGGCCACTTTGAAAGCATTTAACAAACAAGAAGTCCCAAAACATAGCCGTAGGATTTTACCAACACGTACCCAGGAAAACAAGCCGGTATCGGTAAAATCCTAACGGTATGAGTTGTCAGTAACTTCACAAAATCAAAGAAAAAGCATTGAAATTAGAATTTACTGATCCAAATGTCCCAAGACATATATATACAGTTTTCCAACACTAGAGAAATCAAAAGAAATAAAAACAAATCAAAAATCGTCGGATTTTATCAATACTTGCCAACTATTCGGCAAAGTATCAATAAAATCCGCACGACACGGAATGTCCGGACTTCCCTTTCCATGGTTGGGAAGCTACCAATCTCCCAAAAATAATCCCGCACATCAAGTACCTATCTGTATGCCAAAAATACTGCACAAGTCCGGTAGTCTCCCACTAAGTCTCGTCTGAAAAATGGGAGGAGAGAGGGGTGAGTATAGGGGTATACTCAGTGAGTGGAGTGCAATGGTGCATTTGTGCTAATAAATAAGGTGTGAATGTGGGGCGGTCAAAGCATATCTCATAAATCATTTCATATACACAAAATCATTTCAATAAATCACATTTCATAAATATGCATCCATATCAATCATCTTTTCATAAAAATCCTAGGGTTCCATCGAAATATGCTTCCGTCTCGGGCCAAACCCAGACGAAAATGCGCAAGGGTTTTACTATCCAATATCTCAAAACAAACCCCTTCCTTGGCGTTGGCTCGTGCCTCACCGGGGTGCACCAGATATAGCACGACTTTTGCAAAGGGAGGGACGTCTACTCCCCCGCACATCTAAACCTCAAACCACGTCACCCCGTCCGGGTCGCCTCCGTGGTAGGTATATGACTATAGCCATCTGACACCCTTCATTTCACAATCAATCCATTTTTCAACAATGTGCCATGATTTCCACAAACAATCCATAATTTCATGCCAAATCAGTTCATCAATCAATATCAAATATCACATGGCACAAAAGCATTTATAAACACAATGGATGCATTCATATTTCATAATCCAGTTCGGGACAGGTACACAAAATAATTTACATAAATCATGTAAAAACATTTCAAAACCAATTTCAAACCAATTTTAAAACAGGTTTCTCATTTACGAACACAATGAACCGTCCACTCACCTCCAGAGAGGGTAATCACTCTCAAATTCTCAATCAAATCCGAATCGACCCATTTTTCAATCCCCAATCGAGTAACCTATGCAAACATTGCAATCATCGTCAAATAAAATCTCTACATCACGGTTTTCACATTTTTCTCATTTAATTCACCCTTAATTTCACATCCACTATTTCTAATTGCTGATTTCATCACCCAAAACTCATTTATGTCTCAAATGAACTTTAATTGCCAATCTTTCCTAATTTTTCCAAATTTCTTCCAATTTCACATTAAATCTCAGAAAATCGCATCGATATCTGAATCTCACACATTTCAGAACATATATGTTATCATTTCTACCTAATTTCAACAAAAATCATGCGAATTACTGAAGGGATTGAAAATCCCTCACCTAGGGTTTTTGTAGTTCGCAAATTTTCGTTCCAATTGCCATTCGGTCACCATTCTAAGATCTGCAGAGTGTTCAATTTCGAGATTAGGGTCAGAAATTTAATTTGACTACTAGTGGAAATTTCGAAACCCTAGCTTTACCTTCAGAGGGTGGTTGAGTCTTGACCTAGGACTGTCAAGGGATCCCAAGCTGCCGGATTGTTCGTTGGCAGAAAAGGGAGCTCACGGTGAGCTCGCAAACGAGCAACGAAGGGCGGCGGTGGAATTTCATCGCCATCGCGCGGGAGAGAAGAAGAGAACTTGTTCGCGCGCGGGAAAAGAGGGAGAAAGGATCGTCGCGCGAGAAGAGAGGGAAGCTCGTCCGTTCGCGCGAGGAATAGAGCGACCGTGAGAACCGAGAGAGCCGGACGGAGAGAGAGATGTGAGTAATGGAGAGAGACCGAGTACGACGAAGAATAGTGAAAGAACCGAGAGGTGTTACCTGCGGTGGTTCGCGGTGGGGTCCCCGGTGGTGGTTGCGGCGTTGCTTGGTGGTGATCGATTCGCGAGGAGAGACGAGGGAGGGAGAACAGAGCTCGCGGGAGAGAGGAGGGAGAGAGAATGTCGAAGAGAGAGAGAGGGATATTGGGTTTTCACCCCAATCTCTTTACATTTGGGGAGATGCTGCGTTTCACCCCAAACGCAGCACGCTTCTCCTCTCTCTTCTCTCTTTTTTTTTTTTTTTTTTTTTTTTTTTTTTTAGTTTCTGGTATTACATTATAGACTTGACCCGAGTCCCATTGGAGGTTTTTCTATAAAGAGTCCATCGACATGCATTGGATGCAGAAGTTCTTTTTCGTTGAGTTCTTGGATAGGGATCGCATGCCCTGACTTCCCAAGGCTGACGAGGTGCCTTCTATGGGGCTGAGGCCCCATACTACTTCAAAACATCGCCGTTTTGTTTGGTTTATTAGTGGCTATTGCCAGTCCACTGGTTGGAGTATATGGGTCGAGTCCTTACTGGACGATCAGATATTATCTCTAGCTGTTTGCTGCTCGGGGAAAAGAGGAAAACCGATTGACCCCTTCTGTTGGAGAGAGCGAGAGTCGGGCTAGTTGACTTTTTGGATTTCCATGATGATAGTGTGTTAGAGAGTGTCACTATCGACAAATTGGGTCGACATAGCACGAAGAGACCATTTCCGGAGAATACCGTGGCTTCTGAGGCCCTACTTAGGTCTTCTTTAGGGGCGACTAAGGCTGTTCGCAAGTCACCGCCTACTTTGGTGAAGAGGAAGGTGATTTCCTCCCCCTCATCTGCCTTGGTAATTTTGTCCGACCGTCTAAATCCGGTAGCAGTTGCACCGATAGAGGTATCTGTTCTGGATGAAGGTGACCTATCGAGTAATGTGAATGAGTTAAGAGAAAATGAGGATGATACTTTAACTGATGCCAGAGTGAGAACAGGCATTCCGCGAGCTATTGGAGACAAAATGATGGGGCCTTCTTCCGTTGTTCTGGTTTGGCCCATGTGCAAGGGGAAGCGCAAGGTTTTTGAGGGAGTAACCTCTTCATCTTCTATCCCTGTTCAGTCTTTCGATGGTAAGAAAGGCTTAAAAGAGCGCGGAACCATTGCCATTTGTGTTGGGGATATGCAGTATAGCTACATAGATCTAGCAGAAGCGGAGCGTATTATCGGGCAATTTGACTTCCATCGCTGTGAGCTCGACCTTCATAGGATGTCTTATGAACAGGTCGGCGGAGCTCTTGAGTCCCTAGGTTTAATGGTAATATTCTTTTCACGTCTTTTGAGTTCTTCTTCCTTTTTTATCATTTGTTAACTCGGTTTTCTTCGCAGACCATAGCTCTTGCTCGATTTCAAGGATAGCAGGGGAGACAGGTAATAAGCCACTTAGAGAGACGGCTCTCTGAGCTAATCCGTTCGCGGGAATCAGTCTCTATTCAGGGAGGAGAGGTCTTGGTGACTGAGGGCACTTCTGGTGCCCTACTCAGTCAGCAAGAAGATGAGTTGAGAGCCCTTCGATCGGAATTGGTCCAGTACCAAGAGCGGCCCGAAAAGTTAAAATCAGAGGCTCTGGAACATAAGAAGTTGGCTCAGCTTCGTAAGGAGTTTCTTCGAACAGCGGAACATAAAATAGTTGAGCTCAAAGAGTCCCATGCGTGGGAAACTACCGTCCACACTGATTCCAAACGTAGACTAACCGAAAGATTAAAATGCGCCGAAAAGATAGTCCATAGTATGGGTTTGAGTGATGCCCTACCCCTAATCGAAGAAGAGGCCGATACTCGAAACCCAATTACATAGTTTTCACTTGAGATTTTGTACTGAATGACCTTTGTTTATTTAATGAAGAATTCTCATATTTTGTCGATAGAAGTCTTCTTCTTCTTTTCTTATTGCGTTGTCTTAGTAGAATGGAGGGGGCTTAGGTTTTTCACCCGATAGGGAACCTTTAGAGGTATTGTATATTAAAGTTATGTTCATTGTGATTTGATTTTGCTAAGGTGATAAAAAATTCAAGGTTTCAAGAAAAACAAGATCAAGATGATGGGTATTAGTTAGTAAAATATCATACAAACGAAGGTAAAATACTCAAACTTGAAGTCTTTACAAGTAGTGAAATTAAATATATGTACTAGCATGTTAGATATGAATATTTCAATTTGAGGAAACTATAGTAATTTCATGATATCTTATTTTGTGATGATTGAAATTTAGATTAGTTTATTTCTGGTAAAACTAGACTCTCTAAGCATTAAAATGAGCTATAGTGCAAAATTTTTCATAAAGCAATCGATTTTTGGTGATTTTTGGAAGTTTAGCATGTTTCACAAATTCTGTTTCATGTCCTGTGTACGACCAGTAACTTGTATGAATTTTTGAGGTATCTTATGAAAGGAATTTGGAGAAATGTTAAACATTAAAGTTTTAGATCTCTATCTTAGCTTTAAAATGAGATAAGATTCACTTGAATCGGAGTTGTATACAGAAAGTGATGACATTTTTACTAAAACTGTGCAGAAGTTATTCTGAAACTGAAACCGAGATGAACATTAAATTTTATAAAATTATATATTTAAAATCTGAGGATGGTCAAAACTAGAAACTTTTATATCTATGTCTTATCTTCAATTTAAGATAAGAATCACTAAAATCGGAGAAGGATACTAGGAGATATGAAATTTCTCCCAAAACTGTGCAGAGTTGATTTTAGGAACTTAGACTGAAAAGTGATATATTTTTTTATAAATTCGTGTGTTCAGAATTTGAAAATGCTCTAAACATAAAAGTTGAAGATATATGTCTTATTGTTAAGAAAAAATTTGAATTATTTGAATCCGATCAATATTTTAGAAGATATCATGATTTTACTAAACCTGCGCGTTGTAGATTTGTAGAAAATTTTCTCTAAATATGAAATTTGAGATTTAATCTTATGAAAGATGATATTTTTATATGCATGTTATAATCCAATAATATAATATTGAATTAATAAATGATATTGTTTAACTTAAGTTTAGGGTTCGAGGGGTGACTCGTTCGAGAAACGAGGATAGTTAGGGGAAGTGGCGTACCCTCCCTAGTTGAGGTGAGTGGGACGATCTATACTTGACTTTGAATGGAAAATAGTTTTGATCATGTTTTTTATAAATAAATTTTGAAATGTTATTTAGAAATATTTTAGTATTTGTGACATGTCTTGAAATTATGTTAGGTGAAAATTGCATTATGATATTATGATAACTTGATAGTGTCGTGTTTTTTTATTACGAGTAAAGATTTATGAATGATGATATATTACACATGTGTATGATTATAGGATGGTGCATAGTGGCTATAGCGCACTCCCTACACGGGATTGACCCGACTGGGTGATGTGGTGGGGTAACATCAGAGAAGGGTTTGAGTCCCTGTCTTTGGGCAACGGATCCAATAGATGAGCACCCGTGAGGACCGTGTTAACACCAAGGGAAGGGGAAAGATAAATGTATTTCATTCTTATGATATTATGATGACTCATTGGTAGATTTTACCCTAGTTAGGCCAAACTATGGGTAAAATACGTTTTTTTTGACACCCCATTGATGCATAATTGATGATAAGGATGCATATTATTTTGGATTACACGATATATTTGCAAATGGATGAAATGAAATTTGAAAATGATGTTTTGACTTGTCATTCTCACAAATTCATTTATTATCATTAATAGTTATTGCACATCACTCACTGAGTATGTGGATTATACTCGTCCTTCATATTAATATTTTCAGCTTATTCTGTACTTGACATACATTGAGGTACTATTCTACGAGGTTTACTAAGAGACGCTATCGGATAAGTGATCATACCTATTCTTGTTTACGATTGGACCATGCATATAAATATTATATGTAAATTGGAGGCAAATGTTTTAAAGAAAATTTTTATTGAAAACTATATCTTTTTTTTTTAAATATTCCGCTGTATAATTTTAACTTAATGATATCGAGTAGGGTCATAATATTAGTCTTGCGTTATCTTGATGTGCGAGTAGGGCATATTCGTGCCTTGAGTAGTCGCGGCGGTCTGTTCGCATACTCGACCTACGGGGTCGGGGCGTGACACATGCCCCATTGGGCAAATGGCCAGGGGCTAGACATAGGATTGAGCTTAGTGGAGGGTAGCCGAGACATAGGGGAGAAACACGGGCACTTATCGCATTGCTTTATGTAGTTGTCGGAATCAGCCTTCATGGTTGGCCAATAGTATCCCTGACAAAGGGCCTTATAAACTAGATTTTAAGTGCCCAGATGATTACCATAGATTCCTTCATGAATCTCTCGGAGAACATAGTCCCCTTCTTCAGGAGTCAGGCACCACAAATATGGATGGGTAAATGACTTTCGGTAGAGGATTCCATCAATTATGGCATAATGTGCTGCCTTTCATTTCAGTTTCATCGCTTCTTTCGGGGACTCTGGTAGACGATCATGCTTTAGATATTCCTTTATAGGGTCTTTCTAACTAGGGGACTGATTGATAGAGAGAGCTTCTCAGGGCTCGTCGATGCTGGGATATGGCAGACTCTTGATATATACCGTTTGGTTAGAAGCAATTGAATCGAAACTAGCCAACTTCGATAGAGTATCAGCCTGTGCATTCTCCGACCGAGGAATCTGCTGGATGTGGACCTTACCCAATTGTTCCATCATCTCACGTAACTTACGCAAGTATTTTGCCATGACTGGGTCTTTGGTTTCATAGACTCCCTCAATTTGTTTCACGACCAACTGGCTGTTCGTGAATACCCTCACATTCCGTGCCCCCATCTCACATGCAATTCGAAGGCCTGTTAGTAAGGCTTCATACTCTGCTTGGTTGTTGGTAGCCCGGAAATCGAATCAGAGGGCGTACTCTGCTTTGAAGTCGTTTGGTCCCACCAGTATAAGTCCAGCATCGCTTTTTAAAGAATTTGATGATTCGTCGACATGGATGGTCCATTCTTGGATCAACCACTCTTCTTAATGGTTGAGAGGTTGTTCTTCAGGCGCCGTAGGTAGAGTACATTCAAGGATGAAATCGGCCAGTGTTTGACCCTTTATAGCGGGCCACAGTCGATACTGGATGTCGAATTCGCCCAATTCTACACTCCACTTGATAAGCCAATCGGAGGTGTCTCTCTTTTGGAGGATCTGCTTCAGCGGTTGGTCGGTGAGCACTATGATGGTATGGGCCTGAAAATACGGTCAAAGACACCTTACTGAAATGACCAAGGTGTAGGCTATCTTCTTGATCGGTCGATAGTTAATCTCAGACTCTTTCAATATCCTACTAATATAATAAACTAGCTTCTGGACAGTGGATTCCTGTCTTACTATCACAGAACAGAGTGCTCGTTCGGAGATAACAAGATATAAGTAGAGTTCTTCCCCAAGGATGGGTCGCGAAAGTAGTGGTGGTTGCGTAAGGTATTCTTTCAGTCGTTCAAAGGCTGCCTGGCATTCGGATGTCCATTCAAACCGTCATGACCTCTTTAGTGCGTCGAATATGGGATTGTATTTTTCACCGACTCTGGACATAAATCGGTTTAGAGCTGCTATCCGACCAGTTAGACGTTGCACTTCCTTTAATGTCTGGGGAGGTATCATATCTAATATCGTCTGTATCTTTTTGGGGTTGGCCTTTATTCCTCGATCGGTGATCATGAAGCCCAGGAACTTCCCAAAGGCGATCCCAAAGGTACACTTCACCGAGTTCAGCCGCATATTATATTATTCTAAGGTCTGGAAGGTCTTTTCAAGGTCTGCGATATGAGCTTCCGCAATAACACTCTTGATGAGCATGTCGTCGACATAAACTTCAATATTCCTACCTAGTTGGTCTTTGAAGACCGTATTGACCAGTCGTTGAAAAGTTGCTCCTGCGTTGCCAAAGGGCATGACTTAATAGCAATACATACTGAATTCGGTGATGAAGCTGGTCTTTTCTTCATCTTTGGGTGCTATTCTGATCTGATTGTAGGTGGAATAGGCATCAATGAAGCTCAAGAGCTGGTGTCTCGAGGAGTTATCTATGAGCTTATCAATGTTGGAAAGCGGGTAACTATCCTTCGGGCATACTTTATTGAGATCGGTAAAGTCTACACACATCCTCCACTTACTATTGGCCTTTTTTACCAAGACCATATAGCTAACCATTCGGGATACTTGACTTCTCGGATGAACTCAGTCGTTAACAGCTTCTGAACTTCCTCCTGTATGGCACGTTGATGTTTGAGGGCAAATACCCTCTTCTTCTGTTTTATTGATTTGAAGTCGGGGTTAACCGTTAGCCTATGGGCCATGACTGATGGATTTATACCCGGCATGTCTTTCGGGGACTAGGCGAAGACTCTTGCATGTCGTTGTAGACAGGCGACTAAGGCTTCCCGTAAAGAATGTGGTAAGTTGGCCCCTATCCGGATGGTTTGACTGGGGTCGCTGGTTAAAGGGACCTCGACTGTTTCTTCGCCTAGTTTGGGCTTTAATTCTAGCTCAGTGCCTTCCCTGGGTTCTAAGGCATCAATTGGAAAAGCTTCTTACACGTCTTGGGCAGTAAAGATGATGTAAAAATCAGGATCGCTACGTATGGTGGTGATCCCTAGCTGTGTTCTGAACTTTACCTTCAAGTATCTCGTACTTGGCAACGCTTTTAGTTCATCGAGGCTGGGCCTTCCGAGGATGGCGTTGTAGGGGGAGTTGAGTTTCACCATATGGAACAAGACCTAAGCGGTCGCATGATTGGAGGGTTTTCCGAGGGCCACGGGAAGGTAGATGACACCTTAAGGATAGGTGGGCTCATCAGAGAGTTCTCTAAGGGATCTAGTAAGCGGCAAGAGTCGAGAGGGATCGAGACCTATTCGTTGCGATGGGGGTCTATCCCTATCAAATCGTCGTCATCAAATCATATGACTGGCCTTTTTTTCTTAGCTGGTGCTGCGTTAGGTATGATTGTAATAAACATCGTCATGAGTTTTTAGAGAATCAGTCTGTTCCCACAGACGGCGCCAATCCGTTGGAGGTGGGTTGTGGCTTCACAAATACCGGTTACTTATAGATTTGAACGGTTGCCGTCGAAATGGATGTACCTGCAAAAACTGCCGGAGGGTGCTCTGATGAAGACACTCCGACGCTCAAGTCAGAAAGAGTGATTTTCGAATGATAGAAACAGACTGAGAGTTTAAGGGAGTAATTCCCTATGATTAGAGTTTCCAATGTGTGAGGCCAAGAGAGCATATCTAGCTTCGAGAGTTTTGAGACGTCTTATACCTGTGAGAATCGTGCGTCATTGAAGTATTTCAACCCTACTTTTCTTATCAAATCAATCCAGAAATCTCGGGGATTAAATATTTTGAATTGATTGCGATTCTCATCCTTCGGGAAACTTCGGTATTCTAGAGGGATCATTTCCTTAGCTGAAAGATCCTCAAGATGCTGTCCCCAGTAAAAAGCGGGGGTTAATAAGATATTTTAGCATTCTCTTAGAATCGTTAGCTATCGATCGGTCGTTTGACCGATGAAGGGTCTTTAGAGCTTTGCCGATTGAGGGGCCGATCATTGAATACCTGATCGGGGAGATTACCTTTACTTGACGAATCACGTTTGTCTAACGGGGCGATTCTGACCCTATCGTTTGGTAGAACTGGGTGACTGAGATCCTTCTGTAGATAAGCGTATTTGAATCTCGATTAGTAGCGGTCCTTTGTGGGCTTTTCGTGTGGGCCTTTCAAGGACCGACCCTTCTAGCTGGGCCTAGTACTATGTCCCATTAGCAACAAAATATGTGATGGGAAAATGAGGGAAATGATAGTAAAATAAAAAATCATATTTGGTTAGACGAGTGAAAAAAAGGGAATATAATAAAAAAATACACAAATTTACTATTTTATTCTTTCTATTTTTATTAGATTTTTAAAATAGAGGGTATAAAAATAAATTTGGTATTTATTATTTTAAAAAGGAATCCATCCCCTTCAAAATTTGATAGAATTGAAAAATTGGGTTTAGAAGGTTTCTAAAACCCTCAATTTCCTTCCTTTCTAATTAATTATTTTACCAAATAAGGGTGGATTCTTTAAAATTTCTCCTTTTCTCTCCTTTCCCACCCAAACACATTGTTAGAAACCATCTCTGTAATATAAATAAGTCAACTCAAACTTGCCAAAAGTCGACCTGTCAAATGCACCTCTCAAAAGCCTTGCCTGTAACTTAAGCAAGTTGACTTGGTCATATGTGGTTAAAATTTTTCTAAGTATAGCATGAGTCGACTCGAAAAACTAACAAGTTGACTTGTCAAATGAGGGTCACAGAAACTACACTCTATAATCTTAACAAGCCAACCCAAAGCTAGATATATCGAACTAAAGTTAATGTTAAGGAGACCCAACTAATTTGTAAGGGGACTTACAATTTACAAGTCTACTTGTGACTAAGGCAAGTCCACTTCTCTCTTGCACACAAGTAATAACAAGTCAACTCAAGCATCCATCAAGTCAGCTCAAGAATTTCAAAATAAAAAGGCAAGTTTACTCAAAGTCTTAGGAAGTCGATCTCTTGTGTCTAATGTTCATTTGGTTAGAAAAGTTGTTCGAAATTAAATGAATAGCACAACTACCTAACCAACCACTATAATGCATTCAATGATCTTCAAAAGCAAATTCATCTTCTTCGGCTGTAAATACAACCCAAGGATGAAGGAGAAATAATTTTTGGAATGCTTAAACATCTTTGAGAATAACATCGACACATTCTATTTTGTAATCTTGTTTGTACCGTCACAAGCATATCAGAAGATTAACAAGCTTCTTCTTGCTCGTTATTTTTACTCTCTATCTATTGTAAAAGATCATAATAGTGCTATTCTTGATCTTGGGCTTGAGTGACAATGAGAGGAACTTTTGTCTGGGTTTGTTTGCTCCTGGGAAAAAGCAAGTGGGAGTATTTGGGAAAATTCTTGTAAAGGTCATTAGCACCTTGGGAAGCTAATTTTGTAAACTATTAGAAAGAATAGTAAATTTGAAAATTCAGGTGAAGTCTGGGAATAGACGTACATCAACAAGATGGAACCACTATAAATTATGTGTCTAAATTTTTGTCTTAGATTTCTTTTCTTTATTTGCTCCTTTTTAAATAAGCTTCAATTTTAAATACCCAAAATTAGCCAAAATATTAGATAACCCGTTCACCTCTTCTAAGTTATCACATTTAGTGTGAGGGAGAGATTCGACTTCACTACAGTAAGGTTAACAATGACTCATCAGGATCAAACAACGCATTATATAGCTCAATTTAAAGGTTGTGAAATGCCACAATATCTATGCAAGGATAAATAAGTTCAAGGACAACTAAGCCATGTAACTAGTTTACCTAAGGCTTTTGTTGGTCCTATTGGAGGATTTCTGTAGGATTTTGTAGGTGTTTCAGCTTTAGAAAATTTGAATATTGTGGAGATTAAAATATAAATTTGGAAAGACAAAATAATAAAGAGAACAAAGATAAGTTCAACTTTAATTTAATTTAGAAAAAAAATAAAATATAGAGATATCATTTATTTAGATTTTAAATTATTTAAATTTTTTTAAAAAAGTTAAGTGTATTTTTTAACCATAAGTAGTTTTGTGATAAAAACCATGGTCCAGGTCATCTGGGTAAGGATAATAAAAGAGGAGCAAATGAATTCAGCAAATATCATGAACCAATATTAAGCTATATATATTGATTCTCAAGCTATATTAAATTGTAGCAAAATGAAAGAAAACTATTTTTTTGTTTTTTTTTTTTTTTTGCTATTTTTGGATTAGTTCAAGCTATATTTGCAATATCATGATTCAAACCACTTTCTTGGAGGCATCTTTGGTTATGATTTTTCAATGAAATTATAGTATTTTTCAAGATTTAGATGAGTAAAATTTGGGTTATTAAATTGTAGGAAAACTATATTTTTGCTATTTTGGATAAGTTCAAGCTATATTTGAGATATCATGATTCATGCCACTATCTTGGAGGCATCTTTTGTTATTATTTGAGCAAATATTAAATTGTAGGAAAATGTGGGAAAACCTTTTTTTTTTTTTGCTCTTTTCGGATTAGTTCAAACTATATTTGAGATATCATGATTCATGCCACTATTTTGGCGGCATCTTTTGTTATTGTTTTTCAATGAAAATATGGTATTTTTCAAGATTTAGATGAGTAAAATTTGGGTTACTGTGAAAGGTTGTGATGGATCAATTTTGATAGACAACTCTTCCACTATTGAAATTGAGAAAAATATTTTTCCGAATGTAAATTTTGCAAAAGGCTTTGATGTTTTCGACAAGGCAGCCCAGGAGGATGCTTGCGGTGGCACTATCTCTTGTTCTGATATTCTAGCCATTGCTGCTGAAGTTTCTGTGTCTGTGGTAATGAAACAATTCCCCTTTCCCTTGTTTCTCCTTCATAAAAATGAATGCAGAACAACTATCTTTTATGACTTGAATAAAAGATGGTGACATATTAAAAGATACGTAAAAAATGATTTTACCAATCATAACTTGGCACTTCAATGTGCAGTTGGTTTCCAATTAGAAGCTCTACTATTGTTTCAAAATTGCAAGGTTTTTCTTTTCTTATATTTGCTTTTTTATTTTATTTCTTTTGTGGGCAGGAGTCCGTTATGGACAGTTCTACTGGGAATGGGATGGTTTAATAGCAAGTCTGGTGCTAATACAGCACTCCCAGTGCCTATCCAAAATTTGGCCGAACTCAAGTGAGAGTTCTCAGATATTGGTCTTGACACAACTAATTCTCAACTTCTTTCAATGAATTTTGATAAAAATAAGGAAAGAGGAATGTTAAGTCTTATAAAGCATTTTATAATATCAAGTCTTATAAAATTAGAATATTGAGGTGAATAAAATATAAATTTGGAATGACAGAATAATAGAGAGAATAAAGACAGGTTCAACTTTTATTTAATTTAGAAAAAAATTGAAAGTATATATATATATATATATATATATCATTTATTTAGATTTTTGGTTACTTAAAATTCTTTTAAAAAGGCTAGTGTATTTTTTAAACATTGAAATGGAGGGTTTTGTAAAAGTGATTTTGTGATAAGGTACAGGTCATCTGGGTAAGGATAATAAAAGAGGAGCAAATGAGTACAACAGATATCATTACCCAATATTAAGCCATATATATTGATTCTCAAGTTATATTAAATTGTAGGAAAATGTAGGAAAACTTTTTTTTTTTGGCTATTTTTGGATTAGTTCAAGCTATATTTGAGATATTATGATTCATGCCACTATCTTGGAGGCATCTTTTGTTATTATCTGGGCAAATATTAAATTGTCGGAAAATATAGAAAATGTAGAAAAATTAATTTTTTGCTATTTTTAGATTAGTTCAAACTATATTTGAGATATCATGATTCATGCCACTATCTTGGAGGCATCTTTTGTTTTTATTTTTCAATGAAATTATTGCATTTTTCAAGATTTAGATGAGTAAAATTTGGGTTATTGTGCAAGTTTGTGATGGATCAATTTTGTTTTACAATTCTTCCACTATTGAAATTGGGAAAGATAGTATTCTGTATATAAATTCTGGGGTATTGATGTTGTGGACAATTTTAAGGTAGCCTAGGAGGATGCTTGCGTTGACACTATCTCTTGTTCAGATATTGCTGCTAAAATTTCTATTTTTTTGGTTATGAAACTATTCCCCTTTTCCTTGTTTCTCCTTTATAAAAACGGATGCAGAACAACTATTTTTTATGACACGAATAAAAGATGATGACATATCATTTTGATCGACTAGATCAATTTCTGAAAAGATATGTAAGAAATGATTTTACAAATCATAACATGGCACTTCAAAATATAGTTGGTTTCCTGTTAGAAGCTCTACTTTTGAATCAAAATTACGAGCACTTTTGTTTTCTTATATTTACTTTTTCATTTTGTTTCTTTTGCAGGTTGGACGTCCCTCTTGGGCAGTTCTGTTGGGAAGGAGGGATAGCTTAATAGTCAATAAGTCTGGTGCTAAAACAGCACTCCCATGATCTATCCAAAATCTCACTGCACTCGAGTCAAAGTTCTCAGATGTTGGTCTTGATACACCTGATTCTCATCTTATTTCAATGGATTTTGATAAAAATAAGGAAAGGGGAATATTAAGTCTCACAATGCATTTTATAATACCAAGTTTTATAAAATTAGAATATTGAGGCGAATAAAATGTAAATTTGGAAAGACAGAATAACAGAGAGAACAAAGACAAGTTCAACTTTTATTTAATTTAGAAAAAATTGAAAAATGTATATACATATATATATCATTTATTTAGATTTTTAATTCTTTAAAATTCTTTTAAAAAGGTAAGTGTGATTTTTAACCATTGAAATGGAGGGTTTTGTGAATGTGATTTTGTGATAAAGTCCATGGTCTAGGTCATCTGGATAAGGATAATAAAAGAGGAGCAAATGAATACTGCAAATATCATTACCCAATATTAAACCACATATACTGATTCTCAATCTATATTAAATTGCAGGAAAATGTTGGAAAACTATATATATATATTTGCTAACTTTGGATTAGTTCAAGCTATATTTGAGATATCCATGATTCAAGCCACTTTTGTCACGCCCCGATTCTCAGATCGAGCACGCAACAACCACTACATTGTCTCGGTACACGGGCAGAACCCCCCATATACCGGGACTCCGCAAGACTATCTGACAGTACAATAATTCTTCCAATACACAAATCCATCAAAAATAAGAAAACATGGAAACAACACATATGCAAAGGACCCATCCGGCCCATCTTTGTATATACAAGTATGCATCAACACATTTGGGGATTCCTGTACATGCATGCATGCATTATGGTCATCCCAGCCAATCTAGAGTTCTCAGTACAAATAAAGCATTTTCCAAAGATATTTCAAAATCAAAATGAATGAAGTCCCAAATCATAGTCATAGGGATTTTACTAATACTTGCCTGAAAAAACAAGTCAACATCAGTAAAATCCAAACGGTATGAGATGTACAGAATTTCATAAAACCAAAAAAAAGTATCGAAATTCAGCATTACAATCCAAATATCCCAGTACAAGTTCAAACATTTTTCCAAAATTAGTTTCAAGCAAAAGAATGAAGTCCCAAATCATAATTGTCAGATTTTATCAATACTTGCTCATAGAATTCAACCAGTATCAGTAAAATCTATACGGTATGAGATGTACAGAACTTTCTTTCCATGGTCTTACGAACTACAACTCCCATAAACCCTACATTGCTAAATACCTATGCAAATCAACAAAATATTATTCACAAACTCCAACGTCCAATCTCGCAGCTAAGTATCCTCTGAAAAATATGGAAAGAGAGATGAGTATTGGGAATACTCAATGAGTGAAGTGTAATGGTGTAATTGTGTCCATAAATGAACGATGAATGTGAAGCAGTCAAAGCATATCTCATAAACAACACTTTATATATATAAAAACATTTTCAATAAATCAGACAATTCGGAAAACATGCATCCACATCAATTATTTTTCTGAAAATCATGGGATCCCATCGACAACACTTCTGTCTTAGGTTTGGCCGAACCTAGGGTTTATCCGTCGCTAATTTTTCATCACTAATCCGTCGCTAATAGCGATGGATATTTATCCGTCGGTAATTTTCGTCACTGAAAGCCCTTTTTCTGGTAGTGGCACATGCTTCTAGATCACATGACAGTTATCACGTACTCGGACCCATAGGTCAAAGCGTGACAAATATGGTATTAGAGCAACGTGCCACTACGATATCAAAGGCATGTTCTTATTATTTTTTATTATGGTATCAGAACAAGAGTCAAAACTACGGCAAGTGCCACAAAGCCATAGAGCTAGAGCTAGAGCAAGAGCAGTCATAAAGTTAGGTCCTCTATGCTCTTTAAAAAAAAAAATAAAAAATAAAAAAAAAAAAAAAAAAAAAATCTCAAATGACTTTTATTATACTACATTGAATTTGAGTAGGGATATTAGAATATATTATTAATTTGAATTTAAGAATATTTTATTTTTCTTATTTTTATAATTTAATATTTGTAATATTATATTTTTATATTTATGATAATGAGTTTTTTATATAAATCTTACCTATCATAATAATTCATTGAAATAATGGAGTGTTAAGGTATATATTATTTTTATTATTACTCTTATCTCTAATATGACATCAAAGTCATATTAATCTATTGTTAATGTAATATTAGAGCTATATTCTAATATGATATCAGAGTTCAGAGTTATATTGCTATTATTTTTAATATTCATGAATATTAACATCTTAAGTTTATTGGGACTAAAATGGGGGTCAAAATAATATAGAATAATAGCATTTTAAACATAAAAATGAAAAGTGAGATTATAATCAACAACGACATGGAAACAATTTAAACATAAATTGTGTCTTTATTGATGTTTAGAGCTTAAATAACAAAGGATTTATAAAGTTTATCTTTTTTCCTGATTAATAACTCATGTAGTCAATATCACATAAAAATGCTATATATATATATATATATATATATATATATGTATATATATATTGTTGGAGGTGGATTTTAACTCCACAAATCCGACTCTTTGTGACTCGAATGAGTGCTTGATTAAGAAGTTTGAAACCTGCAAAAAAACTGTCAGAGGGTGCTCCAGTGGGGAAAGTTCTGACACTCAAGTTAGAAAGAGCGGTTTCAAAAGGAATGAAAATAGATTGAGAGAAGGGATGATGGATCTCCCTATTTGTGTGTCCTATGGCCAATTAAGAGGACTTACTTGGCTTAATGTATTGAGAGCTTTTTATGTGAGATGCTATGAGAGCTATGTGCATTCGAGGTGTCATAACCCTAGTTTCTTTACGTGGATATCCAAAGATTTCGAATCTCAAACGTCAGAGATTCAAAATCGTTATCATTTAGAAAGTCTGATTATACGGGAAGATTTTTTCTCTTATTGTTTAAATTCTCAAGAGTTTTCTTCCTTATCCAATAGATACATTTCGTATTAAAATAGAAAATCAAGGTGAGATTTAGTTGAGTATTACCAATTCGGAGTCAAAGCTCGATTCTTTTAGCATTCGGTAGTCATTGGTCGAATAGAGGGGGTAGTCATATGATAGCGATATTTTTATACACTTGAATTTATTTTATTTTATTTCAGACTTTATTTATGACTTTTAGGACTATTTTTAGGTTTTATTTTATGATTTTACATTGATTATTTTCGTGGGTTTTATTTTAGGATTATTGGTCTTGTTTAACGATATTGGATTGCGCAGACAGTTGTTAGTATTTTGGACATAACTTTTTGCTCTGATATCTGATTGACCTGATTCTTATTAGGTTGAAAAGAAGACTTCAAGGCCTACAAATCTGATGAAGACATCAGAGTCTATGTCAGACCAGAAGATATTCAAAATTTGAGTCGAAATTGCTGCAATGCTGTGAATCAAGACCCATGAGTTCAAAAAGTCCAAGTCCAAGTGAAATATCAAGCTGTTATGAAGACCCATGAATTTTAAGTCATTTAAAACTCTTAACAATTAGATTATAAGGAGGAAACATCCTTTATATAAAGGAGGGGAGGAAAAACCCTAGCAGCCACCTCCTTTGGAGAAGGATTTCTTCGGGTGCAAAAGGGATATTTTATTTACCTTTCTTTCTTTTCTTTATCATGTCTACTTAGATTTCATATTCTTAGGACTCGATGAATTTTGTTCTTTGATTAATAGTATGATTTAATTTATTTCTTTTTCTTAAATCTTTATTGGCATGTTCTTTCTTTGATCAGATTTTATTGTTGAACTTAATGCTTCATTCTTATAGGTACCTACGATTTAATGATTTGCGATTACATGCATGAGATCGAGAGAAGATTGCATAAAATCTGACCAATACAATAAAATCCATATAGGGTTATAAGATCGATGGATGATTAACTCTATGTGTGGGGATTTTAGGGAAAATCCTAGATTACAGATATTCCATAGATCTTAATATAGTTCGGCCTAATCAAGATTGCATGACCATTGGATTTTGGTTAGTCGAATTAGGGTTTCATTGCATGACCATTGGGTGAATCTAATTTAGGAAAATCTGTCATAATAAAAAATGAATCTTTAGTCAATAAATTTTAAGGGATTTGAAAGAATTCAACCGTATGAAAGATTGGAGACAGATGAAATCGATGTCCTAGAGTTTTATAAAATTACGGTTTTTGTTAATAAATATTCTATTTTTGATATTTTCATAGTTTTGATATCTTTGTAATCTTGATTCGTTTTATCCAACTTAGATAAGGTATTTTATAATTGGTAATACATAATATTCTCGTAGGAACGATACTTGTTTCGCACTATACAAAACATTTGACTAGAGTATACTTGTCCGAAATCGCGATACATAAAAATAGCGTAACAAGTTTTTGGCGCCGTTACCGGGGATATTCTTGTATAGCAACAAAAATCATCTTGTTTGAGATTTGACATTATTTTTTTTTATTTCTTATCTCTTTCTTATTCTTGGTAAATTGGGTATACAGATTTTAGGATTTTTTATATATTTCTTGTTTTTGTCCATATAGAATTAGGTTTTTTACATTTTTTTCGGCTGTTTAAAAATAAATTTAGGAATTAGGTCAAATGACCACTTGTTTTGAAAGATTTCAACCTGTTGAACAAAACCCGTAGCATTTTGCTACAGGCACGACTCTATTTTCATCAAATTCCATCGTTTGCATAGGATTTTCTTTTTTGATTTTTTTTGTGATTTTTAGAATTTTTCGATTGTCTTTTGGGTATCTTTTTACATTATTTTGTTGTGTTTTTGTGATTTCTACATTTATCTAGGTATTATAGATTTTTTTGAATAGTTCTTGCATTTGGTTTTGAAGTTTGAATTTTGTGCTATTTTTGGTATCAGTATATGCTGTAAGAGTCTTAATCTAGCTAATTTTGATCCTGAGATTGAGAGAACTTTATGAATTATTCATAGACAAGCTAGGAAAGTTAAGGAGGAAGAAGCAATGGCTCATGAAAATAGAGCAATGAGAGAGTACTCGATACCCAAACTTCAGGACATTCAGACTAGCATCGCATGACCCACTATGGAGGCAAACAATTTTGAGCTCAAGCCAAGTCTCATCAGAATGGTACAAGCAGATCAGTTTGGTGGTGAAACATTCGAGAATCCAAACAACCACTTGAAAAATTTTTTTGAGATCAGTGACACAATCAAGCTAAATGGAGTCAGTGCAGATGTCATCAAGTTAAGCTTATTTCCTTTTTCTTTTAAGGGAAAGGCGAAGGTATGGCTGAACTCCTTCTCTACTAATCATTTTACAAGTTGGGAGATTCTTTCTCAGGTATTTTTTGCTACAAATTTTTTACTTAGTAAGACAACTAAACTACATAATGACATTACTAGTTTTAGGCAATCTGAGGGTGAGTCTCTGTATAATGCTTGGGAACGGTGTAACAATTTGATTAGGAGATGTCCACATCATGGTATTCCTCACCGATTGATTTTGTAAATATTTTATGGTGGTCTTTTAAATTCTATGAAAATTACCATAGATGCTGCAGCTGGGGGTGTATTTATGAGCAAGTCATATAATGAAACATGGTCATTGTTGGATAGTATGGCTTCTAACCAATATGATTGGTATAATGAGAGTGAGATTCCTAGACAAAAGGCTGGCGTGCATGTGATTGATAGTTTTAGCATGCTCAATGCAAAAATTGACTCTTTGATAAATTGTATAAAAACTAATCAACTTAATGTTGTGTCTAACCAGGCCTTATATTGTGATTATTGTGGTGATTCTACTCACGCATCTTTTGAGTGTCCACAGGTGCAGCAAGCAAACTATATTTCTAATTTTGGCAGATCTCAGGATAACCCTTACTCCAACACATATAACCTTGGATAAAGGAACCATATCAATTTTTCATGCAATCAAGGAGAACCACAGAGAGTGGATCCACTAGATTTTCATTCAAGGAATCCACAACCAAGAGAGATTAAGGCATCATGGGAGTTGGCAATTGAACGTTTGGCAACTACAACAAATGAAAGGTTTGAGAGGCTCGAAAATATGATTGATCAATTGACTAATGCCTTTCATTCTTATGTGCCAGATAAATTATCAAGTGACATTGAGAAGAACCCCAGAGAACAGATTAATGCAATCTCATTGATGAGAGAGAAAGAATTGCAAGAGGTATCAGATCTATCCAAAGATGAAGATGATAAATAAGAGACAAATGAAGAGATCCAAAAGTCTATAAATGAGGAGGCTAAGATACTAGATTCTAAACAGAGAAGTGTTTTATGTTTTAGTGATTATAAACCCCTTGTTCTTTACCCTGGATATACGTTACGTGCAAAAGTAGAATTTGAAAAATTTTTAAAATTTTTTAAGAAATTGCACATTAATATTCCTCTTTTGGATGTCATCAAACAAGTGCCGAGATACAGGGAATTCCTTAAGGAAGAGATCACCAGCAAGAGGAAACTTGAAGAGATTTCAAATGTTAAACTTACATATGAGAATGCAATAATTAACAAGAGAATGACAAAGACATGGCATGATGCAATAAATGGACATACTGTGAAGATTTATGAGAAGAGAAGAAATTGCTAAAGAGGAAGTTGTAACTTCCCCGACCTAATTAGGAGAGTTTTTATGTTCTCTTCTCTTAGTTTTAAATTGATTTACATTGCGGACAATGTTTGAAATAAGTGTGGGGGGATGTATTGTATTTTGATTTTTAGGTGTTTTATTTATTTTTGATTTTTAGGACATTTTGTTTTAGGAATTAGAACATTTTTATTTAAGAATCTTGATTTTTGCTGAATTTCTTAAATTTTGAAAAAATTTTCCACGCCAACTATATTTTCTCGAGTTTTGTAGTCCTTGAATGTTACTTGTCTTGAATTGGATTGCATGATAGACGATTGGTATTAGTAGTTATTTGGTACATGAGTGTTTATTCATCTTTTAATGGATAATTTGAAGGATAGACATGCAAAATTTAACATCAAATTTACCTTAGTGAGGATTTGGGTCTTATAGAGCAATATTTTGCCTTCGTTATTTTTCTTGCTGAGCGTATATCACGCATGATTTGGTCATTCTAGAATTTGATCTGTTATACATTTTGAGACCACATTTATGATTTTCATACACCAAAATGATTAAAACACTTAGAATTACACATTTTTGACTTCTAAAAAATACCATTCCAATCATTTTTTTGCCCCTTAGTTAACCAATTTGAGCCTAAACATTTTCTTTCATATGTCACCCACATAATTTACCCTATGACATTTTCGTTCTAACCCCATATTTTGAACTCGAATTCACTAATATACTTATAGTTGACGCATGATATTATGTTTTTAGGTATTATTGTTTTATTTAAGTTTTATATATGTTTTTAGTCGTTGTCATATTGATTGAGTTATGAAAAAAAACAGAGAAAAAAATCCAGCAAAAAAATGAAAAATGAAAAAAAATGAGGAAAAAAAAAAGAAAAGTGTTGGTTGAAAAAAAAAAGAGAAAAGAAAAAGTCGAAAAAGAAAAAAAAAAAAGAAAAAAAGAAAAAAAAAACATTTTTCATTCTTAGGATTGTTCACTCTTATAGTGAAGTTATTGTTCGTGGTTTTGAATAAGTGATATATCACATTACATGTTCGCAGTTAGAGTTAGTATTTTTTTTGTTTTGATATAACAATGTCATGTCTTGATACTTAGGCATATTTAATGAATCACTTTAACCCTACATCTTACTCATTATCATATCCTTTACCTTAACCTCGTTATAACCAAATAAAAGATATTTTGATTGATGTGTGGATTTCATATATCGGTGGTGGAGATTTGATATATGAGCAAACTTATGGTAATGTCATCTCATTGATTTGATTTGATTGATACACATACCCTTACATAAAATGAGTGTTTTAATTAGTTGATTAGTATCTTCTTTCATTCTATTGAGTGAATCGATTGTGAGGGTAGTTGAATCTTGCATTGTTCTTGATTTCAATGAGACTGTAGGAGATGCCATAGTTTCTCTAGTGCTGAATACGGTGAAGTATTGATTGTTTTGATTATAATTCCGATTTGAACTTGTCATATATATGGTTAGAGACTTGGGAGGTTGAATTGGTTTTGGAGAAAATATATTCTTGCTTGAGGACAAGCAAATATTCAAATGTGGGGGTATTTGATAACGATATTTTTATGCACTAAAATTTATTTTATTTTATTTTATTTCAGACTTTATTTATGACTTTTAGAACTATTTTTAGGTTTTATTTTATGATTTTACATTGATTATTTTGGTGGGTTTTATTTTATGATTATTGGGCTTGTTTAAGATATTGGATTACGCAGATAGCTATTAGTATTTTAGGCATAACTTTCTGTTTCGATATTCGATTGACCTGATTCTTATTGGGTTAGAAAGAAAATTTCAAGGCCTACAACTCCTATGAAGACATCAGAGGTTGGGTCAAACCAGAAGATATCCGAAATTTGAGTCGAAGTTGCTGTAATACTGTGAATCAAGGCCCATAAGTTCCAAAAGCCTAAGTCCAAGTGAAATATCAAGCTATTATGAAGACCCATAAATTTTAAGTCATTTAGAACTCTTAGCAATTAGATTATAATAAGGAGACATCCTTTATATAAGAGAGGGAGGGAAGAAACCGTAGTAGCCACCTCCTTTGGAGGAGGATTCCATCGGGTGCAAAAGGGATGTTTTCTTTATCTTTCTTTCTTTTCTTTATTATGTCTACTTAGATTTCTTATTCTTAGGACTTGATGGATTTTGTTCTTTGATTAATAATATGGTTTAATTTATTTCTTTCCCTTAAATCTTTATTGGCATGTTCTTTTCTTATCAAATTTTATTGTTGAACTTAATGATTCATTCGTATGGTACCTATGATTTAATGATTTGCGATTACATGCATGAGATCGAGAGAAGATTGCATGAAATCTGACCAATATAATAAAATCCATATAGGGTTATGAGATCGACGGATGATTAACTCTATGCGTGGGGATTTTAGGGGAAACCCTAGATTACAGATATTTCATAGATCTTAATGTAGTTCGGCCTAATCAAGATTGCATGACCATTGGGTTTTGGTTAGTCGAATTAGGGTTTCATTACATGACCATTGGGTGAATCTAATTTAGGAAAATCTGTCATCATCGAGAATGAATTTTTAGTCAATAAACTTAATTCAACCGTATGAAAGATTAGAGACAGATGAAATCGATGTCCTAGAATTTTATAAAATTAAGGTTTTTATTAATAAATATTCTATTTTTGATATTTTCATAGTTTTGATATCTTTGTAATCTTGATTCGTTTTGTTCAACTTAGATAGGGTATTTTATAATTGGTAATACATAATATCCTCGTAGGAACGACACTTGTTTCACACTATACACTACATTTGACTAGGGTATACTTACCCGAAATCGTGATATACAAAAATCGCGTAACATCATACTGAATACACTTACGAATCGGTTACACTATCCGAATCGATATGTTCGTGGTCATGATGAGCTGGACCCTTCAGGACCATGGGTGTCTTGTCAGGTTTTCGAGCACCTGGACATCATACCGACTGGTGTTTAAATGATGTCTCATTATTTGCACCCGACTTATGGTGTCAATTTATAGGAGAGACGTTATGAGTGAAGTTCGCTTCTCGAGATGTTAGAAGGGCCAAAAGCTTGCAACACGTGTCTCTTGAGATCATGCGAATCATCTACAACTGATATGAAATTAAAGCAAATGGGATATAAGTCCCCCTTTTGTCTCAACCATTCTGTCTTCCAATGCCTCCAATCGTCTACTTGATTTAATTTGGAGTCAATATGGTGCGGGAAGTCGGGGGATTGTAATTCTTCCATTTAATTTGCATGCTTTTCAGGGGAGCATTTCAACTGCGCAAAGATTTTAAGAGATCTCTTTGCATCTATAAATACGGATTGTGGGACCTTGCATTACTTCAGTGAGTTTCTTCATGCTTGAGGGTTTTCTTCTTGTGAGAGTTGTCTTCCATGTGGGGTCTTCAAAAGGACAGTCCAAATTTGTAAAGCTCGGTAGCATGGGTTGCTTCTGTTGGTATGAGGTCTTGTTAAGAATGGGGATTGTTGGTATGAGAGCTCATCGCGCCATTTAGTGTATGAATGTCGCGATGGGCTCGAACAAGGTTCCCGTTGGGGTCCCTGACTCGGATTTAAAAAAAGAATCTCCTTCTGAGTTAGGTGGTAGGACGTACCGGTTATGTGTAGAGAGCTAGTTGATGCAACAAAGTTTGATAATATTCTTATGCATCCTCTGAATCCCTTCCCAATAAGTTTGTCCCCCCTTTCGGTAGTCCTATTGTATTAATAGGAATAGGGCTGCAGATTGTTTTTCATTACTCCTCTGCTTACCGTTTCTGTACTTTCCAATATTGTCAAACAATCGAGACTATATAGCTGCTTATGTATTTCTTTTGATGCAATCGGTCCTACTAATGGACTTGTAAACTATAATCGAATATATATTCTTCGTATGAAAATAAAAGAGATTGGTTTTACTTACTTGCTAGCCGAACTGGCTCTCAACCCTTCTTGATGCTCCATAGTTCTGATCGGTCGAAAGCTATATATGTTTCCCCTTAAAGCATAGAACCAATCACCTATAGTGGGAAAGGGGATCTTTGACAGCTCTTAATAAGGAAAAGATCTTTTCTGATTTGGCCCTCACCAAATAGTGGCATTTTAAATCTTTAGGAATCTTTTACAGCAATCCCCATAATCTCGAGCATTTTTATTTGGAAACTAGGGTTTTAAACACTCCAATGGCATACGACTCTCATGGATGAAAGATATAAATGCATGGCTAACCAGGCCCCTAGGTAGTTCCCTTTTTGTCCACTCAACCAATATATAACACACAAGAGTGCACCGAACATTTTTTCTCAGTCTGTTTCTTCCCTTTTTTAAAATTGTTCACTAATTTGAGCGCTGGAGTCTTCCCGCTGAAGCACCCTCTGGAAGTCTTTTGTAGGATAATCACATTGAGACCAATAGTCTACCATCCAGATCATTCAAGTCAACAGAGCCGGTATCTGTGGAGTTCAACCCACCTGCAATAGTAACCACCGCATCATCGATAGAGTAACCCACAAAAAGAAGAAACCTAAATCTCTTGATTCAAAGAAAATCATCTGAAAAATCAAGCTTCCTCTCTCTCCAAGTAGAGTCACCAACACAAAACATCAACAATGTTAATAATGATGTGGAGACCAAAAATTCTTGTTAAACAATAAAACTGCCAAAATTCCCAAGGAAATCATGAAAGGGGCTTCGCCTAAGCCAATTAAAAAGCCGTCTTCTTTGAAATACAGAGGTGTTCGACAACAAAAATAAGGGAAATGGGTTGCAAAAATCTGGGACCCGATTTAATGTGTTTGTGTTTGGTTGGGTACTTACAACACTGTAGAGGAGACTTTTCAGGCGTACGAGATGAAAAGGCTTGAAATCAAGTTTTTAGTCAAATCCAAGGACGAAATACCAACAGCAATCACTCTATTCACTTTACTTTCAAGGACACTGATAGTGTTTTATCTCACGCATCTCCAACCTCTATTCTTGAAGTGTCTGATACATCAGCCTTGCTCACTAATTTGGGCGGAAATATGGAAAAAGGAGAAAATTATTATTCTTGACTTGAGTTTTATGGAGGATGCTATGCTTGCTTCACAAATTGGGAATCTTGATCTGGGCTTGGAGTTGGAATCACTCGTAATCAATGATTTTGGGCAAATTTTTGATGATTTAGGTGGTTTGGATAATTTTCAGATATGTGGGTTTGGTGATGAAGTGTTTGGAACTGAACTACCAGACTTTGATTTTGAGCTTGGAAATGATGATTTTTCTTCCATGGAAAAACAACCCCTCAATATTGCTTGGATTTATAGATCTAGCAGAGAGATTATAAATGTATGGCTACGATAAGAGAGAGAAAGAGAGGGAGAAGAGAAAAAAAATCATTGCCACCGAGAGGCTAAGGTTCGCCGGATTACTAACCGTGAGAGAGAGAGAGAGAGGAGTGTTTTTTTTTTTCAATGATAGAGGAGATAAGAGAGAGAAAGGAGGGGAGAAGAGAGAGAGAGAGGAGTTTTTTTATTTTTTTAGTGAGAGAGAGAGGAGGGAAGAGAAAGAAAATGAGAGGGGAGGAGAGAAACCAATTTTTTTTTTCCAGTGAGATAACTAGCAACATGAGATATCTTTTGGTGCTAACATTACAATGATATGTCAACATCCATATGTTTATCTAGACTGCTACGTCATTCTGAATCAACAGTTAATGGATACCTTATCACTGTATATAATGGAATGACCAATACGTTATGGTTTTGGAAGTTTAAATTACCCAAGGTAGCATTTTTAACTGTAGAGACTAATTTGTGAAATTTAGACTAAGTTCAAGGATTTGGTATGTAATTAATCCTATATTTTTTCTATTTAATTGGATTTGTTTATGAATTTTGATATTGAATTCAAATTATTTTTTATTTTAAATTCAAAAATTCTAACATTATCAAGAGCAATCCACAAGTGAGAGTAACATTAAATTGGATCAGTAAAAACCACCTCAATCCGAATCGTAAACAATCCTCCCCATCAAAATTAACCAAACTAAATCTTATTTCATTCCAAACCAAACCCACCAACTATCCCTCTCTCTCATAGCAAGTTCTCTCACCACAACAACACCATTTCATCCCTAATCTTCACTCTCTCTAGAAATGCTTCTCTCTTTTTCCCTCCCTCCCTCCCCCCCCTCTCTCTCTCTCTCTTTAAATCCTAATTTTCTCTCTACCAAAACCTTACCCAAGGCACCATGCCATTTGCACACACTTACATTTATCGTGTATGCCATCCTTCAATCCCTACAACTTGTAAGAAAATTGAGGCTGTTGGAGGTAGGTCTTGACTCCACAAATCCAGCTCCATCTTTACTCGAATGATGGTTTGAATGAAAGATTTAAAAACTATAAAAAACCGCCATAGGGTATTTTAGTGGGGGAAGTTACGACGCTCAAGTCAGAAAGAACAGTTTTCAAAAGGAATGAAGCAGACTGAGAGTGGGAGAGCAGATCTCCCTATAACTTGTATGCCGAGTGTTGAATCCAAGGAACTTACCTGGGTTTCAGTGTATTTAAGGCTTTTATATGAGGAGCAGTGAGAACCGTGTGCATTCGGTGTATTACAACCATAGTTTCCTTACGAGGAGATCTAAAAATTTCACAGTTCAACAGTCTGAGATTTGAAATCATTATCGTTAAGTTTAATTATACAAAAAGATTCTTTTCCTAATCGTTTATATTCGCAAGGATTTCCTTCCTTATCTAGAATATACGTTTCGTGCCGAGATAGGAAACAAAATCAAAGTGAGATTTGGTTGAATATTACCATTGACCGATAGGAGTCAAAACAATCAGTCCCTTAGGTGGTCGTTAGTCAATGGTTAAATGAAAAGGGGTGACCATTCAGACTTGCTGAATGTATTCGTGAATCGGTCGGTCCATCCTAGTTGGTCAACTAATTTGTCTATTGTTCAGTTTTGGAACTGAACCCCTCGTGAACATGAATATTAGATCGGGTCTTTGGTCGTTCGGGTATTGCACCGATTGTTATTTGGATTATGTCTCATCATTTGGCTCCGACTCATGGTGTTGATTTGCAAAAGAGGTGCCATGAGTGATATTCATTTCTTGAGGAGATGGAAGGGCATTAAGGCTTATAATATGATGCGTGTCCCTTAAGATCATGCGAATCATCTGTAGTACATTTTTTCTGATATGGAATTAAAGAAAGTAGAATACAAATCCCCCTTTTGCCTCAACTATTCCTTCTTCCCCGAACGTTAATACGTTCAACCCTCTACTTGATTTAATTCAGAGTTAATGTGGCACGGGAAGTCGAGGAAGTGTAAACCTTCCATTTATTTTGAACATTTTTCACGAGAGTGTTCCATCTAACCCCAGTGGCTATAAATGGTGATCGTAGGACCTCATTCTACTTCAAGAAGTTCAGTGTGTTCATCTACGTCTAAGAATTTTCTTTCTTATAAGAGTTGTTTCCTCTGAGGGTTTCTCGATCGGCTGCTCCGACTTCACATAGCTCGGCAATATGAGTTGTTTCTGTTGGTATGAGGTCTCATTAGCGACATGGGACTGTTGGCATAAGGGCTCATAATGCCATTCAGTGTTCGGATGTTATGATAGGCTTTGTCGAAGCTCCGTTAGGGTTCTTAACTTGAGTAGGCCGATTAAGATAAAACTCTCCCTTTGGGTTGAGTTTCATCGTCTGGCTTGCGTTATCTCTGGTCGGGTGATGAGAGAAGCTTGGTTGAGTGTAGGGACCTGGGGATGTCTGAGGGTTTGAATCCTAATGCATCCTCACAGTTTATTTGTAGCCATCTCACACCCTCTTTTCCTTATTTTCTATAGTCTTCTTGTCTCAATAGGATTGCAAATTGTTTTTAAATTTCTTTTCACTGTTTTTAAAATCTGTAGTGCTGTCAAATGATTGGGGTGTTATAGCCTTTCTGTTCAGGATCAATGTTGTAGATCCTTTATGTATTTCTTTTCGATGTGATCGATCAGACTAAAGGACTTGTAAAGTGTACCTACTCATGTAATCGGATATTTATTTAACATATAGAAATAAAAGAGATTTATTTCAATTACTTGTCATATGTCATTTCTATTTGAATCCCTTCTGTATGTTTTCTCGTATGATGTTATTGTCAAAGTGCTCATGTGATTAACCCGTTTGTGTAAACGACACAGAGAGTTGAATCTATGCTTATCTGATCGGTAAATGCAAGTATACCTAGTCTGTCCATCAATGTGAACTTGGTTGGGGAGACAAATTCCTTTGATAAGGTAAGGCGATAGAGGCCCATTTGGGATGATAGATTCCTTTAATAGGATGAAAAAATGGAGGCCCATTCGGGAAGATTGATCCCTTCAATAAGATGAGATGATAGAGGTCCATTTGGAGAGATAGATCCCTTCGATAAGACAAGACGATAGAGGCCCATTCAGGTAGATAAATTCCTTCGATAGGTCGGGGCGACAGAGGCGTAGTTGGAGAGATAGATCCCTTTGATAGGTCGGGGCGACAGAGGCCCATTTGGGAAGATAGATCCCTTCGATAGGTCAGGACAACAGAGGTCCAGTCAAGGAGATAGATCCTTTCAGTAGGACAGGGCGATAGAGACTCATTCGGGGAGATAGATCCCTTCGATAAGTAATAGTCGATGAGATTAAAAACATTAGGAATCAATCGATAAGAAAACCGAAAGGAAAAATCATGGTGAGCTTACCCGATAGGAAGTTCTTCCGTCGATGGGGAACGATATAACTTACTGATAGTAGGTTCGTAGGTTCTCCGTGTTCCAAGTTCTAGGTACGGCCGATCCATCTAGGTTATTGAGGCAATAAGCCCCCGAGTGAACCACGAAACAAATCTAATAGGGACTCAGGGGCCAGCTTGCCCCCAGGTTGGGTTAACTGGTGGCTTTGGCCTTCCTTAGCACCAAATTGCCTGGTTTGAACGTTTGACTCTTGACTCTCTGGTTGTAGTACTGTGTCATTTGCTGCTGATATGTAGCCATTTGAGTGGATGCGGATTCTCGTAGCTTGGGGAGTAGATCCAATTGTTCTCGCAAGGCAGGTTTGTTTCATTCAGAATCATATTAAATTACCCAGAGCGAATGGATCTCGATTTCCATAGGTAGGACCGCTTCACTTCCATACGTTAGACTGAATAGTATCTTATCGGTAGCCCTTCAGGGTATGGTGTAGTATGACCAAAGGATACTATAGAGCTCATCTACCCATCGTCCCTTAGCTTCTTCTAGCATGGTCTTTAGCTCCTGAAGGATCATTTTGTTGGTTATCTCCGCAAGTCCGTTGGTCTGTGGATGAGCGACCAATGAGAATTGATAGTCGATCTCAAGTTTTTTCCAGAACTCTCAAAAGTTAGCATCGTCAAACTATTTCCCATTGTCTCTTATGAGGGTGTGGAGTATACCGAACCGAATGATAATGTGAGTCCATACGAATGATTGAGCCTTGGCTACAGTTATCTAGGCTAGAGGCTTGGCGTCCACCCATTTGGTGAAATAGTCGATAACTATTATAAGGAATTTTTGCTATCCAGTAATTGGTAGGAACGGTTCGACGATATCCATCCCCCATTAGGCGAAAGGCCATGGGCTTGCTATAGAACTGAGTTCGGTTGAGGGTAGCCGTGGGACTGAAGAGAAACGTTGGCATTTGTCACACTTCTTGATAGTTTTTCGAGTCAACCTTCATGGTTGGCCAATAGTACCTTTGATATAGGACTTTGTGGACTAAGTTCTGAGTCCTCAAGTGACTGTCGTATATTCCGTCGTGGATTTCTCGAAGGACATAGTCTCTTTCTTTTAGGGTCAGACATCTTAAGTACGGGTGAGAAAAGAATTTTCAATATAGGATTCCATTGATGATTGCATAATGAGCAACATTTTGCTTCAGTTTGGCTACCTCTAGTAATGAGTCAAGCAGTCGGTCATTGCTCAAGTATGCTTCAATAGGATCTTTCCAACTGGGAGGCTAATCCATTACAAGAACCCTCTGAGGTTTGTTTATACTTGGGTGTGGTAAGCTTTTGATGTAGTCCATTTGGCTAGAAGCGACCAAATTTGAACTGGCCAGTTTGGAGAGCATATCGGTTCGGCATTTTCTGATCGAGGGATTTGCTAAATATCGACTCTATCTAGTTTAGCCATTGTCTCGCGCAGCTTGCTTAGATACTTGGCCATAATCGGTTCTTTAGTCTAATAGACTCCTTTGATTTATTTGACAACTAGTTGATTGTCAGTAAACACCTGAATGTTTCAAGCTCTCATGTTGGCTGGGATTCGGAGTCTTGTCAATAACACTTCGTACTTCGATTGGTTGTTGGTGGCTCTGAAGTCAAAACGAATGATATATTTTGTTTTGAAGTTGTCCAGACCTATCAGTATGAGCCTGGCACCACTACCCAAAGAGTTTGAGGATCCGTCAATGTGTATTGTCCAGTTTAGCAGTGACCATTCCTTCAGGTTATCAATGAACTCGGGTTCGGTTGTGACTGGGAGGGTGTTTTTAAGAATAAAGTTGGCCAAAGTTTGGTCTTTGATTACAGGTCGAGGTTGATACTAGATATCAAATTCATCCAGCTTGACACTCAACTTGATAATATAGCCGAAGGTGTCTCTCTTCTAGAGGATTTACTTTAGCGGCTGATCAGTAAGCACCACGATGGTATGAGCCTGGAAGTATAGTTGAAGGCACCTAGCCAAGACGACTAGGGTGTATGCTATCTTCTCGATCGATTGGTAATTGACTTCAGACTCTTTAAGTATTCGGTTGATATAGTAAACCGGCTTCGAGCAGTTAAGTCCTGCCTCACAAAGATAGAGCAAAGCGCTCAATCAAAATAGAAAGGTATAGATAAAGTTTCTCACTAGGAATCGAACGAGAAAGTAATGGAGGAGTCATAAGATACTTTTTGAGTTGTTCGAAAGCCATTTGGCACTTGAGTGTCTATGTGAACCATTGGGATCACTTCAGAGCATCGAAGATAGGTTTGTACTTTTCTCTGATTTTTTATATGAATCGGCTTAGAGCCGATATCTGACCGGTAAGGCGTTGTACCTCTTTTAGTGTCTAAGATGGCAATATGTTTAGAATGGCTTGTATCTTCTTAGATTAGCCTTGATCTCACAATTGGTGATCATAAAACCCAGGAACTTGCCAGATGTGATACCAAAGGTGCACTTGGTTGGATTCAATTGCATGCCATAGCGTTCAAGCATCTGAAAGGTTTTTTCGAGGTCAACAACATGAGCCTCAGCATCTGTGCTTTTGACAAGCAAGTCATTTACATATGTTTCTATGTTTCGGCCGAGCTGATTCTTAAAGATTTCATTGACCAACTGTTGGAATGTTGGTCCTATGTTTTTCAGCCCAAAAGGCATGATTCAGTAATAGTACATACCAAATTCAGTGATGAAGTTTGTTTCTTGTTCGTCTTCCGTTGTCATTTGTATTTGATTATATCTCAAGTAGGCGTCCATGAAACTTAAGAGTTGGTGGCCTAAAGAACTGTCTACTAGTTTGTCGATGTTCGGGAGGGGATAACTATTTTTCGGACATATTTTGTTAAGGTCGGTGAAATTAATACACATCCTCCATTTACCGTTAGCTTTCTTACTAGGACCACGTTGGCTAGCTATTTAGGATACTTAACTTCATTAAAGAATCCGGTGGTTAATAACTTTTGGACCTCTTCATGGATTGCACGTTGGCGTTTAAGGACGAACACCCTTTTCTTCTGCTTGACTTGTTTGTAATTGGAGTTTACAGTTAGTTTATGAACAAGGACTAAAGGATCAATGTCGAACATGTCCCCGGGAGACCAAGTGAAAATTCTAGAGTGTCGTCATAGACAATCGATAATTGCCTCTCGTAGGGACATAGACAGGGTAGCTTCGATTTGGACAATTTGAGTATGATCAATAGTTAGAGGGATCTCAATCACCTTTTCCCCCGACTCCGCTTTATTTGTTGGTTCGACGTCGCCCCTAAGTTCCAGGGTGTCAATTGGAAAATTCTCTCGTCAGTCTCTATCTGTGAGAGGATGCAAGGATGGGGGTTGCTCTAAATAGTAGCAACCCCTTCCGATGTTCTAAACGTCATCTTCATGTGTTTAGTGCAGGGTAGTGCTTCCAACTCGTCTAGACTTAGTCAGTCGAGGATGATCTTATATGGTGAGAATAGTTTCACCACTTGGAATGTGACTTTGATAGTTGAATGGTTAGAAGGAGTCCCTACAATCACAGTGAGGGGGATGATTCCCTCTGGATAAATGCATTCGTCAGATAATCCCTTGAGGGATCCAGTTGGAGGCTGAACGTGTGAAGAGTTCAGGCCCATCCGTTGAAAGGTGTCCCAAGTGGGGAGGTCACAGTCCGTACCTTGGTCGACGAGGACTCTTTTGATTATGTAAGGATAGTGATAACCAAAGGATTGTTACGATTAGGTTTGACTCTGATTAGATTGTTGTCATCAAATCCTATAATTGGCCTTTTTCTCTTGACTGGAGTTATATTTTGCTTGGTGACAAAAGGCTAGTGAGAAAAACTGGTGATTAGTTTATTCCCACAGACAGCGCTAATCTATTGGAGATAAGTCATGATTCCACAGATTCGGCTCCTTCTTAACTCGAATAGTGGCTTGGATAAAGGATTTAAAACCTGTAAAAGACTACCAGAGGGTGCTCCGATAGAAATACTCTGACGCCCGTTTTCAAAAGGAACAAAGTAGACTAAGAGAGAGAGAGCGGATCTCTCTGACTTTTGTGCCCAGTGTTGAATTCGAGGAACTTGCCTGGCTTTCGGTATATCGAAGGTTTTATATGAGGAGTAGTGAGAGTCATGTGCATTCGGATGTTACAACCCTAGTTTCCTTATAAGAAGTTTCGAAAATTTTAACTGTCTGAGATTTGAAATCATTATCATTTAAGAAATTTAATTATACAGAGAGATTTTTTCTCTTATCAATTATATTCGCAAGAATTTCCTTTCTTATCTACAAGATATGTTTCGTATTGAGATATGAAACCAAATCAACATGAGATCCGGTTGAATATTACCATTTGATTGATAGGTATCAAAGTGATCGGTCCCTTAGGTGGCCATTAGTTATCGGTTTAATGAAAGGAGGTGACCGTTCGGACTTGCCTAATATATTCGTGAATCGGTTGGTTTGTCCTAATCAGTCAGCCAATCTGTCTGTTATTTGGTTCAGGAACTGAACCCCTCGTGACCATGAGTATTAGGTTGGGTTTTCGGTCATTCGGATATTATACCGATGATTATTTAGATCATATCTCATCAAAGGCAAACTTCAACTTTAATTGAATAGAATTTTCAACATAAAAATTCTTAATAATTTTTACTTTTTTGTGGGAAAATTTAATTTTCACGAACAAAATCTTATATTTTTTTATAAAAATATTTTAATTAAAAAATTATAAACATAATAAAAATAAGTTGAGTCAGGTTAAAAATTTCAAAGAATTCCTTATCTTTACTCACTTATTGTGATTATTTCAAGAAAAAAGGAAAATGATTATTTTTGAAAATGTCAAATAAAGAAGAGATGATAAAAAAGGGAGTAACAATTAAAATATATCTATATATATGTGTGAGTGTATAAAGATAAGAAAAGAGAAGGAAAGGAATAGTTGCTTTAGACTTTAGTAATCACGATTGCTGGTGCGTCACTTTAGACTTTAGTATTCAGTGATATTTAACAAAAGTAGTTGGAAATTCTTTCTTTTGAGAAATATATAGAAAATGTAAAGAAAAAAGAAGGAAAAAAAAAAAAAAAAAGAGCACCTCTATTTTTCATTTTTAAAGTTAATTTTTTTTTTATATTTTTAAAAATAATTGTCCTTTTCCATCTTCTGTAACTTATTCCATAAGGTCCATAAATAACATGATATTCTCACCGAGCAAAACAAAAGAAAAAGCTTCGCAATATTTTGAGTTGCCAACGTTATTGGCATGAAAATGACTTGATTGGAATCAAAGCCGAGTCACATGGAACATGTCTTTGTAAGAAACAAAAAATGAGAGTCCACCCGCGCCATTTTGCACGACTCTTCTGTAAATTAGTCAGACCCTTACTGGCACTGGTACATTAATTCCCTTCAGTCCAAAAATATTATATCATTCAGTTCATGGAATTTATAACCAACAACCTAATGTTATTTCTATTTTTTTTTTTTAAAGAGAGAGAGAGAGAGAGACTTTTATCCTAACACACGACAGGGCATTACCGATTCCTATAAAAATAAGTTGGAAAGCCACAAAAAACCCATCTGGTCCACACTCTTTTTTTAGTAATATAGACCCCAAAAAATTTTAAATCGAGAAAAACCTCCCTATAATCTCGGACTCGCAAAAAATATTTGAAGGTAAAATTAGAAAAAAAAAATTATTTGGGTCTTTCTAGTCAAAACTTGATATTATTTTTTGTGAACTTATTACCTTACATCATTTTAAATGCATCATGTCACAAAAATTGAAAAAAGAAAAGAAAAGAAAAATACACATAAAAATTCATGTTTTAATATAATAATAAAATATGCTTTCTTTTTCTCCTTCCCGTGCCCTTCTCTTTCTTCCGCTTCCATGTGCTACCCTCTACTCCCATTTCTTTCCACTTCTTCCCAAAATCCAATTCTTGGTTGGATTCCCAATATCCACAAAAACAATCAAGAAAATAAAACTCCAGTTACCAATTCAAGATTAAAAAAATAATAATAAAAGACAAAAACCCCATTTCAAATTCCACCAAGCAACCCAAAAATGGAAAGTTCTTTCTAAACAGATTCCAAGAAATATTGTAATAAAAATAATTTTTAAAATAAATCAAAAAAAAAATGAAAAACATGGGCTCAAAATGTCCGGTTTGGGTTCCATTCTAATCAACAAAAGCTGCAAGACCCATGGTCTCTTTGTAAGTAAACTAGTCTCTGTATCCGCGCTAAAGCACAAGATGCTCAAAACATATGATTTGTATTTCTTTAACTATTGTAAATAGTTCTTATACTTATAAATATCTCAATATCTAAAATCAATTATTTTTAATATTATTAATTTATTTATATGATAATATTATCAGTAAACATAGTGATGATCATGTGTCTCTCAGGAACAATTCAAGCGATAGAGTTTCTTCACTTTCATCATTCCTTCATCGATTCAATTTTGATTGCATTTTCTTATACTAAAAAAAATAGTGATGATCATATTTAAGAAATGATGATATTTAATAATAATATTTATATAAAAAAATAATACTCTAACTGTAATATTGGATTTTGAAACATATAAAAGATATAGTATGCTAGTGTACATAGTTTCTAATTTTAATTTAAATGGATTAGATGACAACATTAAACAAGACCATTTAGATAATAACAAGAAAAATAGGAAAATATTAAAAAAATGTAAAAAGGAAAGAAAACAAAAGGTAATATTTTATTACCCTGAAAGGAAATTATTTATAAAATGTAAAAGGTTTTATTAAAAAAATGCAATTTTTACAAATTATTAAAATAAATCTTCCATAAATTTTTTTTTTTTCAAATAAAAGGAAAGAAAACAAAAGGTAAAAAAAGGTAAGTTTGAAAAATTATTAAAAGTAAGCAAAAATTTTTAAATAAATTTTCTATAAAAGGTTTAAAGGAAAATATTTTCATTAAAAATTTTTACAATAAAGGAAAGAAAGTATTTTATGAAAAATTGAAATATTTATCCAATATGCATTAGGATTGTTCCAGGTGACGAGAAAAGTGGTAGGGAGAGAGAAAGAGTTGATTTTAAAATTAATGATGATAGGAATTGTGATAAAATTTAAATATTGTAAGTATTAAATTATTTGAATATATATATTAAATATTTAATATATATATTTATTTTTAAATATTAATTATTTAAATTACCAACTAAATATTTTTCCTTTTTTGCAAATTTTTTATGAAAATTTTATTTTAATAATTTACAAAAATTGAAAAATAATCAAATATTTTGGAAATATTTAAAATTGGTTTTTAAGAAATCAATTTAGAAATTATTATTATACTGGAACCGATCCATTAAAAATAAATAATTTTTTTTCCAACAAATTTTTAATTACGTCAAAAATTTTTGTTAATATGTTTTTAATTTTGAAATATGGGCTCCAGCACAAAATATGACAAAATTTATTCAAACATATAATGAATCAATTTATTCAAAAATATCTTTATTTTATTTTATTCTACTTATAATTTAATATATATTTGTTAAAATGAAAGTTTTTCATAAAAAATATAAAATTTTATATTTAAAAATTTAATATTTCATTAAAAAACAAAAATGATTGTTATATAATTATTATATTAAAACACAATTTAATTCTATTTTAGTTAGTTTTAATTTATTTAAAATGCCCCTTAAATTTCAACAAATTATAATATTTTTCTTATGATCTTAGTAAAAATGACAAGTATAGGATTGTAGAAAAACAGAGTACAGTCAAATTATGGTGGCCATAACATTTTATAGATATTAAATATATATAAGTTTAAAATTATAAAAATTATATTACTATCATTAAATAAAAATTGAAGAAAACATATGAGTGTAATTTAGTAAATAAGATAATCCCTCCAAATTTAAATAACCAATAAGATAATACTCAAATAGAAAAATATATAATTCAACTCAATTTATATTATTTTCTATTTTTATTCAGTAATAATGATATGAAATTAAAATATTAATGATAAAATAAAATAATATTGAATCAATGCTAAAAAAAGATTTAAATGATAGTAAAATTAATAATTTAAGAAATATGAAATTTTAAATTAAAATATTAATGCCAAAAAATAAAATAAAAAAATCTTAATGTTGTAAGAATTAAATATTTAAAATATGTAATATTTTATTTTTAACTCTAAAGTTATAAGAATTAATATTTAATATAAAATTTATATAAATAATTTAATATTCGATTTAATATTTTATAAATATTTTAATTTTAATTTAATATTATAAGTATTTAATTATTTGAATATATATATATTTGACTTAGGAAGTGAATGAGAAAAAAAAAACTCACAAAAAAGGGATGCGAGTGAAAGAATAAATGTTGTGGTAAAAAAAGAAGTTATGTTATATATGGGGGATAGGGGAATCGGGATGGGAGATGAAGAGGGAGAGGGTTGTCATTGTCATTGTGAGGAGAGAGAAGGGTGGTGGGCCACCAAGGGACAGCCAAGAGGTGGGAAACAGAGGAGGGTTTGCATGTAGTGAGGGAAAAAAAAGGGACGGACAAAAGTTGGGTCGAATGCCTGCAGTGCCATGCTATATATAAATATTAGGATGCTATGGAAGAGTCTAGAGTCACATGTTTTACTCATCCTTTCTTTCTTAAAGTACTAAGTAAAAAAAGAATGTCTTGGATTCCACTAGTACTAGCAACGATTTGCTTTGTGTTGGTGGTGGGAGTACCATCAGAAGCTCAGTTAAATCGATTTGATTTATGACATGAAACAACTCGTAGGTCTAGCTTATTGATACACTCCGAAAAACTTTATTTATATCCATTTGATTTTTTTTTACTGATAAATCTTATATTCGAAACTAATCAAAATATATTCTTTTTTAGCACGGGTTTTTTTGGTCCAAGTGTATCTTGTTTTTATCATGAATTTTTTTCCTTGATTAACAATAATTATAGTTTTTTTGATATTCGCAGGTGCTTTAATTTTTTGTCCTTCATGGAGGAAAGACTGGAATCATAGAGTACTTAGTATCAGTGCCACGGTGAGATATGTTTTTAGATCTTGCATTGAAAATCCTCTTTCTTTATTATTTTATTAGAATTAAAATATATTCTGATAATATATGTATAAGCAAATGTGTATATAATTAAGTATCACTTGTACTTTTACATGTATTCCCTTGCAGATCATTTATGATGAAGAAGATGAGTTTCAAGAGAATGATTCGGAGTTCTTGCAGAGTGGAAGCATGCAGTGCCAAGCACGAGATAACGACCTATCTAAAAGATAATCTAGTATTTCTTGATCATGAATATCTAAATAAGACTTGCTGTCCCATGGTTGCTTTAGAACAAAACAATTAGAATTACCAACAATTAAGAATTGTTTTCCCCTACTTGCTGCATTAAAAACTAAATCACAAGCTTCTGATAAAAAACGAGCAGTTTTGGTAAGATTTGTAATATGAATACCTTTGCAACATTTTAGAATAATTCGTGTTCGAATATGTTGTGCATTGTTCGTACGGATATCAAGGAGGCTCTCGTGTCTCATCTAAGTATTGGCGCTAGCCTCATCCGGCTTCACTTCCATGATTGCTTTGTTAATGTTATTCACTTCTTACTCCTCTATTTCTAGTAAACACTTAAAATGTTGCTTTTACCATTTTTAACAATTTCTCTCATACTTTTCATGGGATTTCATTAATCTTAATATTTTTAATAACAAATAATGCTATTTTACCTAAATATATGACATTACCCGGTCATAGCCGGACTTAAATAGATCGAACATATCTTATTTTAGTGAAAATTTTATCTAAATAATTGTGAACTTTTAAAATCCCAGCCATATAATGAAAAAAAATTGTAGGAAAATATAGGATAATGTAGGAAAATTATGTTAGCCTTGTCACATGTTTTACTCATCCTTTCTTTCTTGTAGTACTAGGTATTAAAAAAAAAAAAAAAAAAAAAGATAGGAATTTCTTGCATTCATCTATTACTTGCAACTCTTTGCTTTGTGCTGGTGGTGGGAGGAGTACCATTGGAGGCTAACTTAAATGCAACATTTTATGATGATTCATGTCCGAATGTGTCGAGCATTGTTCGTATGGTCATTGAGGAGGCTCTTGTGTTTGATCCAATGATTGCTACCAGTCTCATCCAGCTTCACTTCCATCATTGCTCAGTTAATGTTATTCACTTCTTACTTTTCTCTATTTCTTGTAAACACTTGAAAAAATGTTGGCTTTACCATTCTTAACAATTTCTCTCGCATTTCCTTTCATGGGATTTCTTTAATCTTAATATTTTTAATAACAAATAATGCTATTTTGCCTAAATATTTGGCATTACCTGGTCATAGCTGGACTTAAAAAGATCGACATTATTTTATTTTAGACAAAATTTTATCTAAATAATTGTGTACTTTTGAAAATCCCAGCCGCGAAAAGAACTTGTAGGAAAATGTAGAAACTATGTTAGTCTTGAGTCACTTCTTTTACTCATCCTTTCTTTCTTGAAGTATTAAGTGAAAAAAGAATGTCTTGCGTTCCTCTAATATAAGCAACCATTTGCTTTGTGTTGGTGGCAGGAGGAATACCAGCCGAGGCTTAGTTAAATGCAACATTTTTTGATTATTCAAGTTTGAATGTGTCGAGCATTGTTCATATGGTCATCGAGCAGGCTCTTGTGTCTGATCCAAGGATTGCTGCCAGCCTTATCCGGCTTCACTTCCATCATAGCTTTGCTAATATTATTCACTTCTTACTCTTCTTTATTTCTCGTAAACACTTGAAAAAACGTTGCTTTTACCATTTTTAACAATTTCTCTCATATTGCTTTTCATGGGATTTCATTAATATTAATATCTTTAATAACAAATAATGCTATTGTGCTTGAATATTTGGCATCACCGGTCATACCCAGATTTAAATAAATCGAACATATTTTATTTTAGAGAAATTTTTTTCTGAAAATCCCAGCCATATATTGAATAGAGATTGTAAGAAAATGTAGGATAATATAGGAAAACTATGTTAGTTTTGAGTCACATGTTTTACTCATCCTTTCTTTCTTGTGGCACTAAGCAAAAAGAAGAATGCCTTGCATTCCTCTATTACTAGCAACAATTTGCTTTATGTTGGTGGTGGGAGGAGTACCATTTGTAGGCTCAGTTAGATGCAAGATTTTATGATGTCATGTCCAATTGTGTTCAACATTGTTCGTACGATCAATGAGGAGGCTCTTGTGTCTAATCCAAGGATTGCTGCCAGTCTCATCCAGCTTCACATCCATCATTGCTTTGCTAGTGTTATTCACTTCTTTTACTCTTCTTTATTGCTCTAAAACACTTGAAAAAATATTGTTTTTACCATTTTTAACAATTTCTCTCGTATTGCTTTTCATGGGATTTCAATAATCTTAATATTTTCAATAACAAATAATGCTACCTTGCCTAAATATTTCGCATTATCTGGTCATAGCCGGACTTAAATAGATCGAACATATTTTATTTTAGTTAAAATTTCATCTAAATAATTATGTACTTTTGAAAATCCAACTGTATATCTAAAGTATATTGTAGGAAATTGTAGGAAAATGTAGGATAATGTAGGAAAACTATGTTAGTCTTAGTCACATGAATGTCTTGCTTTCCTCTTGTACTAGCAACTAATTACTTTGTGTTGATTATGGGAGGAGTACAATCAGGCTCAGTTAAATGCATCATTTTACGATGATTCATGTTCGAATACATCGAGTATTGTTCATATGGTCATCGAGGAGGCTCGTGTCTGATTCAAGCATTGGTGCTAGTCTCATCGGGCTTCACTTCCATGATTGCATTGTTAATATTATTCAGTTCTTACTCTTCTCTTCACTTCCATGGTTGCATTGTTAATATTATTCAATTCTTACTCTTCTCTGTTTCTTATAAACACTTGAAAAAATATTTCTTTTACCATTTTTAACAATTTCTCACATATTGCTTTTCATGGGATTTCATTAATCTTAATATTTTTAATAAAAAATAATGCTATTTTGCCTAAAAATTTGGCATTACCCAGTTATAGCTGGACTTAAATAGATGGAACATATTTTATTTTATTAAAAATTTTATCTAAATAATTGTATACTTTGGAAAATCCCTGCCCTATATAAAAAAAATGTAGGAAAATTATGTTAGTCCTGAGTCACATATGTTACTCGGCCTTTCTTTCTTGAAGTCCTAAGGTGGAAAAAAAAAAGTCAAGTCCTGCATAGGTATTAGAACTATTTGCTTTGTGTTGGTGGTGGTAGGAGTACCATCGGATGCTCAGTTAAATGCAACATTTTACGATGATTCATGTCTGAATGTGTCGATCATTGTTATATAGTCATCGAGGAGGCTCTTGTATCTGATCCGAGGATTGCTGCTAGCCTCATACGGCTTCACTTCCCTGATTCTTTGTAAATATTATTCATATCTTACTTTCTCTACTTCTCGTAAACACTTGAAAAAATGTTGTTTTAGCCATTTTTAACAATTTCTTTCATATTACTTTACATGGGATTTCATTAATTTTAATTTTTTTAATCACAAATAATGCTATTTTGCATAAATATTTGGCCTTACCTGGTCATAGCCGGACTTAAATAGATCGAACATATTTTATTTTAGAGAAAAAATAATCTAAATAATTGTGTACTTTTAAAAAGCCCAGCCCTATATCAAAAGGAAATTGTAGGAAAGTTTAGGAAAATTATGTATAGTCCTGGGTTACATGTTGATAGAACCCGCTTCGTAAAGCTCATTACATAGAATGAGGCTCGCCCAACAACGGCATAAGGCCTGCAATCCAATATGTGCAATCCATTCACATGGAAAATGAGCTTATGTTGTCCTGCTCTACCGATGGGATCTATCTCCTCGAATAGGTCTCAGTCACCCCAACCATTCGAAGGAGCTTAATTCCATGAAATCCTACTCACTAGTCGTCTGACTCTCGATAACGTTTACGTGGTCTAATCTACAAGAACACTCGGTAGAACCGAATGCCGCTCTTCTCTCTCTTACCCGGCTGATGGCTATTAAAAGAATCGAATGCTTCTATTCTTGGTCGGTGATACTAAACTAAATTTTATCTTGATTGAGTTTCTTATTTCTTCATGAAATGTATCTTTCTTATAAGGAAAGAAATCTTGAGAATCTCATCGATAAGAGGAAGAATCTCCCCGCACAATGCAACTTCCTAAATGATGACCACATCAAATCTTTGACAATCTAGAATCTTCAGGTCGCTCCACAATGAAACTAAGATTACAACATCTCGTGATCGCACGACTTTAAGAGGAACACTATATAAAAACTCTCAATGCACCTGGCCAGGTAAGTCCTCTAACTAAATACAGGATACACGAAGATCACAGGTTTCAAGCCTTTTGGATTTGAGCGTTTATCATTTTGAAAATCGCTCTTTTGGATTTGAGCGTCGGAACCTCCCCCATCGAAAAACCCTCTAGCGGTCTTTTGTAGGTTTCAAACCTCCTCATTAAGTACCCGTTCGAGTCACAAAAAGCTGAATCTATGGAATCAAAATCCACTTCCAAAAGATTGGTGTCGTCTATAGGAAACAGACTAGAGAATCTTTACTAAGCACTTAGGACTATCAGACCTACACGCCTCCGAGGCAGAGAACGAGAACAGCATCGAGGGCCACCTCTGTAATAGATGGTCATACCGCTACCCCTACTGACGCATCCCTTCCTATAACACCCACTCGGCCTACTGACAATCCTCCTGCTCACGACCAACCTCCTCGCTCGGAATAGGTCCCGCAGCTTGGGTTTCAGGAGTGCCTAGCCACGATTCCTACATCGATACTTCCAGAATGGGTCAGTTAGCCCCAGATAAACAGACTAGTATTCAGAATTCAAGACATGAGTAAGCAATTGGAAGGCCTTAGTCACAGTGTGTGACCCAAGGGCCACTCTTCCTTGGGGGGATCTACACATGACCGTCCTTGACGACAAGTACCACCACTCAACTATGAGCTCTCGGTGACTTCTCACTATAACTCCGAAGATCTAAGAAGACAAGTTGAGCAATTTATTACCAATAACTCAAGTGGACCAATGTCTGAGAAAACCAGACCCCCCTCTACTCTAATATTCTGTCCTTTGACTCAAAGGTCTCTTCGGAATCGAAGCCCCATGATGTGCTTTTGCCCCCATGAAAAGATATGATAGAACAACTGATCCTCGTGATCACAAGACGCACTTTGTGATGGTAATGGTCTCAAGAGACATGACTAACACCGCTATGTGTAAGTACTTCTCTTCCACTCTCAAGGGAAATGCGCTAACATACTTAACCCTTTGTGCTAAACATCACTTTTCTTTTCTAGATAATCGTGCATCCACGTAGAAGGCTAAGAAATGTAAGTGAAATTCCTCCTCAACAGTATAAGGATGAGTCATCCTCGCATGCTCTACCTCTGTCAATGTTAACACACCCGACCCCTTCAACCGGGATTCTTGCTCCTCCTATAGCTGCCCTGCAGCAAGTGATAGAGTGGTGGAGTATTTACGGAGTACAGTACCAAACTTCATATCCAACTTCAGCTTCTCTACCGGTTCCTCCTCCTATGCTGGTAGTTGCACCTAGTGTTCCCATAGCATCTACTTCTTCGGTTGTTGCATCAATCGATCATCCTATGGTAGAATTATCAAAACTAATCAAAAAGGCAAGACAACTCGAATGTGAGACATTCTTCGGCATGTGTGATACTTTGGTGGCCAAGGAGTGGATTGGCCGAATTCAAGAGACTGTCACCGACATGAGGCTAGATGATGAGATGAAATTGTGGGTGCAGTGAAATTATTAGATAAGGGTGCTAAGACATGTTGGGAAAATATAAAGGCTAGAATGATTACACCACCTATATGGGGAGGTTCTGCTCGTACGCTAAGATAACACGCCGGTTGTCACGTGCTTGGCTCGAGGGTCGGGGCGTGACAAACATAGTTCAACTCACTTCCGTCATTGAGTACAAAAACTTTCTTTGAGTTTTGACAACAGTTTGAGACTAACTTTGTGATAAGTAGGGGAGCAAAGAGAAAATCCACTTCTCTATTGTCATTGCATCAAAAGGAGGACGAACCCCTGAGGGAGTTCCTAGAGAGGTTTAAGATAGAGATGATGAAAGTTTCATTCTTGAACCACTCTATCGCATTAGCGGCACTGTTTACTGGGTTGCACCCCTTTAGTATGAAAGTCTCGATCACGAAAAAACCTTCCTCCATTATCCAGGAATTTTACTCCCATGCTAAGAAGTACATTACAACTGAAGACACCGAAAACTTCGACCGAAGGTGGAATCGATCGCCTAGGAGAGAATGCAGTTGATAGCCCTAGCAGCTCTCACCGAGGAAAAACCAACCAGGTCCTCCGCCTCCTCGAAGGTTCAACACCTACACTTCTTTAAATAAAACTCCTAGTTAAGTTATGTTCCATATCAAGGACTACCCTTATATCCGATGGTCTCTTTAACCTACAGAGTACGATCCTAAGAAAGACAGAAGCAAATACTGTCACTTCCATCGCAATTACGGACACATGATTGATTACTATAGAAGGCTCAAAGATGAGCTTGAATTCCTTATTAGAAGTCGGAAGTTAAAAAGTTTCATTAGTAGAGAAGGAAGGGATATGTTGTACTCTAATAACAAGCACCGCCAAGGCAGAATGAACCAAACAATCATCCAGTCGATCCACCATAGACTAATTGTCAGGACAGAGTCATTCTCCAAATTCATGAGGAACGAACCCTTGAACATCCCAACCCCCGTTGGACATTCCAAACTAGATGGTATATAAGGAAAAAGGTCGAATGCCTGATATTCGCCTAACGTCTTTGTCCCTATTCTGCCAGAAGTACTAGCAACCACGACGAAAAGAAAGCAAAAAGTAAGCGACCAATCATCATTTCATCGACGAAGACCTAGTTGGCGTAAATCCAAATCGCTATGACCCCCTCATCATCACTGTCAAAATAGGCCCATATGATATCCAAAGGATCTTTGTCTATCAAGGAGTGGGTTGGGATGCTTTTAAGTGAATGGTTTACAACGCCGCACATCTACAACCCCATGTGGGTCTAGTCAAAGGGCTTTCTGGTGAATGGATAAACCTCAAAGGGATTATTCTTCTCCAGATCATGTTGAGCACCCCCAACCACACGACAGCTACAACGACCTTCAATATGGTTAATCTCCCCAAGCCTTATAATGCGATCTTAGGAAAATCGAACTTGAATACCTTGGAAGCTCTACCCAGTACTAAACATATGAAGGTAGAGTTCAAAACTCCACTCAGAGTTGGGACCTTGTCTTGCGATCAGGAGTCTTTAGCCTTCATCCCGAAATAGTCGCATGGTATGCTTCGATTAGCTTCACATGTCTCTTATGTTCTTACTATGATATTCCTCCGTCTAATAATGAACATAAGTATGCCTTATTGATTACATCCTATCGAACTCCCACTTCCTATGGGAAAGAAATACACAAATAAATGGATCTATCTTCCTGAATGGGTTTCTGTCGCCCTGACCAAATAGAGGGATCTTTCCCCTGAATAGGTCTCTGCCGTCCTGACCAAACAAAGGGATGTATCTTCCTGAACGGGACTTTGTCGCCTTGGCCAAATGAAGGGATCTATCTCCCTGAATAAGTCTCTATTATCTTGATCAAACGAAGTGATCTATCTCCATGAACAGACCTCCGACGCCCCAACCAAATGAAGGGATCTATCTCCCCGAATGAGCCTTCATCGCCCTGACCAAACAAAGGGATTATCTCCCCGAACAGGCTTCTATCGCCCTGATCAAATGAAGGGATCTATCTCATCGAACGGGCTTTCGTTGCCTAGACCAGACGAAGGGATCTATCTTCCTAAACGGGCCTCCATTGCCTTAACCAAATGAAGGGATCTATCTCATTGAACGGGCCTTTGTCTGCCTAACCAAACGAATTGATCTATCTCTCCAAAAAAACCTCCGTTGCCCTAACTAAAGAAGGGATCTATCTCCCTAAACGGGCCTTCTCCATCGCCCTGACCAAATGGAGGGATCTATCTTTCTGAACGGGCCTCCATCGTCCTGACTGAATAAAAGGGTCTATTCCTCTAATGGACCTTTAGCACCCTGGCTCGACAGAGGACATTTCTACTCTCCTCCCTCCTAGTGAACATTCCTTGGAAGACCAGAGACACTTATGAAAACATATGTTTAGAGAATGCCCCAAGACAAACCAACATTCCTTAAAAGAGCTCGGAACAATAGGAAATAATTGAAAAGTCTATTCGAGACTATGAAGGGAATATCCTCTGTTATCGACACATATCGAATGAAAAAAAGCATGAAAGAATATTTCATTAAGAATCATTGTGATACAATGACATTAGAATTACAGGGGCTTTTGAGAAATAGAAGCCTCTCGGAGGGAAGTCTCTGCGTCGGTCGCACTCATTTCAATTGGGGCACCGATCAATCTAACAAGGGGCTATATCCTGACCCGTTGTATTTTGGCTGGCCGTATCCTTGACTGGAAGCAGGGCTCCCTCTAATCCCAACTGACTGATTATCTATTCGGTGTATTGTAGTCTCCCTATCAACTCACATTGAGCATCTCTGGAGGAAGCTGTATATTGGAGTAAAGCATTTTTCGATTCAATTGCTCTCTATTTCGCCACCTAGAGAGACTCCTCACACAACTGAGCCAACATCTCAACAGTGTGTAATTGTGCCTTAAGGGCCTTTCTCTCAATTTCTAATTGCTCACAGTAACCTCAAAGGCTCTTAATCTCCTCCTTTTCAGTCAGCGAGGTCTCAAATGCCTCCTCTATTCCTATGCTTTTCTCCTTCTGATCGGTGGCACCCTATAGGGCCTCAACTTGGGCCTTCAATTGATAGACTTTCTCCTCCAAATATCCAACAGTTTGTTTTCTCTTCCGCTCTTGGAATTCTACCAGAGCCATCATTTGTAAGAAAAGAGAAATTAGATCACTTTACAGTAAGATAAAGACAAAATGAGGAGAATTCAGAAGACAATACCATTAAGCCAAGAGACTTAAGAACCCCGCTAGCTTGCTCCATGGAAATTCTATGCAGCTCCAAATCGCAACGATGAAAGTCGAACTAATCAACTATTTTTTCTGCCTCAACTAAGTCCACGTAACTATATTACTTATCCCAGAGCTAATGGTCACCGTTCCTCTCTCCTTCGACCCCTTGTCACCATGAAAGGAACGGATGGGGATAGAAGGAGGGATAGCTGTTCGATCAATTTTCTTGCGTTTCCCATTATAAGAAGGTCATAGGGGAATCGCGCTCGATAGGCCAGACAATTCTTCAAAAAGTTTCATTGTCTCCCTTGATGCCCTAGTTTCCGCAACGACCAGCAGATTTCTGTCAAGTCTCTTTGATAGCAAAGCTCCCTCATTCCAGATTGATAGAGCATGACCAGCACTATCTAACCCCTCCGGTTCAACCTTGAACGTTTTTTACAGAATCGAAAGCATGCACTCCTCGATTTCCTCGTTTACTTCATGTCCACTCCCCGATGGAGAATTAGACTGAACCATCTTCCTCCTTTTTACTGGGGGAAGTACCACTAAGGTTTGGGTATCAGATGGCCCATCGCTCTCTATCGAAGAATGCCCTATGAATGAATCCCGATCAATCATGATCTCTCTCAACAAAGAGTTATCTATGAAATCTGAAGTGTTAGTCAACCTGATCTCTTTTTGGTTAACTAAGACAGGCCTATCAATCCTCCTATTTTCTCCGATCAGCAAGTCCATCAGAGATAGCATCTGATCATCTATCGAAGAATCGATCAGGATAACCCTTTGCATAGACTTACAATAACTGCTAACCGAATGCACAAAGCCAAAGTGACGAGACGGGTCTACAAGCTGTAATCTAAGTGTAGGTCTTCCATCAGTACTAGGAAGCATTGGCATAAGATCTTTGTTCTGGAATTCTACAAAAAAGTACTTGCGTGTCTAGTCGTTTTTAGTGGATTTCTTGTAACAAAACCCCCAATCGGATTCGGGACAAGTTTGCAGCCTATATCAATCTCGAACCAAACCATTCTTCGTGCATCTCACCAGAGAAAAAGGGCCCCCAAGACATCAAAATCGAAGCAAAAATGACAAAACCCTAATAGGGTAGTCACAGTGACAATTAGGTGCCAAGATCCGGGAGTTAACAAAGTTGAAAATATATTCCATCATTGCAACACTTCAGCGAACGGACCCGTATATGGTACTTTCAAATCAAACTCCACCATTTGTTTATACATTGGGACGTAGCCCTCTAGGGCCCTATTTGCTCTATTATTGTCTGTGGCTGATACCAAGGTGTAATCATCACCTATTAGTATGGCGGTTTGAACTTCTTGGAATTCCAACGCCGACATGACACTCCTAATGTCATTAATACTTTGAATGATGGAGCCTTTTGCCATGCCTTTTACAGGAGGTTTCCTGTGTGAAGAGACAATTCGAAAGAAGAAAGAATGAATGTGAGATAGTAAAAACATCAAACTTTCCCTCAAGGAAGCAATTATAGGGATCATTAGAGATGATTCACGGCAACCAAAAGGGCACTCATTACATTAAATGTTTGGCATCTTTTTAGAAAAGTCATTACTCATGGCGTATTTTTTATGAAACGATACCATGAGTCGGAGACAAGTGATGGAACCTACTTCATAAAGCTCACTACATAAAATGGGCCTCGCCCAACAGCGACATAAGGCCCACAATCCAATGCGTACAAGGAAATGAACCTATGTCGTCCCTCTCGACCAATGGGATCTACCTCCTCCAACGAGTCTTAGTCATCTTGACCATTCAAATGAGCTTAATTCCATGGAATCCTACTTACTAATCGTCCAACTCCCAATGAAGTTTACATGGTCCAATCTATAAGAACATTCGGTATAACCGAATGTCGCTCTTCTCTCTCTCTCCTGGCCGATGGCTATTAAAAGAATCGAATGCTTCTATTCCTAGTCAGTGATACTCAACTAAATTTTGTCTTGATTGAGTTTCATATTTCTTCATGAAACGCATCTTTCTTATAAGGAAGGAACTTTGAAAGTCTAATCGATAAGGGGCAGAATCTTATTGTATAATTCAACTTTTTAAATGATGACCATATCAAATTTTTGACATTCTGGAATCTCCAAGTCATTCCACAAGGAAACTAGGGTTGCAATATCCTGTGATCACATGACTCTAAGAGAAATACTATATAAAAACTCTCAATACACCTAACCAGATAAGTCCTCTAACTAAACACAAGATATACAATGGTCATAGGGAGATTTGTCCTCCCTTCTTCCTAGTCTGTTTATTCTTTTGAAAACTGTTTTTTCTGACTTGAGAGTTAGAGCCTCCCCCACTGGAGCATCTTTCGACAGTCTTTTGCAGGCTTCAAGCCTTCTCATTGAGCATCCATTCGAGTCAAAAGGAGTCGAATTTGTAGAATCAAAACTCACCTCCAACATATGTCTTTGTCATCCTTTCTTTCTTGAAGTACCAAGTAAAAAAAGAAATGTCTTGTATTCCTTTGGTACTAGCAACCATTTGCTTTGTGTTGGTGGTGGAGTTGTACCATCGATGCAACATTTTTCGACGATTCATGTCGAAATGAGTCACATTGTTTGTACGGTCATCAACGAAGCACTAGTGTCTGATCCAAGGATTGTTGCCTACCTCATACGACTTCACTGCCATGATTGCTTTGCTAATGTTATTTACTTCTTACTCTTCTCAATTTCTTTTACACACTTGGAAAAATGTTGCTCTTATCATTTTTAACAATTTCATATTGTTTTTCATGGGATTTCATTAATATTATTATTTTAATAAAAAATAATGCTATTTTGCCTAAATATTTGGCATTATCCAGTAACAGTTGGATTTAAATAGATGAAACACATTTTAGTTTAGTAAAATTTTTATTTAAATAATTGTGTACTTTTGAAAATCCTAGCCGTATATTGAAAGTATATAGTAGGAAATTGTAGGAAAATGTAGAATAATGTACAAAAACTATGTTAACCTTAGTCATATGTTTTACTCATCCTTTCTTTCTTGAAGTAATAAGTAAAAGAAGAATGTCTTGCATTTCTCTAGTACTAGCAACTATTTGCATTGTGTTGGTGGTGGGAGGATTAAATCGGTGGTTTAGTTAAATGCAACATTTTTTGTAGGTTCATGTCTGAAGATGTCAAGCATTGTTCGTATGGTCGTCAAGGAGGCTCTTGTGTCTGATCCAAGGATTGGCACCAACGTCATGTGGGTCATGTGGCTTCACTTCCTTGATTCTTTGTTCATGTTATTCACATCTTACTTTCTTAACTTATTGTAAACACTTGAAAAAAACGTTGCTTTTACCATTTTTAACAAATTTTCACATATTGCATTTAATGGGATTTCATTAATATGTTTAATAACAAATAATTCTATTTGCCTAAATATTTGGCATTACCTGGTCATAGCTAGACTTAAATAGATCGAACATGTTTTATTTTAGTGAAAATTTTTTCTAAATAATTGTGTACTTTTGAAAATCCTAGTCGCATACTTAAAGGAAATTTTGTAGGAAAATATAGGAACACTTTGTTAGTCCTAAGGCACGTATCTTACTCATCCTTTCTTTCTTGAAGTACTAAGTAAAAAATGAATGTCTTGCATTCCTTTAGTACTAGCAAATATATGCCTTGTGTTGGTGGTGGGAGTAGTACCATCGTTGTTACAGTTTTTGATGATTCATGTCCGAATGTGTCGAGCATTGTTCGTACGGTCATAGAGGAAGCTCGTGTCCAATCCAAGGATTGTTGCTACCCTCGTCTGACTTCGCTTCCATGATAGCTTTCACTACCAAAAAAAAAAAAAAATGCCATTTTAGGAACGGAACAAATTTGCATCTATTTTACAACAAATTTAACGATGAAAAAAATATTTCATCATTATTTTTCAACGAATTTTGTGATGAACTAAAATTCGTCGCAAAATTAGCAACAAACAAAATATTCATGATAAAATTTGTCATTAATTAGCCACGAAAAAAGTTCTGTTGCCAAATTCATCACTAATTAGCGACAAACAAAAAATTCGTAGCAAAAATTATCACTAATTGGCTACGGAAAAACTTTCATTGCAAAATTCGTCGCTAATTACCGGCGAATGTAAATTTCGTGACAAAATTTTGACACGAATTCATTATTCGTGACTAAAATTTGCCACGAACAGCGTACTCGTAGCTAAATTTTACCACAAATAAAGCGTTCATGGTTAAATTTTGTCACGAATTAGATATTCATGGCTAAATTTTACCATGAACGGAGTGTTAGTGGCTAAATTTTGCCGCAAACAGTGAATTCGTGACTAAATTTAGTTCATACGGACTATTCATGGTCGAATTTTGACATGAACAGAGCATTCATGGCTAAATTTTTCCATGAATAAAGGATTCGTGAAAAAATTTAGCCAGGAATCCTGGATTTATGGCTAAATTTTGCCTTGAAAGGTGCATTCGTGGATAAATTTGGCCACGAATAAAGAATTTGTTGCTAAAGTTTACTACAAATAGACAGTTTGTGGCTAAAGGCGTCACAAAATTTAGCCACAGATTATTTTTTTATAACTAACTTCGTTGCTAATTTAAGAATTTGTGGTTAATTTCATGGCTAAATTCCCTTTACACTCTCTTTCAAAACATTTTCAATCGTTTCTTACTTCTTGTCCCTTTTTGAGTAACAGAGTTGAGTAAAATACATAATAAATGTTGTAATGCTCATCAAATTAACCATTTCGAACAATATATAATTCAACCAATCTCAAACTAATTATTATCATTTTACATATATAAGCATATATGTTAACTTTTGGAGATTAGGTATTGAACAATTCTAAAAAAGTTACAATTCATTATAAATCATAACTTTAAGAGAAATTATAAATTTGTTTAAATAATCAAATCATTATGAAAATATAAAAACCAAGTTCCTCTTATGGATGAATCACGTAACGAATATTTTTTTATCTCTAATTTCATTGTAAATTTTTTAGAACTATTTCTCATCAACAAATTAACTGTTTCAGATAAAATTAACAATAGCGATGAATTTTTCTTTCATGGTTTAGCGACGAAATTTTTTCCGTCGCTAATTTTAACGATGAATATCATGCCCGTTACAAATTTTAGTAACAAAAAGTTTATTTGTCGCAAATTTTAGCAACGAATGGCGCTTTTCGTCGCTAAACTAAATTCCATTTAACTACTTAAGATAATTGAAAATTATTTCCTTTTAGACGTGATCGCGTCTGATAAATGAAAACCTTCTAACAGAGTCCAGTAAGTTGACTTCCTAAACAATTGATCACTTCTCTATTAGCCATGATCACGCCTAACTGAGATAAGTTTTCTAATAAAAGTTTTAGCGATGGACAGTTCTATCCGTCGCTAATTTAGCGATGAATGCGGTGTTCATCGTAAAATTTAGAACGAACAGTAGAGCCCATCACAAAGATTCTTAAAAATGCTTTCTCAGCATCTACTCTCACTCTTCATTCACTCTCACTCTGCTCTCCTCCCTCTTTTATACTCCTCTCCTCTTGAGCTGACACCACAACTTGTCTCGGAACCCTAATTTTTTCTCATCTCCACCATCAATCGCTAACAGTCAAATTTCTTGCTTAGTCTAATGTTTTGAATCTCTTTGAACAAGGCTATTTTATTTCTAGGGTTACGATAGAAGATCTCACCCATCCTTCTTTTTCCTTTCCTCCAAAGCCAAGACAAGCTGGTGTGTGAGCAATTTTGATGCTCAAGAAGCTCTTTCTCCTGAGAAGTTTGGATCTATACCTAAAAATAAAAAAATAAAAAAAATTTAAAACAACCCTCTCAAGAAAAATTTTTAAAAATGATCTAAATTGATTGAGTTTTCAAAACTCGACCAACACTGTTTATAGGTTGGTCGAGTTTTGAAAACTCGATCAACTTTTTATAAAATAATAAATAATATTGATCGAATTTTCAAAACTGAATCAATCTAGGTTATTTTTAGAATATATTTGGAGAATAAGTTGTTTTAATTTTTTTTTTTTTTTTCTGATTTGGGGTTAATCTCGAACATGTCTCCTTCCTCTTCTTTATCGTCATCGTGGTTGGTCTCTTTGTCTTCGTGTTTTCTTATTCTCTAATTTTCTCAAGTAAGTTTCACCATAGCTAGGGCTTCATGAAGCTTTAGTTGAAATAGGAATTACCCAATTCTCTGGGCCTTCGGATCGCAAGAACGGCTGTGAGTACAATGGAGATGACATGTTGGAAGAAAGGCATGAGAGAACCATGGAATAAATTGTGCAGAGACTCTCCCAATTTGTGCAGAGACTCTGCCGTCCCTGTTCCAGGCATCTTCTCCCCCAATACCACCAGGTTCCCTCTCTCTCTCTCTCTCTTTCAACTCAATTTTTTAGGTTTTGTTTTGGAATTCTAATTTACTGTAATTTTTTGATTGCTTTTTGCTTAATATTGCTTGTCCGCCAAATGTTTGATGGAATTCCCCAACTAAAGCCTAAAGCTTTTGTTTTTTAAATTTCACCAAAATAGGACTTGGCTATGTTTTGCCATAGAGTGACTGAGTAAATGAGTTGATAGGTATTGCTTTGTTGCAGTTCTCTGGACACCCTGTTTGTTTTGTTAAAGGAGGAGTTATGGGTATTGTGTCTGCTACACTTGTGACTCACAATGTGATATGAAGTGAAGTCGTGTTGAGTGACCTGTCCATGGAGACTACTTTTTCCCTACTTCAACAATAATATTTTATTTTAACAAACATGGAGTTATATATATTTTTTAAAATATATATATATATATATATATTCATAGTCTTTGCTAAAATTTTTAATAAATTTTATTTATTTCCTTCTTTGTCTCAGTACTTCATGATGGCTAAAAAGAAAAAGATAAGTTCAGCCTGTTAATGTATTTTGTGCTGAATTTCTTCATGTGCCTCTTGGTGAATGAAGGGATCCTGATTGTTGTTGCTTCCATTTGGCAGGTTGTTTTTTGGAGCATCTTGACTATGGTGTTTGTTCATGTGAGTCTGTTTCTATATCAACAATCTCCTTTGAATACTGGTTTTATTGGTGAAACATTGCTTTTGTTCATAATTGTCTCAAGATATACATGAAAACAGTACTAGATCGATCAAGGCAATAGCTAGTACTAGATGGAGACTACTTGCTCACAAGCTGGCTGCTGTCATCTTTTTGTTCAATCAAGATGGATCAAGGAAACAGCTAGTACTAGATGGATCTAAATATGGTTTTTGTCTGAACTCCACACAAGCAAGCTTATGATATGTTTCTTTTGAAGTTTCTTTCTATTACAGAAGCTATTAATTTGTTTCTTTAGTTGTTGTTCTCTATCTTTCATGTTCATGTGATCCAATACACTCTTTCCTGATCATCTCATGATTTCATAGTACTAGATGTGAAATACATAGACAATGAAGAGCTTTGTGGTCGGAGCTACTAAGGCATGTAATTGGCTGTGGTTAGATGTGTTCAGAGCTTTTATGGTTGATCTGGCAAGTAACTGTAAATCAATCCTTTTATGGTTGATCTGGCAAGTAACTGTAAATCAATCTTTTTTATTCATTTTTTCTTAGTTTAGCACTTCCAGTCCTATTGCTTGTTTGCTACATCAACTTTACAGCTCTTCATATCCAAAATTGACATGCACGCACTCCCTTCTAGTCCTATTGCTTCTTTATTTTTTTTCAACTCTAGTTCATTTCTACGCTATTTAGATTGTGAGATTAGCTTACAAGGGAAAAAGGAACAACCATGCTGATGATAGTGATATATGCAGTTCAACTAAGATGAGCAACTTTGTTGAAGTTTTGTTGTTGCTCCCCAATTTCTTTTTATTTGTTATCCCATTGTTATCTTCCTTTTTTCTTAATTATTGTTTAGCTTGTTATCCCATTGTTTTCTTAATTATTGTTATCCCATTGTTTACCCTTATTGATTATGCTCCCATCTGTTGGATCTGTTCTTTCTGGCTTAGATTCTTGCTAATTCTTGCTTATTTACCCTTATTAACTAGTTTTGCCATTTCTGAAGTCTTGTGGATATACCTTGTAAGAAGTAATATTTATTATCTTACATATTCCATAGTTATAGAAAGAAGCAACAAGATAGGCATTTAGGAAATGTGTCCAATTTGAAACAGTGTATTGGTTTATAGACTCTTTGTTGGATCAAGTTGTAGCCTTGTGTTGCGTTGTTATTATTTTCTATAATCCAAGCTTTTTGGATGTAACCTTTGTGCTGACAATGGTTCTTAGACTATGTTGCATAGTTTCTTAATAAACTCTGTTGGGCTAGGTAGGATTAAATGTGCATCACTTTGGGTTGATAAGCTAGCTCCATTCATTTTTTTTTTTTTTAAATAAATCTTTCTCTCTTTATATTCTGCTCACAGATCCTGGGTTTGTTTACTCCTAATCATATTTACCACTTTATTGCTCTTTTATCAGTTGCAGATTGTTAGCTTGACGGTAAGTACCTTTTCTATTTTAGGTAAAGGAGAAGGAATTGAAAAAACTCAAGACTTTACAAAAAGCAGAATTAGCCAAACAGTAAGTAAGAGTAAAATGTTTGGTTGCATATATTGATATGCCTTTCTGGTATTTTTGCTCTTCCAATATTTGTTACATCACCGATCTAGATACTAGTGTTCTTGGCGGCACATTTTTTGTGTTTGACAAAGCCTTCACTTGGATTGTATGTTAGCAAAAGTAGTAATCTTAAGCATAGAAACATCTCATGTATTGCTGTTATATTGCAGCCTATATGCTTTTATCAATCTTTGTTTTGATGTGAGAACACAATGAGAAATTATCACCATCACTGCTTTCATCTTTGCCCCGGCTCTTATATGAATTCATTGAGTTTAGATACTGGTCATCCTTTGCCATTTCACTAATGCAAGCTTGCACCTTTTTTGTCTTGGTTTATGCATCATAACATACTGGTCTTCTGAGTTTGTATTTGTTACATAATACCCCTGTTACCTTGTTGAATAGTATCAAATATGTGCAGAAATGGAATCTTAGGTGACACTCACCCTTGATATTGAACTCGAATTTTTAGTTGATCTCACATAACCTTTGCTAATTCAAGCGCATAATTTGTGCTCTTAATCTTGAGCAAGAATTGTCCTTGTAATTTCTAGATGGTTTATAGTTGTTCTTCTAAACTTTGTAGCAAGAGGAGTGTGCTCAAGGAAGTTCATTCCTTAGTATATGAGATTCTATTTTTAGGTTTGTGTGTGTTAGCTTTAGATTCTTAGCCACCAAAATTTCAGTTGAAGATCAAGCATTCCCAACGAATCCCTTTATACCTTTATACCACTTGGCACACACAATATACACAACTAAGTCAATTGTAGTCAAGTCCACTAAAAGGAAGTAAAATCTATCCAAGTGACCTCTGTTGAGATTTTCCGGGATCCATCTTGTCTTGCCATTAACTGTTGAGATCTTTATGACTGTGGACACTAGCAAGCTACTAAAATAGTTCCCCAAGGCAATGGAAGTCATACAAATAGCACTACCAAAGCTTTTTAGGCCATCTAGTGTTTGTGCATTGAAGAACTCTAGTTGTCCCATGTACATGTTGATATTTTCTTTTTTAATTGAAGGTAAAGTGTAGCTTTCAAGAATAGTGAAGTGTGGGGCTAGCTTTATTAAAAATTTACAAGGGGTAATTTGCTGATTGTAATAATTACATGGGATAATTATAGTGTACAAGGATTACAAAGTCTCTGAAAGCTATTGTAAAATAAAAATATATAAAAAAGAAATAAGATGCTTTGAATGTATTTCAAGTAGTTAGAGAGGTGGATTAGAGTACACCGGGCTAAAATTAGTATGTTTTTTGGTGTATTAGCATAATTAGAAGTTCATGGTTTTACTTCTTTGATTGTATTTTTTTTTAATTTTTTGTAGGAAATCATTAGATCTCAAACCCACTAGCTATGCAAAAAATTTGAGAATGTCAAATGATTTTTTTTTTCAAAAAAAAAAAAAAAAAATTAGTTGATCCAAAAAATGTGCTTAAAGGATTTTCTTTCCTTTTTTTTTTCCTAGAAATATGTTTTGATTATCTTGATATATTCCTTCTATTTTCCAACTTAAATAAATTTCTTTTTCCTTTTGAATCTTTAGTTATATGTTTTTATCCTATGCAGGACTACATAAGCATATGCATCTTGATAATGACAAGACTAATTTTAGATGAGGGAGTATGGTGATAGTTTCCTGGTGGATGGCACAAAGTCAGGAAAGCTGAACTTGCACCTCAATTGGACACCACAACCAGTGTACAATGATGTTGAGCAAGACGATGATTAATGCATGTTATAATTATTAATAATATATGTTTATTGTTGGATATTTGACATTTATGAAGTATATCTGTTACACACTAGATTGATATTTGTTTGATTTTATTCTATTGACATTTTGTTAGATGCTTGAGCATTTATAGACAATTTAAAGTTTACTGATTTCGAAAAAAATATTTGAAATCTGATTATTATGTTAGTTGGATTGGAAAAATTTTTAAATTTATTGGACGAATACTTGTGGTTAAATTTGATATTTATGTTTGTTAGACAAGTCATTTTTTCTAGTGGGGAAAATTTTAAAAATAATAAATTTTTTTTTTTGGTTAAATTTCTTAATCTATCGTTAAATTTGTTGTTAAATTTTTATCAAGATTTGTCACTAAATCTGTTACAAAAAGTTCATGATTAAATTTGTCGCCAAATTTAGTGACGGATTCTTAATTTGTCGCTAAATTTAGTGACAGATTCTTAATTTGTCGCTAAATTTAGCCATTGATGTATGCATTCATCACTAAATTTAGTCACGGATCCAAAAATTCATCGCTAAAATTAGTCACGGATCCAAGGATCCATTACTAAATTTAGCTACAAAATCTTGTATTCATCGTTAAATTTAGCAACGGATTCTAGAATTTGTCACTAAATTGAGTTACGGATTTAGAAATCCGTCACTAAATTTAGACACTGATTCTAATTGGTACAAAATTCGTCGTTAATTTGCGACAAAATTTGTAACATGATATTTTCGTCGCAAATTTGCGATGAATTAAAAATTTTTCGTTGCTAAATTTTGCGATGTCGTATTAGCCACGAATTTTTTTTCGTCTCAAAGTTCGTTGCAAGTCTTTTTTTCGATGAATTTTCTTTATTTTTTCGTTGCTAATTTCATGGCTAAAAAATGATTTTTTTTGTAGTGTTTGCTAATGTTATTCACTTCTTATTCTTTTCTACTTTTATTGAGGAGATCAATAGGGATTTCAAATATAAAATTTGTTCTCACGAAATAAAGGAAACCTTAAAAAGAATGAAGAATAATAAAGTTTTAGAACTCGATGGAATCCCCATTGAGGTGTGGAAATGCTTGGGGGAGGTAGGGGTAGCAATGTTAACGAAACTTTTTAATAAAATTTGACAAACCAAGAAAATGCCAAAACATGGAGGGAGAGTACACTTATACCATTATATAAAAATAAAGGGGATATACAAGACTGCTCTAATTATATATGAATTAAATTTATTAGTCATACTATGAAATTGTGGAAAATAGTGATTGAACATAGACTAAGATTGGAGATAAACGTATTTCAAAATCAATTTGGATTTATGTCAGGAAGATCCATTATTAAAACAATCACTTATTAAGAAATCTGATAGAGATATTTAGGGTACAAAAGAGAAAATTACATATGATATTTATTGACTTAGAAAAAACGTATGATAGGGTGCTAAGAGATATATTGTAGTGGACGTTAATGAAAAAGGAGATTTCTATCAAATGCATCAATTTTATTAAAGATATATATCATGGAGTTGTCATTAATGTAAGAACTTACCGGGGGGTAAGTGATAGCTTTCCAATAAACATTGGACTCCACTAGGGATCAGCATTAAGTCCAATTCCGTTTACGATAGTGATAAATGAAATTACAAAGAGTATCTAAGATGAAATACCATGGTGTATGCTATTTGCAGATAATATAGTGTTGATAGATGAAACTAGTGAAGATATTAATACTAAATTAGAGTTATGGAGGGACACACTAGAGTTCAGAGGATTTAGATTAAGTAGAAGTAAACCAAAGTATATGAAATGCATATTCAGTAATAACCATCAAAATGATGAAAAAACAATTAAGTTAAAAGGACATGAGGTAATAAAAAGTGCACGTTTTAGATATTTTAGATCCATTATTCAAAATGATGCAATATAGATAGAGATGTAAATCATAGAATACATGCGGGTTGGATGAAATGAAGAAGAGTATTTAGAGTTCTTTGCGATCGTATGATGTCACTCTCTTTGAAAGGAAAATTTTATAGAATGACAGTAAGAACTGCATTACTATATGGTACCGAATCTTGGGCCATTAAACAAAAATAAGAACAGAAAATGGCTGTAATCGAGATGAGAATGTTAAGATGGATATGTGACAAAACTAAGAAGGATAGGATTAGAAATAAAGAGATACGTAGTAAATTAGAAGTGTGCTCAATTATAGATAAGATGTAAGAGTATCATTTGAGATGGTTTAGATATGTGTAACGAAGATCCAAAGATATACCAGTTAGGAGAATCAAGAGTTTAAATATAGGAGATCTAGTAAAACGACGAGGTAGACTATTAAAAATCTGGATACAATGTATTCGCAAAAATATAACAGTTAAGCAGTTAACTAAAGAGATGATTTCAGAATGGAATGAATGACGTAGGTTAATTAGAGAAAGTTAAATCATTACTCTTCGTATTTTATATGTATTTGGATAGTATGTGTGTGAATTTTTTTTAAAAAAAATTATTATTTATCTCTCAAATAATCAACCCAAATTTTGAGATTAAGCTTCAGGTTATTATTGTTGTTGTTGTTGTATTCTTCTCTACATCCGGCAAACACTTGAAAAATTGTTCCTTTTTCCATTTTTAACAATGTCTCTCATATTGCTTTTAATGGATTTCATTAATATTAATATCTGTAATAATAAATAACGCTATTTTGCCTAAATATTTGACATTATCCGGTAATAGCTGGACCAAAATAGACCAATCATATTTTATTTTAGTAAAGCTTTTATCTAAATAATTGTGTACTTTTAAATATCCCAGCCGTATATCGAAAGTATATTGTAGGAAATTGTAGGATGATGTAGGAAAACTATGTTAGTCTTTGTCAAATGTTTTACTCAGCCTTTCTTTCTTGAAGTACTATGTAAAATATATATATCTTGCATTTCTCTGTACTTGCAACTATTTGCTTTGTCTTGGTGGCTCAGTTGATTGCAACATTTTAAGATGATTAATTTCCGAATATGTCAAGCATTGATCGTATGGTCATCAAGGAGGCTCTTGTGGTGATCCAAGGATCGGTGCTAGCCTCATCTGTCTTCACTTCCATGATTGCTTTGTTAATGTTATTCACTTCTTACTCTTCTATATTTCTCTTGAACACCGGTCATAGTCGGACTTAAATAGATCGAACATATTTTATTTTCTTGAAAATTTTATTTAAAAAGTTGTGTACTTTTGAAAATCCAACCCATATATCGAAAAGAAATTGTAGGAAAATGTAGGATAATGTAAGAAACCTATGTTAGTCTTAGTTACATGTTTTACTCATCCTTTCTTTGAAGTACTAAGTAAAAAAGAATGTCTTGCATTCCTCTAGTACTAGCAAATATTTCCTTTATGTTGGTGGTGGGAGGAATATCATTAGAGGCTCACTTAAATGCAACATCTTATGAAGATTGATGTCCGAATGTATCGATCATTGTTCATACTGTTATTGAGGAGGCTCTTGTGTCTAATTCAAGGACTACTGTCAGTCTCATCCAGCGTCACTTCCATCATTGCTTTGATAATGTTATTCACTTCCTACTCTTCTCAATTTCTCATAAAAACTTGAAAAAATGTTGTTTTTACAATTTTTAACAATTTCTCTCATTTTGCTTTGCATGGGATTTCATTAATATTAATATTTTCAATAATAAATAATGCAATTCTGCCTAAATATTTGGCATTACCCGGTCATAGCTGGACTTAAATATATCAAACATATTTTATTTTAGTGAAAATGTTATATAAATAATTGTGTACTTGTGAAAATCCAAGCAATATATCGAAAAGAAATTGTAGGAAAATGTAGGGTAATGTAGGACAACTATGTTAGTCAAGAGTCACATGTTTTAGTCATCCTTTCTTTCTTGAAGTACTAAGTAAATAAAGAAGTCTTGCACTCCTCTAAGTACTAGCAACAATTTGCTTTGTGTTGGTGGTGGGAGGAGTACCATCCGCGGCTGAGTTAAATGCAACATTTTTCGATGATTCATGTCTGAATGTGTCAAGCATTGTTCGTTCATTCATCGAGGAGGCTCTTGTGTCTGATCCAAGGATTGTTGCTCGCCTCATCCAGCTTCACTTCCATGATTTTTTGTAAAATGCTATTCCCTTCTTACTTTCTCTATATCTTGTAAATACTTCAAAAAATGTTCTTTTACCATTTTTAACAATTTCTCTCATATTGCTTTTCATGGGATTTCATTAATTTTAATATTTTTCATAACAAATAATGCTATTTTGCCTAAATATTTGGCATTACTCGGTCATAGCCGGACTTAAATAGAGTGAACAAATTTTATTTTAGTTAAAATATTAAATTTTATTTTAGTTAAAATATTATCTAAATAATTGTGTACTTTTAAAAATCCCGGCCATATATTGGAAGGAAATTGTAGGAAAATGTAGGATAAAGTAGGGAAAATATGTTAGTGTTAGTCACATGTTTTACTCATCCTTTCCTTAGTACTAACTAAAAAATGAATGTCTTGCATTCCTCTAGTACTAGCAACTCTTTGCTTTGTGTCAGTTGTAGGAGGAAAACCATCGGAGGCTCAATTAAATACAACATCTTACGATGAATCATGTCCGAATGTGTTGGGCATTGTTTATACAGTCATTGTGGATGCTTTTGTGCCTGATCCAAGGATTGCTGTCAGCCTCAACCGGCTTCACTTCCAAGATTTTTTGTTAATGTTATTCATTTTTTACTTTATTTCTTGTAAACAAAATATTGCTTTTACCATTTTTAACAATTTCTCTCATGTTGTTTTTCATGGGATTTCATTAATTTTAATATTTTTAATAACAAATAATGCTATTTTGCCTAAATATTTGTCATTACCCGGTTATAACCGAACTTAAATAGATCGAACATATATGTTTTATTTTATTGAAAATTTTAACTAAATAATTGTGTAGTTTTTAAAATCCCTGCCATCAAAAGGAAATTGTAGGAAAATATAGGATAATGTAGTAAAACTATGTTAATTTTGAGTCACATGTTTTACTATTCTTTTTTTCTTCAAGTACCAAGTGAAAAAAGAATGTCTTGCATTCCTCTAGTACTAGCAGCAATTTGCTTTGTGTTGGAGGTGGGAGGAGTACCATTGGAGGCTTAGTTAAATACAACGTTTTACGATGATTCATGTCTGAATGTGTCGAGCATTGTTTGTACGGTCATGGAGGAGGCTCTTGTGTTTGATCCAAGGATTCCTGCCAGCCTCACCTGGCTTCACTTCCATGATTCTTCATTAATGTTATTTATTTCTTACTTTCTCTATTTCTCATAAACATTTGAAAAAAAATGTTGCTTTTATCATTTTTAACAATTTCTCTCATGTTGCTTTTCATGGAATTTCATTAATATTAATATTTTTAATAGCAAATAATACTATTTTAACTAAATGTTTGGCATTATCCAGTCATAGCCGAACTGAAATATATTGAACATTTTTTATTTTTGTGAAAATTTTTTCGAAATAATTGCGTTCTTCAGAAAATTCCAGCCGTCAAAAGGAAATTCTAGGAAAATATTGGATAATGTAGGATAATGTAGTAAAATCATATTATTCTTGAGTCACATGTTTTTAGTCCTTTCTTTCTTATGGTGCTAAGTAAAAAACGAAGTCTTGCATTCCTCTAGTACTAGCGACTAGTTGCTTTGTGTTGTTGGTGGGAGTAGTTCCATTAGAGGCTCTGTTTAGTGCAACATTTTTATATGATTCATGTCTGATTGTGTCAAGTATTGTTCGTACAATCATCGAGGAGGCTTTTGTGTCTGATCCAAGGATTGTTGCCAGCATTGTCCAGCTTCACTTCTATGATTCTTTGCTAATGTTATTCACCTTTTACTTTCTCCATTTCTCGTAAACATTTGAAAAATTGTTGTTTTTACCATTTTTAACAATTTCTCTCATATTGTTTTTCATGGATCTTAATATTTTTAATAATTGATGGAACCCTTTTCAAAAGACTTAATACATAGTACGGAGCACGTTCAATAATCGGCATAAGACCCATGATTCAATATATTCAATATGCTTAAGAATAAATGGGTCTATGTCATGTCGCTCTACTGATCAGATCTATCTCCACAAACGGGTCTCCATCTATCCAACCCTCTAAAGGAATCTAACTCTGTCATATCCTATTCACTATTCGGCTAGTTCTCAATAAGATTTATACGATTCAATCTACAAGTGTATTCAATAAGATCGAATGGAAGTCTCTCTCTCATTCAACCAATGACTACCGAATACCTAAGGAACCGAACACTTCAAGCTCTAGAGAGTAACACTCAACCAAGCCCTACCATTGATTGAGTTTCCTATTTTAGTGCAAAACGTACCCTTCGGATAAGGAAGGAAACCCTTGAGGATCTAATCGATAAGGAAAAGAATTTCCAAGTATAATCAAATTCCCTAAATGATGACGGCTTCGAATCTTTGATATTTGGTATCTGGAATCCTTAAATCGTCTCATAAGGAAACTATGATTATAATGCCCTGAGATCATACAACTCTAGCAAGCATTATATAAAAGTTTTCGATAGATCGCAATTAGGTAAGTTCTCTGGACTTTTACACAAGACACACAAACATAAAAGGGAGATTTGTCATCCATTTCTCTCTATCTGTTTATCCTTTCGAAAATCGCTTTTCTGATTTGAGTGTTAGAGCCTCCTCCACTGGAGCATCATTTGACGGTCTTTTGTAGGTTTCAAGCCTCTTCATTGACCATTTGTTTGAATCACAAGGAGCCGGATCTGTAGAGTTAAGACCCACCTCCAAGAGATTAGTGTCGTTCGTGGAAAATAGACAAGAGAATCTTTGTCAAGTTCTCAAGATTACCAGACTGATATGCTTCCAAAACAAAGAACCAGAACCATATCAAAGGCCGTATCCGTCATGGACAGCCAAACTTCTACCCCCATTGACACAGCCCTTCCGGTGGTACCCACTCGTTCTATTGACAATCCTCCCATTCATGCTCAACCTTTTCGCTAGGAGCAAGTCCCACAACCTGCGCCTCAAGAACGTCTAGCTATGGTTCCTATGCCGACACCCCAAGAACAAAGTCAGTCAACCTTAGATGAACAGGTTAGAATCTAAGATCCTAGACATGAGCAAGCAATTGGAATGCCTTAGTTATACCATAAGGCTTAAGGGCCAGTCCGCTTCAAGGGGATCGGGACAAGCACACCCACAGAGGTTCGTGCCTCGATTGAGCCATGAACTATCGGTAACATCTCGCTCGGATCTTGATGATCTAAGAAAACAAATCGAATAACTTGTTGCAGACGAGTTCAAGCAGATGAATGCCAGAAGAAATGATATACTTTAATACCCTTCAGCCATGTTGCCTTTCACTCCAAAGATTTCCTCAGAACCAGTACCTCGGGATATACTTTTTGCCTATGATGGAGAGGTACAATGGAATGACCGACCCCTGTGATCACACAACTCACTTTGTAACGGTGTTGATCTCAAGAGACATGACGGACGCCTTTATATGCAAACATTTTTCTACCACCTTCAAGGATAATGCACTAACATGGTTTAATTTGCTTCCACCACTTAGCATCCAAGGTTTCTCTCAGCTTTGTCAATGGTTCGAAGCATACTTCGTAATCAGTCGAGAAGCCAAGAGGAATTCCACTTTACTACTGTCGTTGCAGTAGAAGGATGACAAGCCTTTAAGAGACTTCTTAGAAAAATTCAAGATCGAGATAATGAAGGTCCATCTTTAGATCATTCCATTTGCTGGTTGCGCTTCTTACTAGATTACACCCATCGAGTATAAAGACGTCAATCACAAAGAATCCCCTCTCCACCATTCAGGAGTTTTATATTCGCATTGAAAAATACATCATGGCTGAAGATGCCAAAATATTTGAAAGACGAAAGAATCGATCAACTCAAAAAGAGAGTAGTTAATCGCCTCAGTAGCTGACACCCAAAGCTAATCGATCGAGCCCTCCACACCAGTGAAAGTTCAACACTTACACCCCTCTGAGCGAGGCCTCCAACCAAGGTCTTATTTCAAATCAGAAACAAATCATATATAAGGTGGCCACCTCATCCCACCAAAGATGATCTAAAAAAGAACAAATCAAAATATTGCCACTACCACCGAGCCTATGGAGATACGACTGACGATTGTAAAAGGCTTAAAGGCAATTTAGAATTCTTGTTCTGAAGCGAAAAGTTATAAAATTCATTAGTTTGGAAAGGAAAAACATGTCTTCTCCTAATTGGTAAGGTCCATCACAAGGAAACTAACCGAGCGACTTGGTGGTCGGTAGATCATCGAACGATAGGCAAGATGGAGTGATTCTCCATATCCATAACCTATAGCTCCTGCACAAGCCCTACATTCCAACTTACGCCTTTCCAACTTATGACCCAGCATTCTTTGCCTCCTTTCTTGAGTAAACTCTAATGTCTTTCCCTTAGCGGACATTTATTATCTAGTAGATAACCTTTTTGTGATCACATCCAGTCTATTCAATATTGATTTGTTTCCATGATAATACATGATTGCATACCAAATGGGCCTCTATCATCCCATCCTATCGTAGGGATCTATCTCTTTGAATGAGCCTCTGTCGTCCTATCTTATTAAAGGGATCTATCTCTCATAATGGGCCTCTGTTGCTCTGTCCTATCAAAGGGATTTATCTCCCAGAATGAGTCTCTATCACCAAATGGTCCTTTGTCACCCTATCCTATCGAAGAGATCTATCTTCCCGAATAGGCCTTTGTCATCCTGTTCTACCAAAGGGATCTATCTCCTTGAATAGGCTTCTGTCACCTTTCCTATCGAAGGAATCTATCTCCCCAAATTGGCCTCTATCGCCCCGTCCTATCGAAGGGATCTATCTTCTCAAATGGATCTCTGTCGCCTCATCCTATTGAAGGGATCTATCTCCTCGAATGGGTCTTTATCGCCCTATCTTACCGAAGGGATCTATCTCCCCAAATGGGCCTTTGTCTCCCCATCCTACTAAAGGGATTTATCTCCCAAATGGACCTTTGTTACCCTGACCTATCAAAGGGATCCATCTCCCCGAATGAGTCTCTATCGCCCTATCCTCCTGAACAGATTTATTTCCCCGAATGGACCTCTATCGTCCTGTTCTATTAGAAAGATTAACGTCCTCGAACAAACTCACATCGTCTTGATCCACCAATGAAATCTATTCATCTAAATGAATCTATGTTGCCTTGATTGGGCTCGTATTGTTATGATCTATTGATAGATCCCCTATCCCAAGCAAAACAATGTCGAGTTAGTTGGGTCTTCCCCATTGAAGCACTATTTTCTAAGTCGTCAGAGCAACAGATGAAACCTGATACCCAATATGATCATGACTCATTTGAACTGGCCTTTTAACAACAACAATGCACTCCCGGATAAATTAGCGATATGCCATAAACTAATTGATTTAAGAAATTATCTGCAAGACACATCAGAAATATGCTAAGAAAAGGGTGCATTCTACTGAAAAAGGAGCTCTTACAAAACAACAAATGCACAAACGGCGAAAAGCCTTTCAAACAGAATACAAAATCACATTGGGTCAGGGAGGAGGAAGCGCTAAGACCTCTTGAGAAGAGGATTCCATAACCATTCAAATTGCAGTCGGCCGGGCATACTCTGGAGCTACGAAGACGGGGCCTTGGCTTACTATCATCCGATCAACCATTCCCTCCAAAGGGTGCTAAGAAATCATCAGCAAGACACATCATTGATTTAAGAAATCATCAGCAAGACACATCAGAAATATGCTAAGAAAAGGGTGCATTCTACTGAAAAAGGAGCTTTTACAAAACGAAAAATGCACAAACGGCGAAAAGCCTTTCAAACAGAATACAAAATCACATTTGGTCAGGGAGGAGGAAGCGTTAAGACCTCTTGAGAAGAGGATTCCATAACCATTCAAATTGCAGTCGGCCCGGCATACTCTGGAGCTATGAAAACGGGGCCTTGGCTTACTATCATCCGATCAACCATTCCCTCCAAAGGGGGCACAGCCTCATACATTCCACGAGCTATTGCCTCAGCACACTAGCTTGCATTGGGAATGCCTAAGAGCTAGACCAAACTCTTTAAGATATTAAATCCTCTGCTCAACCTCCCGAAGGGACTCTTCCCGTAACTGTACCAATGTCACCGTGGTTATCAAGCTGCCAATGTGAATATGCCATTTGGTTTCTAATTCTTCATATTGCTTTTTGACCAATACCAGTTTCTCTCCCAAAAGCCTGATCTGCTCATCCTTCTCAATGAGAAGACACTAGAGGCGCTCTCAGTCTGGGCATTTCTCTCTTCTAAAGCATCCTGTAATGTTAGGATTTGATTCCCCAAACAATTGGCCTGCTTTTTTGACTACTTCCTCTATCGTCTCTATAGTTTCGCCAAAGCTGTCGTTTGAGGAAAAAATTACACAAATTAATCAGAGTGAAGAACTAAATAGGATAAGCTTCAGCTAGAGCAGTACCTTCAAGCAAAGAGACTGAAGGGCCTTGTCCACCCACTCGGGAGATGCTCTCGGTAATTCCAAGTCGAGATCTTGAAAGTCAAACTGTTCAGCTACTTAAAATGTCCCTTCGGCATCAACGCAATCAAATCTTTGACCCCATGCAAACAACAATGGATCCCCCTTTTTCCTGTCCTTTTGGAGATCGAAAGGCCTGACGGAAACAAACAATAGGAATCCCTCTTCGTCCGTTCTTTTATAATAATGGCTCCACAGCTCTATAGGAGACTGAATAGTTGTCTTACCTATTGTACAATAGGAACATGAGACTCCACTGAGGGACCCACTCTAAATAAGGCAATTGCACCAACGGGTGCCTCTGCTTCTGGAGCTTCTTCTATCAGGACACCCTCTTCGGCACCCTTTGTAGAGGAAGACACACCCAGCAGTCAAACACTTGCTCCCTCTGTCTTTATTCTTATGGATGTAGAATGTCTCGACACAGTGGGAGACGTATGCCCTTTGGCTTCCTCATGATCACCGTTTTCCTCTGAACGCCTCAACAAGACTAGAAATATGTGCTCTCGGCCCCTTCGCATGACTCTTCTTTTTCAAGAGACTCAGACACTTGGATTTTTGTTTTCTTTAACTTCGATGGCCCTCTCTTAGAAGGCCCCTCAATGCGCTCATGAGGCCTCTTAGCATTCGGCCTTACATATTTATTTGTCGAAATCGTATCCAAGATGGAACGCTCCACTTGCTTTAGGTCGTTGACCAGTTCTTTCTCCTTCTACTCTAGCAGGATAGGCCTAACAATTTTCTTTCGCTCATCAATCAACAAGCCCACCAAAAACAACTTTTGATCATCCACCAGTGAGTCCACCCAAATGCTTTGATGAGTAGATTCACAATAACATCTGATAGATCTGAAAAACTAAGAATTACGAGTGGGAAGCGGAGGCTTTCCCTTCAGCAATGGTTCCTGTTCTGCATTTGACAATATAGGCAGAAGGTCCCTATTTAAGAACCTCGCAAAGAAATACTTTGATACCCAGAACTTGTCTTTTGATTCACTATAGTAAAACTGGTGGGAATCTGGATAAGTCTGTAGCAAATACCAACCATGGGTAGAACCCTGATCCTTACATTGTGTTAGCAAAAAATAGATTACTAAAATCTCCACATCAAAATGAAGGCAACAAAGCCCTAGTAAGGAAATTATCGCAGCCACAAAACGCCATGCACTAGGAATGGGCAATGTAGGGTAGACCCTCCAATACTATATCACCTCGATGAGTGGGCCTGTATACGAGATATTCACTTCGTACTTCACGACTTGCCTATATATGGGGGCACAACCATCAGGTACTCTATTCACCCTATCTCTGTCAGTAGGTAATACTAATGTAAAATCACCTCCCAGAGCCATATCCGATTGTATTTCGTTAAGCTCCTCCTTTATCGTCATGCTTTGAACCTTACTAATGTTTTGATAGGAAGAAAACGAGCCCTTCGGTATCTTTATCAAAACATTCACTAGACAAGAGAATTGTTCGTAGACGAAGATATAAAGTATGTAATACACCTAGGTCCATGGCTTTTAAAGTACCACTGAAGACAGTTCATGGAAATCGAAAGGATACTCAGTTCATTAAAAGTTTGGCACCTTTTTGGTAAAGTCATTACTAATGGTGCCTTTCTCACGAAACAATACCATGAGTCAGGGACAAATGATGGAACCCTCTTCAAAAGGCTTAATACATAATATGAAGCACGTTCAATAGTCGGCATAAGTCCCATGATTCAATATATTCAATATGCTTAAACACAAATGGATTTATATTGCCCCACTCTACTGATGGGATCTATCTCCCCGAATGAGCTTACATCGCCCCGACCCTCTGAAGGAATCTAACTTTGTGGTATCCTAATTGCTATTCGGCTAGTCCTCAATGAGGTTTTTATAATTCAATCTACAGGTGCATTTAGTAAGATCGAACGATTGTTTTTCTCTCATTCAACAAATGACTATTGAATACCTAAGGAACCGAATGCCTCAACCTCTAGAGAGTAACACTCAACCAAATCTCACCATTGACTGAACTTTCTATTTTGGTACAAAACATATCTCTCGGATAAGGAAGGAAACTCTTGAAAATCTAATCGATAAGAGAAAGAATTTTTCAGTGTAATCAAATTTTTTAAATGATGACGACTTCGAATTTTTGATGTTTGGGATCCACAATCCTCGGATCGCTTCATAAGGAAACTAGGGTTGTAACACCCCGAGATCATATGACTCTAGCGGGACATTACAAAAAAGTCTTCGATAGATTATAGCGAGGTAAGTTCTCTAGGCATTTACACAAGACACACAAACATCAGAGGGAGATCCGTCCTTCCTTCCTCTCTATCTATTTATCATTTCGAAAACTATTCTTTCTGACTTGAGTATCAGACCCTCCTCGCCAAATCACCCTTTGGCGGTGTTTTACAAGTTTCAAGTGTCATGCCTCGACCTGCAAGTCGAGCACGTGAATAGACCACTGCGACTCTTCGAGGCATAGGTATGCCCTACTCACACACCAAGGTGATGCAAAGCTAATATTATGACTAATATCATAACGCTACTCGATATCCTAAGTCAAATGATAGAGTGGAAGATTTGAAGAAGAAAATTTTTAGAAAATTCTTTTAAAACATTTATCTCAAATTTACATATAATATTTATATGCGCGGTCCAATCGTAAACAAAGATATGTATGAATACTTACCGATAGTATATCTCAGTAAAACTTGTTGAACAACACATCAAAGTAAGTCAAATGCAGTATAAGCTGAAAATTTATACATATGAGGGGGTGAGTATAATCTACATACTCAGTGAGTGAGGTGCAAGGGTTATATAATGACAATAAATAAATTTGTGAGAGTGACAAATCAAACCATCATTTTCAAATTATATTTCATTTATTTGCAAACAAATCATGTAATTCAAAGTAATATGCATCCTTATTATAAATCATACATCATGGGGTGTCAGTCAGTAATAAATCACATTCTACCCATAGTTTGGCCTAACTAGGGTAAAATCAACCAAGGGGTCACCACAATGTCATAAGTATTAACACACACACACGTACACACACACACACACACACACACACATATATATATATATCCTTCCCTTGGTATTGACATGGTCCTCACGTGGTGCTCGTGTATTGGATCCGTTGGTTAGAGACAGGAGACTCAAACCCCTGCTCTTGTGTTACCCCACCACGTCACCTCATCAGGTAAACGCTCAATACCGTGGTAGGAAGTGCGCTATGGCCACTATATACCATTCCATAATTATATACAAGCACCATATGTCATCATTCATAAATCTTTACTCATAAAAGTCAAACATAACACTATCAAGTCATCATAATATGAGGATACAATTTTTATAGAATATCATTTCAAGACATATTTCAAACACTAAAACATTTCTAAATCACATTTTAAAATTATTTATAAAAAATCTTGATCGAAACTATTTTTTATTTGAAGTCATAAATAGTTCGTCCTACTCATCTCGACTAGGGAGGGTATGTCACTCCCCCTAACTGTTATCGTTTCTTGAATAAGCTATCACTCGTACGAAAAGTAACCCTATGCCTAAGTTAAATAATATGTATAATTCATCAATTCAATTACTTTAATAATATCATATTATCAGTCTATAAAATGAGTATGAAAATGTTTTCTTTAAGATAAAATCTCAAATTCTATATTTAGAGAAAATTTATACAAAATCTATCAAGTGTAGGTTTAGTAAAATCATGATATCTTCCAAAATTTTAATCAGATTCAAACGATTCAAATTTTCACTTAAAGTAAAGACATATATCTCCAACTTTTATATTCGGACCAAATTCAAATTCTGACCACACGAATTTAGAAAATTGTATAACTTTTTCAGTCTAAGTTCCTAAAGTCAACTCTGGACAGTTTTGGGATAATTTTCATATCTCTCTGTGTACTTCTCTAATTTAAGTGATTCATATCTCAAATCGAAGACAAGACATAAATCTAAAACTTTCTAGTTTTGACTATCCTCATATTTTAAGTGTATTATTTTATAAAATTCTATTTTTACCTCAGTTTTAGTTTTAAAACTATTTTTGCATAGTTTTAGTAAAAACGCCATAACTTTCTTCATACAACTTCGATTCAAGTGATCTTTAGCTCAAATTAAAGATAAGATAGAGATCTAAAATTTCATGTTTTAAGTTTCTTCAAATTCAAAACAGAAGATATCCTAAAAATTGACATAATTTACTGGTCGTACACAGAATATGAAATAGAGTAGGTGAAACATGCCAAATTTTAAAAAATCACTAAAAATCAATTCCTTCATGAAATGTTTAACATAATATACCATTTTAAAGCTTATGATGTCTTCTTTACACAGAAACAAACAATTTAGATTTTTGATTCCCATAGAATGATATATCATAGCAAAACTATACAAGACTCAATCTAGAAATTAATATCTAACATGCTAGTATGAATACTAATGTAACTACTCATCAAGTAATCAAATCTTTGCACAAGTTAAGACATTTGTCTTAGCAAATTTACCTCCTTTGTAAGATCTCTTGCTAACAATACATACCAGTACTCTCTTTGAATCCTTAAATTTTTTTATCACCTCAGCAAAATCAAATCATATTCAACATAAATTCCTATACAACACTTCTATACTTTCAATTGAAATTCAAGAATTTCTAAAAATGTTCTTACCTCTTGGCTTCATCGTTGCACTTAAATTGGATATGGATCCTACAAATTTTGTCCAAGGGGGGTTGAATGAAGAAAATAAACCAATTTCTCCTAAACAAGTTTCTTTTATAAACTTAGTAAAACCCCCTTGACCATTGGATCATCCCATGCATTATTCCAACTATCCATTTGTCTTAGCACTCAAACTATGCAATTGTTCATTCAAGCAAACTCCATGCACTCCATTAGAAGTCTTGTTGGCCATCCATGTCAAGAGGGGAAGTGTCACAGCTAGCACAAGCCATTCGAATGAGATTTCATGCACAAATTGTGATCCTATGAGCTTTCTTAAATGTAGAACAATCTTATGTGGCCACTAACCAACATTGCTGCCCGCTTGACTAGTCATTTGGCTCCAATTGTCTACCGTTGAGTGGTTTATGATCTAGACCCTCAACTTTCCTTAATTACATTCAGATCCCTAACTTTTAACAATTTGTAATTTTGGTCCCTGTGAAATTTTGTTGGAAATTCCTTAAAAATGTAAAATTGCATTTAAATATCTTTATTTAAGTGTGTAGACCCTTTTTTTAGCCATTTTTGACTTCTTTAGACCTTGCCAATGTTTGCCAAGAAGGTTTTCGGCATACTGATAAAATTTTCGGTTTTAGTGATTTTGAGGCGATACTTCAAAATAAATAAATAGATAATTAAAATTATATTTTAGATGTCTCAAAAGGATGTTAATATATAGAGAACCATGAAAAGTAGGACATGATATACAGTCACCGGAAAACGGTGTTACAATTCCTAACCCCCAAATAAAAAGTTTCGTCCTCGAAATTAAACTGAAACTATACATCAAATAGTTAGGGGTATTGTATCCTCATATCATTCTTGGGCTCCCAAGTTGGCTCCTCAATCTAGTTGTTCCTCCAAAGTACTCTGAACAGGGGGACCTCCTTGCTCCGTAGCTTCTTGATCTGTCTGTCTAAGACGGCTACGGGCTGGACAGGGAAGTTCAAATCATTACTCAACTCTAGCGGTAGAGGTTCCAGTACATAGGAAGGATCAATAAGGTACTTCCTTAGCATTGGGACATGGAATACATCGTGAATTCGTGCTAACTCAAGGGGTAGGTCCAACCTGTACACCACTTTCATAATCCTCTCAAGGACTTGGAAAGGTCTGATGTACTTGGGGTTAAGCTTTCCCCGCTATCTGAATTGGATCATCCCTTTCTAAGGGAATACCCTTAGAAACACCATGTTTCCCATCCCGAACTTCAAAGGTCACCGCCGTCTATCTGCATAGCTTTTCTATCTATCATGGGTAGCTTTCATCCGAGTACAGATGACCTTCACCTTTTCTTGGGTCCCCTCAATCAAATTTATACAACTGAACTGTCTCTATCATGCCCCGACCCGCAAGTCGAGCACGCCAACAGATCGTCGTGACTCCTCGAGGCACGAGTATGCCCTACTCGCATATCGAGGTGACACAAGGCTAATATTATAACCCTACTCGATATCATTAATTCAAAATCATACAGTGGAAGATTTTAAAAAGAAAGATAGTTTTCAATAAAAATTTTCTTTAAAACATTTGTCTCCAATTTACATATAATATTTATATGCATGATCCAATCGTAAACAAGAATGTGTATGATCACTCACCCGATAGCGTCTCTCAGTAAAACTCGTGTGATAGTACCTCAATGTATGTCAAGTACAGTATAAACTGAAAATATTAATATGAGGGGTAAGTATAATCCACATACTCAATGAGTGAGGTACAATGACTACATAATGACAATAAATGAATTTGTGAGAGTGGTAAGTCAAAACATCATTTCAAATTCATATTTTATTCATTTGCAAATATATTGTGTAATTCAAAATAATATGCATCCTTATCATTAAATTATACATCAATGGGGTGTCAAAAATGTATTCTACCCATAGTTTGGCCTAATTAGGGTAAAATCCACCAAGGGGTCACCACAATATCATAAAAATAAAATACATATATCTTCCCCCTTCCCTTAGTATTGACACAGTCATCACGAGTGCTCGTCTATTGGATCCGTTGCCTAGAGACAGGGGACTCAAACCCCTGCTCCCGTATTACCCCACAACATCACCCCGTCGGGTAAGCGCTCAATACCATGGTAGGGAGTGTGCTATAGCCACTATGCACCATTCCATAATCATACACATGTGTCATATATCATCATTCATAAATTTTTAGTCGTAAAAACAAGGCACGATCAAGTAACCATAATATCAGGATGTAATTTTTATCGAACAACATTTTAAGATGTGCCACAGACACTAAAGCATTTTGAAATCACATTTTAAATTTCATTTATAAAATTATGATCAAAACTATTTTTCATTTAAAGTAAAAAATAGATCGTCTCATTCACCTCGACTTGGGAGGGTATACCACTCCGCCTAACTATTCTCGTTTCTCGAACGAGTTATCGCTCGAATCCTAATCCTAAGTTAAACAATATCATTTATTAATTTAATATTATATAGTTGGATTACAACATGCATATAAAAATGGCCTCTTTCATAAGGTTAAATTTCAATTTTCATACTTAGAGAAATTTGTACAAACATATAACGCATAGGTTTAGTAAAATCATGATATCTTCAAATATCTTAATCAGATTCAATTGATTTAAATTTTTTCTTAAAGCTAAGACATATATCTCCAACTTTTATGTTCAGACCATCTTCAAATTCTGAATACACAAATTTATAAAAAAATTATCACTTTTCATGCTAAGTTCCTAAAACTAATTCTGCACAGTTTTGGGAGAATTTCCATATCTCCCAATTTACTTCTTCCATTTAAGTAATTATTACCTCAAATTAAAGATAATACATAGATCTAAAATGTTATAGTTTTGACCATCCTCGGATTATAAATTTATAATTTTATAAAATTCAGTTTTCATCTCAGTTTTAGTTTTAGAACTACTTCTACACAGTTTTAGTAAAATTATCATAACTCTCTGTATACAACTCCGATTCAAGTGATCTTTATCTCAAATTAAAGATAAGAGAGAGACCTAAAACTTTTATGTTTAAGGTTTCTCCAAATTATGAACAAAATATACCTCAAAAATTTATAAAATTTACTAGTCGTACACAAGACATGAAACAGAATTTGTGAAACATGCTAAATTTCCAAAAATCGATTTCTTCATGAAATGTCTCACATGATATACCATTTTAAAGCTTAGGAAGTCTAGTTTATAGAAAAATAAATATTTTAGATTTTTGAATTCTACAGAATGAGATATCCTAAGAAAACTATACAAGTCTCAATCTAGAAATCAACATTTAGCATGCTAGTATGGATACCAAAGTAACTATTCATCAAATAATTTAATCTTAGCATAAGTTAGAATATGTTACCTTCTTTGTGAGATCTCTTGCTAACAATATATATCACCACTACCTTTGAATCTTTGAATTTTTATCACCTTAGAAAAAAAATCAAATCACAATAAACATAAATTTCTATACAATACCTCTATACTTCCAATTGAAATTCAAGAATTTCGAAAAATGTTCTTACCTCTTTGGCTCCATGGTTGAACTCTAAATGGATATAGAACCCTCACAATTTCGACCAAGGTGAGTTTGAATGAAGAAAATAGGCCAAACTCTTCTTAAACATGTTCTTTTATAAACCTAGTCAAATATCCTTAACCATTGGATCATTCAATGCATTATCATGACCTTCCACTTGTCCTAACACTTAAACCATGCAATTGTTGATTCAAGTAACCTCCATGCACTCCTCCAAGTGTCTTTGGTTGTCCATGTCAAGGGGAAGAAGTGTCACAAGCTAGAACAAGCTATTCTAGTTAGCTTTCATGTAATAATTTCTACCTAATAAGCTTTTATGTATAAATTTTTATCCAATAAGCTTTCTTGAATGTGGAAAATCCTATATGGCCACTAACTAACCTTGCTTCCCTCTTGACCAATCATTTGACTTTAATTGTCTATCCTTGAGTGGTTTGTAACTTAGTCCCTTAACTTTCTTTAATTGCATTTAAATCCCTAACTTTTAACAATTTGCATTTTTGGTCCCTATGCAATTTTGTTTGAAATTTCTTAAATATGTGAAATTTCATTTAAATATCTTTATTTAAATGTGTAGGCCTTCTCTTAGCTATTTGTGACTTTTTTAGGCCTTGCCAGCATTTTCCGAGAAGTTTTTCGGCTTACCGATAAAATTTTTAGTTTTAACGATTTTGAGGCAAAATCTCAAAATAAATAAATAGATAATTAAATAGATGTCTCAAAAGGATACTTATATATTTAGAATCATGAGGAGTAGTACATGATATATAGTCATAGAAAATCGATGTTACAGTCTCTCCCTGACCTCGTCCCAACACAAGGGTGTCTGGCACTTCCTCTCGTACAAGGCTTCATATGGTGGTATCCCAATACTAGCCTGATAGCTATTATTATAGGCGAACTCGATCAATGGGAGGTGCTGGTCCCAACTACCCTTGAATTCCATGACATAGGATCTCAACATATGCTCTAGTGTCTGAATGGTCCTCTCAGACTGACCATCCATCTGGTGGTGAAATGTAGTAATGAACTTCAGTCGGTACCCATGGCTTCTTTTAACTTCAGCCAAAATCAAGAAGTAAAACGTAAGTCTCTGTCCAATACAATGGACACTAGAACTCCATGTAGTCAAACTATTTCACTGATATACAAATGAGCCAAACGCTTTAGCGGATAGCTACTGTGGATGGGAAGGAAGTGTGCAAGTTTGGTGAGTCTGTTTACGATCACCCAGATAGCATCGTTTGTTGCCAAAGTCCGTGGAAGACCCATTACAAAATCCATGGTGATATATTCCCACTTCCATTCAGAAATGGGAAGAGGCTATAGTGCACCGGCGGGCTATTGATGCTCAGCCTTCACCTGCTGGTATACCAAACACCAAGAAACAAAATTGATTATCTCACGCTTCATGTCCACCCACCAGTAGCTTTCTTGAATCATCCAGTATATTTTTATGCTACCAAGATGCATAGCGTAGGCTGAAGAGTGAGCCTCCTCCATTATGACATGTCTAAGGTCATCATCCTTGGGAATGCAGATACGTATTCCAAAAACTACTAAACTATCATCCCTGACTCTGAAGTCTCTACCTTTCCCTTTGTTGATCATCTCAATAATCCCCTAAAACTCCTCATCAGTAGACTGAAGTTTCCAAATGTGGTCAGGCAGAGTCGATCTCACCGCAAATCTGGCCAAAAGTGCTCCAAAATCATCTGTGGTTAATCTGACTCCTAGTGAGCAGAGTCCAATAAGACACGAGAGATAAGAACTCTTAGTGGGTGCTATCGATAACAACTTATGGCTCAGTGTATCCGCAACGACATTTGCTTTCCCCAGGTAATAGTCAATAATCAGATCATAGTCTTTGAGAAGCTCCAACCATCTCGTCTACCTGAGATTGAGCTCCCTTTGAGTGAGCAGATACTTCAAGCTTTTGTGATCTGTATACACCCGACAAGTAACCACGTATAGATAGTGTCGCCAAATCTTCAAGGCAAACACAATAGCAACAAGCTTTAAGTTGTGGGTAGGATAATTTAGTTCATGTCTCTTCAGTTGTCGGGAGGCTAAAGCGATGACTTGATCCTTCTGCATCAGGACATAACCTAGTCCCTATCGGCTGGTGTCATAGTATATCTCATGCTTACAGTCGCTAATAAGGAAAGCGAGGATGAGTGCTAATGTTAGTCGCTATTTGAGCTCCTAAAAGCTCACCTCACAACAGTCATCCCAAACAAACTTGACCTCTTTCCATGTCAAGTTGGAGAATGAAGCAACAATCTTGGAGAATCCCTCTACAAACCTCTAATAATATCCTATCAATCTAAGGAAATTTTATATCTCTGTAATACTCTATGGTTGCTCCCATTTCAGAATAGTTTGAACTTTCTTCAAGTCCACAAAGATCCCATCAGTAGAAACCACATGACCTAGAAAGTCAATCTCCCTCTACCAAAACTTGCACTTGAAGTATTTGGCATATAGTTCCTTCTCACGTAATGTCTGCAATTTGGCCCATAGGTACTAGGAATGCTCCTTATCACTCCTCGAATACACAAGAATATCATCGATGAAGACAATGATAAATCTATCAAGAAAGGTGTTGAATACCCGGTTCATCAAGTCCATAAAAGTTGTTGGGGCATTAGTCAGCCCAAACGGCATTACCAAGAACTCAAAGTAATCATACCGGGTCCTGAAGGCCATCTTGGGAATATCACATTCTCTAATCCGTAGCTGATGATATCTAGATCTTAGGTCAATCTTAGAAAAAATCCGGGCCCCAACAACTGATCGAATAGATCATCAATTCGAGGTAGTAGGTATCGATTTTTAATGGTCACCCAATTCAACTGTCGATAATTAATGTATAGTCTGAGGGTGTCATCCTTCTTTCAGACAAATAATACTAGGGTATCCCAAGGCGAAGTGCTTGGTCTGATGAAATGCTTATCCAACAATTCTTGCAACTAAACTTTTAACTCTTTCAGCTCTGTCGGGGCCATCCTATATGGCAGAATAGAGATAGGCGTAGTGCCTGGTACTAAATTAATGGTGAAATCGAACTCCCAGACTGGAGGTAATCTGGGTAGCTCCTCAATGAATATATCAGGAAACTCTTGCACCACTGAGACATCATTTATTTTTTGTCCCTCTACTGTGGTGTCCACAATATGCGCCAGATACGCTATACAACCCTTACTCATCAATTTATGGGCTTCCAAAGCTGATATCACACAATTCGAGATATCCTATCTAATTCTATAGAAAACCAATACTGGATACCCTAGTCTCTAAAATTCGATTGTCTTAGCAAAACAGTCCACTAAAACTCTGTACCAGTGTAGACAATCCATATCTAGGATGGTATCGAAGTCCCGTATGTCCAGTGGAATCAAATCTACCTTTAACACTGTGCTCTTTACCTCAACTCCACAGTCTTGGTACACCTCTTTCCTAACAATCTGCTCCCTTAAGAGAGTAATGACTAATTGAGCTTTATCCAATGGTACTAGAACCTTGTCGACGTAGTGAGCGAAATCTATGCTCACAAAAGAACTATTTGCCCCAGTGTTAACTAACACACGGGTGTCTCTTCTGAAGATAATCATAGTGCTTATCATCCGAATTTATAAAATCCATTAGCCCAATATCATTGAAATAGTTAAAAATTACTTAAAGATAAAACCTCAAAATGGATATATATGTCATTTTTCAAAGTTCACTAAAATACATCATAGTCTAAAATTCTTGTACATCATCAGGATGAGGAGTGGGGGTAGCACCTATTACTATGTCTGTACTGGCTTGTGCCTCCTCATTGGTCATAACATATACTTTAGCCTGCATCTTAGGATACTGACAAGGAGGTGGAGCAGGCATGTTACTCCTAGTGAAAGACTTCTCTACAGTACTATGAGGAGGTGCCGCAGAAAGTGCTGAGCTACCCCTGGGGCCATAAGAAAAGCTCTGATTTGGGGCTTGACTATACCCTTTAGCTCGTAAATCGGGACAATAGTCTTTGAAGTGTCCATCCTTTCTGTACTGATAACATCTGCCAGAGAATCGACATGGGCCTAGATGTGCCCTTTTACAAATCGGGTAGAACCGTCTTTACCTCCTCTAGACCATGGCGCAGTGCCCAAGCTACCTCTTGGTGTACTTATCGGGGCTGATGACTGCCCATACTACCAATGAGGTATGGTCTCGAGCCCTTGTCTAGGTCCGTCGCTATATGAATATCAGCCTCCGCTCCTCTTGGAGTTTTGTCTCTGCCCAAATCCAGGCCTCTTCCGTTAGTATTACTGGTCACGGAGTCTATTTCGATCTTTGATGTTCTATTCTGCCATCAGTGCCCATTACAAAACTCTAGTATATATATCCTCCTCAGAGACTGTCATCCAATTTTTGATGGTGAGATTTCGTCTATGTTTAAACTTGAATCTCCTAGTCTCCTCAGTTGCCACTAACTCTGGGAAAAATGCCACCAGTCTATGAAACTCAATCTCGTACTCTAACACAGACTTTTGCCCCTGCTTTAACTCCAGGAACTCTTGTCGTTTCATGTCATGGTCAAACATCGTGTAATACTGGGAATCAAACTCCCTCAGAAAGTCACCCCAAATCAGCGGCTCATCTGCTCTATTATTGATATCGTCCTACCAGTCACGGGCGTCATCCTCTAGCAGTCTGACTGCTATCACTAACTTGAGTCTATCCTTAAGTCCCATGTCCTCCACAGCCTCTTTGACCCATTTAAGCCACTTCCTGACCACAATGGGGTTGTGGGTCCCAGAGAAGGACTCACACCCTAGACTCCTAGTCTCTCTCAGCAAGGTGGAGACCTCTGTCATCTGTCGAGTAGTCGGCATAGTTGTCAGCGTAGGAGAGGGTGCTGGTACTGTTGTAGGTACAGGCAGAGTCTCAACAGGTGGTGCTCTCAACTGGTCTCGATGGGCCATCCACCACCCCATCATCTCCCTGAGTATGGAGAGCCATGGGGGTACTTCTCCAGTATGAGGGGCCTAAGGCGTTTGAGATGATGACGTGGTTTCGAGCGAGGTCTTGGTGGTGCGCCTCGATCGTTCTCGGGGACGCATAGTTCTATATAAAGGACCACGATTAGTACTTAAAAGTGGGAAAGCAAAGGGTTAAGTGCCAACCTAACCCCTTAATAAGGATTAACGTTATAGGACCATAGAAGGCAAATTATAAACTCTTTAAAAAATATTTTACAAATACTAGAAGCGAAATAGAGTAGATATAGAGCCTAGCACTCTGATACCGCCGAAATATGTCACGTCCTGACCCGCAGGTTGAGCACACGAACAGACCGTCGTGATTCCTCAAGGCACGGACATGCCCTACTCGCACACCGAGGTGACGCAAGGTTAATATTATGACTAATATCATGACCCTACTCGATATCCTAAATCAGATCACACAGTGAAAGATTTGAAGAAGAAAATTTTTAGAAAATTTCTTTAAAACATTTGCCTCAAATTTACATATAATATTTTTATGCACAATCCAATCGGAAACAAAGATAGATATGAATACTTACCTGGTAGCATCTCTCAGTAAAACTCATTGAACAGTACCTCAAAGTAAGTTAAGTACAATATAAGCTAAAAATCTGTAAATATGAGGGGGTGAGTATAATCCACAAACTTAGTGAGTGAGGTGTAAGGACTATATAATGACAATAAATGAATTTGTGAGAGTGGCAAGTCAAACCATCGTTTTTAAATTATATTTCATTTATTTACAAACATATCATGTAATTCAAAGTAATATGCATCCTTATCATAAATCATGCATCATGGGGTGTCAATTAGTAATAAATTGCATTTTACCCATAATTTAACCTAACTAGGGTAAAATACACTAAGGAGTCACCACAATGTCATAAGAATTAACATATATATATTTTAACCACCTTCCCTTGATGTTAACACGATCCTCATGTAGTGCTTGTCTATTGGATCCGTTGGTCAGAGACAGGGGGCTTAAACCCCTGCTCCCATGTTACCCCACCACGTCACCCCGTCGGGTAAACGCTCAATTCCATGGTAAGGAGTGCGTTATAGCCACTATACACCATCCCATAAATAATCATAATTTGACATTGAATTTGTGATTATTGGTTTAGGAAGGCCAATTGGAACTTGTGAATGATTTCATTCGAATAAATTTTGGAATTAGGAGTGAACACCCTTCCAAGAGGTGAGTGGATGGCTATGTTGCATGTGAATCAAAAATTGTTTTAAATTATGATTTATGAATGAATTTTAAAATGAAATTTGAATTGGATTTATAATGTTTTGTGATTGTGCTATGCCCTGAAATGAAATTGTGATAAATCCATGACTTTTGAACTTGAACATTGAATTATTCGCACCATGTTATATATGAACATTTATTGTGAATTACGACTATTGCTTTATCTTGTAAATAAGCATGATTGATATGATGAATTGAATTTGGTAACATGGTGTTGGGAAAATGACTATAGTCTAAATCTTGCCATGGACCGGGCCATCAGGACGGCGTGGTTAAGGCTGATTTGATTAAAATTAGAGACTTGGAGGAGGCAGGACGGAGAGCCACTCAAGTCGGCCGAATGACGTGGTGGCACCCCACGAAAACAATTTCGGGCTAACACCAACACTATAAAAAAGTATCAATTTGCGACAAAATTTACGACAAATTTGTAAGAAAAATTCGTCCCAAACCCAATTTGCGACGAATTTTGCAACAAATTTTTTTTCGTTGCTAATAAGTTGTCGCAAAATTTTGGGACGAAAAATTAATTATTTGTCGTAAAAATTTCCAACAAATACTTTTTTGTCGCAAAATTCGTTGCAAATTTGATACGTATTTTGCGACGAATATGATTTTCATCGCAAATTTGCAACAACTCTGATTTTTGTCACAAAAATTGTGACGAATATGATTTTCGTCGCAAATTTGTGACAAATCTTGTTTTCATTGCAAATGGGCGACGAATTTGATTTTCGTTGCAAATTACCAATGAAAAATAATTCGTCGGAAATTTGCCACGAAATTTTTTTTGATGCAAATTTGCCACGAATCTAATTTTTGTCCAAATTTGTGATGAATAGGTTTTTCATAAAAAATTTTACAACGAAATACAGTTCGTGGGAAATTAGGGACGAAAAATAATTCGTCACAGAATTTGTCGCAAATTTGCGATAATTTTTTTTTCGTTGCAAAATTTGTCGCTATTACATGTCACTCCAATTCAATTTTAACAACAAAATTTGCGACGAACATAGTTTTCAGGGAGACATTTTGCGACGAATATGTATTTTTGCGACAAATATACATTTTATTGGCATATTTGGACAAATTTTCCCTATATATCCTGTTTTTATACCTATTCATCCTACCTCATCAACAACTCATCATCAAAATCATTTTTAATATCAAATTTCAGCTATCATACTCATCAATATAACTAACTATTCAATAAGATTAATAAATTAAAAAATTAACAAGAAATCATAATAGTCATATCAAAGATAAAAGTAACATCAAGTCTAAATGTTAAAATATCAATAACTATACATAACCAAGAAAATCAATGTAACAGTCAAATAACATTACACAATCTCAAGCACGACCTCCACCATCATCATCATCATCATCGAAGAAATCATCACCATCGCGAGCATTATCAGAAGGAGAAATAGAATGGGGAATCTAACTTGGAGTAGAGGCTAACTGAAAATGTTGTATGATTAACATTTGCTGCGCGCAGAACTCGTTCATTTCTTGCGTGTGCTTTGCTTGAAATTCATTGAATTCTTGATCTCTTTGCAGCAGTAAGTCCTTCAAATGGCTCATCTTTTGATTCAATTGATTTATTTCTGCCCTGACTACTGGTGGGGTGGAAGAAGATGAACCAGCGATTTTGTAAGTTCTGCTCAAAGAATCTAGCCCAACTACTCTACCCCCTTTTGGTCCACCAGTTACCTTGAGCCATGTATTCATGTTATCAATAGATGGCTCAGATCCGCCAGAATCATCACTGGCACTCGAGCTTCTGCGTGATAGCTCATCATATCTCTCCTGTATTGTCATGAGAAAAATTAAAATAAATTTACAATAACAATATAATACAAGCACATATAATCTTGATTAGATATATAATATATATATATATGAAGAAAAATAAAAAAAAAAATTAGTAATATAAATCATGAGACTATATAGGATCTAAATTATGAACATTCACATTAACATTAAATAAGTTGAAAGTTAAAAAAAAAAAGAAAAGAATCTCTATCAAGTAATTCATTAGAAATCAAAGAATCAAGTCAGCAATAAAAAAAAACTTGGGAGAGACTAACCTAATAAATTTATCTTCCTACATTGTTATGATATGTTCAACATAATATATTCAAATCAACATTGAAAATGTTCATTAAATAATTGGAAAATTTGAAATTACAAACCTTAATTGCTCTAACTTTCTCATCGCTCCAAATCTTGTCTCTTTTTTTTTTTTTAAATGTGTGCATGAAAGTATTTATGAATGAAGGCTCGGTCCCTGTTTTCTTGGCCTAAAATAAAAAAACACTGTTAGAAATAATGAAATAGTTTAAATTAAATTCAAAAATTAGTGTTTGTATAAAATTACCAATCTATTTCTATGTTCACCGATATTAATCGAGCCTCCCACATACGTCGCTGACGATTCCCCTGAATTATAAGCTTGGTTTTTTTTATTCTGCTCACTCCTTCGTTTGCTCTCCTACGATTCTCAAAAATTCACAATCATGCCCCAATTTTGCTTGGTGATACAGTTTGGTTTTTTTCCGTGTCTCTTCGCATGATTTAGAATGTGTCGGATGTTATCGTCACAGTTTTTCTTGAAAATCCTTCTTACTTCCAACTCTTCAGTCTCGTCCCAAGTGAATACTCACTGCAATAGAAAAGAACCAATTAATTATAAAGCTATTAACTTAATTTCATATATAAACTGATTGGGATAATTTACCTTGAACTCGCTCCACCATAGCTCTTTTGTTTCTTCCGGAGTGCTTGTGTAAGTCATCGAACCCCCTCCTCAATGGTTATTTACTATTCTATTAAACTCGTGAATAACATATATATAATTTGTAAATCTATCATAAAGTTGCAAACAAACAATATTAAATAAACAAGATAGTTAAAAGAATAATTTGTTTTATAAATAAAAGAAATGATACATCTGAAATTTTAAAATTTAGTACTTACGAATCTCCGTAAGGGGCGATCAACTCTCGATTGTCTTCCCTTTCAGTATATGAGTGTTCCACCGAAAGGATTGACGAAGATACATTAATAGCCATTTGTTGAGAATGCAAAGGGCCTGTAACAGAAGGGGGAGGCGAAGGTACATTGTCGGCAAGGGAATGAGATTGCGATGGTGCTGAAGCGGACTGTGATCTTCCATCACAATTTCGTCTATGACTGCCACGTCGAAACTGTCAACCATAGTATATTAACAAAAATAAAAAAAAAAATTGCATTTTCATCAAATGCATAATGAAAAACATAAATAAACTTACCATATTTAATTTGACAAATTAAATGCGACAAAAGAAGGCACCAATATGTCAAGAAGTCTTCTCTAATGACCTATAGAAGAAAAGATAGTACATTAACAAATCAAATATATAAATTTAAGAAGAAAACGGTAAATAGATAACAAATTGAGTAACGAAATTTGTAAATTAAAACTAAACTAACTTACCTACTAAAAAAAAAAAAGATTATCATATATTAAGAGAACAAAACTTACCCGTAATCAAAAATCAAAATCGTCATTGTTATCCTCATCCCCATTATGTGTCTCAAAATTAGATTTTTCAATATCATTATCATCAACATCCTCATCATCATCATCATCCTCATCATCTGTCTCAAAATTAGATTCTTCATCATCTTCTTCATGAATTTCACTTGCATCCACATCTATTACTACTCCGCTGGGATCTCGTAATGTTGGAATATTATATTCCTCGGTCTGAAATATATTGGCAACTTTCTCTTGTTGATATGCTATGTCTTCCCAATGTTCTTCAATTTTTTTTCGTGCTTTCGTTTTACAAACAGCCCACCAATCAATTTTGTTACGTTTTAAACTAAGATATGAAATATAAAATACTTGAATCGCTTGTTGTGCCAACGTAAATGGTTCATATCTTTTATACAATTTCTTATGATTTATTTCAACCAAATTAAACTGTGGATGCACCTTCACCCCTTTGACAGGATCAAACCAGTGACAAATAAATAAAACAACCTGTAATTCTGGACCAGGGTACTCTATCTCTATGATTTCATCTAACAAACCATAAAAATCATTTTGACCTCCACCATCATTGGATGACTGAATACAAACCCCACTATTCATTGTTATTTTTCCCATTCCATATTCTTCAGTATGAAAATTATACCCGTTTATGAAATATGCTGGCCAAGTTCGTACCATTGATTTTGGACCCCATGACAGATGGATTAACAATTTTTGCTCAACTTGAGCTTGATTATCATGGACCTAAAATCAAATAAATATGTTAATATATTTTAAAGTAAATATTTAAATAATTTGTAGTCTACTTATATATTTTTTGAACTATGGTACAAATTCTTCATCACAAAAACGATCAAACTCATGTGTCGAAAGTTCAGAATATACATTTTGAAAAATCTTACTATCAGAGAAAATAAATTTTAATACAAACAATTTACGACATAAGAAATACATAAAATAAAAAGTATATACTAACTCGAAATATGGCGTCACTTATGGACAGTTCAGTAAAATATATGTGTGGGCTGCCTGCCATTCTTGATCAATTAAGTATCTATGCTTACATGGTCCACTTGGTCGACCAAGGTAGTTAAAAATTAAGAATGACTTCAAATTGAGATCAACAGGACCCTCATCATTTCTCCGTGCTTTCCACCTCTTGCACTGAACGTGAGGCTCAAAATAATATGATGCAAACGTTGTTACTTCCTCCATAATATATGCATTGACAATAGAGGCTTCAACACGTGTCTTATTTTTCATTTTCTTCTTCAAATGATATAGGAATCTAATTGTAATAAAACAAAATGTATAAGAAAATTATATGTAATGAAATGAGTAATTTTATATTCATTGATAACGAAATATAAAAGATGAAAAACTCACTTTTCAAATAGATACATCCATCGAAATTGGACAGGACCTCCAACTTTCGCCTCATATGCCAAGTGAACCAAAAGATGTTCCATGGAATAAAAAAATGATGGTGGAAATATCCTTTCTAAATTACAAAAAATGATTGAAATCTCTCTCTCTAACAGTGTGTGAATGTCTTAACACTGTCGAGGAAATATCATGAAGGAAAATGCTTAACTCCGTAATAGCACCCCATACAAAATTTGGTAAGAGTTCCTTAAAAGCAATAGGAATTAGCCTTTCAATAAATATATGATAATCATGACTTTTCAAACCAATCAACTTACATTCCTTCAAATCGACACATCTTCCAAAATTTGAGACATAACCATCAGGAAACATCAATGATTTCAACCATTCACAAACAATCCGTCTCTGATTCTTATTCAATGTATAAACTGCCTTCGGTTTTAGTCCCTTACAACTTTCATCGACATCAAGAGTGGGTCGTTTACAAAGGAGTCGCGTATCTTTTCTTGCATTCAAGTTGTCTTTCATTTTCTCAGTGATATCCATCACTGTATTTATCAGATTATCAAAGACATTCTTCTCGATATGCATTACATTGAGATTATGATGAACCAAATGACTCTTCCAATATGATAAATCCCAAAATATACTCTGTTTAGTCCATTTATGCGAATGACCATAGCCATATGTTGTACCATGTGGCTCTTTAATAACAGATGAAAAGTTAATGACTCTATGCCAAATTTGTTCACCGGTTAATCTCAATGGAGGAGGTGTTCTTTCAATTCTATTCTTAGTGAATTCTTCTTTATTCCTTCTAAATTTATGAGTTAACGGTAAAAATTGTCTGTGACAATTAAAATAACTTGCTTTCTTCCCATTTTTCAATCTGAATGACTTTGATATCTCCGTACATATTGGACATTCTAAAATCCCAGCGGTACTCTATCCCGATAACATACCATAAGCCGGAAAGTCATTTATGGTCCAAAGAAGAGCAGCCTTCATTACAAACATCTGATTGGTATGAACATCATATGTAGAACACCTTCATCTCATAGTTGTTTCAACTCCGCAATTAATGGTTGCATGTAAACATCTATTAACTTCTTCGGATTTTGCGGGCCAAGCATGACCAATGTTAAAAACATATACGGTGTCTTCATGCACATACCGGGTGGAAGATTATACAGAGTTAAGATAATTGACCAACAATAATAAATTCTTCCTGATTTGCCAAATGGAGCAAATCCATCAGCACAGAGACCTAATCTAATATTTCGAGTCTCTCTCGCAAACTCAGAATATGTTTATCAAAATATTTCCAAGCCTCTACATCTGAAGGATAACATATTAACACCTCTTCTGTTTCATGATTTGCATGCCAGGTCATGTGTTCAGTAGTGGTCTCAGATGTATAAAACCTTTGTAATTCAAGAGTTAAAGACAAATAAAACATTTGTCTATATGATTTACGTAGCTTATTATGACCCGACCACCTAGTGCTCTTGTATCTACATTGATTACAAAATTTACAAAAATCTGCATCTTTATCATCTCCCCAATATAGCATACAACTATCTCTGCAAATATCAATTCTTTCCACTGGAAGACCTAATTCTTTCACCAGCTTTTTCATACTGTAGAAATCATTGGGCATAATGTGATCACGCGGCAATACTTCTCCAATAACTTGAACAAAATCATTAAAACAATCCTCAAACACATTATGCTCTGCCTTGACGTTTAATAGTCTTGTGGTTAGAGATAGCTTAGTGTGGTTGTCACAACTAGCCCATAAAGGTTCATCTACAGCTCTTAACACTTCCTGAAATTGGAAAGATGATTGATTATTCACATTTTCATCAACACCTAGTACTCTACCTCCTCCAATGGTGATGCATAACTAGTATACCCCAATTCAAATGTTGGAGCAAAACTAGAACTTCTAGCGCTCGGTTCGGGAACAAAATTCGAAACAAAATTCTGACCCGCTGCATCAATTACCATCTTCTTATATGGATTCAATTGATCATAATAACTCTGATCCCCACTAACTGAGAATTGTCTGTTTCGTCCATACTCCTCATCAGAAATGAATGGTTCACCATGACGTGTCCAATTATAGTAATTCGGGGTAAAACCAAATCTACAAAGATATTCCCTAACTTTATCACACTACAAAAATTTATCATTACGACACCTTCTATACGGACACCTTAGCTTACTCTCATCCATAAAATCAACATGACTACAAGCAAAATCTAAAAATTGTTCCAATCCAAAAATAAACTTATCAGTTAAATCTCAACGATTAGATAAGTTCTTTTTATACATCCAACTTCTTTTATTCTGCATTTTTCATGTCTCCAAATTTAAAATTTTTAAAATATTAATAAAAACTACTAAAAAAACTATTAAATCATCAATAATAATAACATCATTAATTCCAACTAAGTTCATATAACAATAAACAATAACGTTAATTGCATAAAAACTTAACGTTAATTTCACAGAATAAATTAAATATTATAAAAGTAACGTTAATTTCACAAAACTCAACATCATCAATAATACTAACCTTAATTTCACAAAAATTTAATATAATAATAAATAATATTATAAACTTAATTAATATCAAACAAATTAACTAAATTATTACAATAACATTAAATATTACCATATAATCAAACAAAGTATAAAATATTGAACATTTAACAATATTAATTATTTAACTAATTAAAATATGATTTACTATAACCATCACTGATGATTGTTAACATAATGTTTCACCTAATCAATTATTAGCACTTTCGATTCTAATCTTATATAAAAAATTAAAATTAGCAAATCCAGTAAAATCATTAAATCAACCACTAAATACAATAAAAACAAACTAATAAAGAAATAAAAACAATACAAACATACAAATTAAAATAATTGCATTTTTCAATCATTACAGTACAAATTAAAACTTTTTGCACCAGCAAATAATAATTCACCAACGGGCTTAGATATCACCAGCAATAGCTTCCAATCCAAATATTCAAGAATCGCAAACCTTAACACATCAAAAACAATTATAAATAACTAATATATTATTAAAACAACATTATAAAAAACATTTTTTTTAAATAACAATTGTCAAAAAATGAAAAAAAATAATTATTTACAATAGTAGCAATGTCGGGCCGGGTTGGGCCCACACCAATGGGTCAGGCCGGCTAGGCCGTGCATGGGCCCAGCTCCATGGGCCAAGCATGAAGGAGGCCAGCGGCCCCTGCTAGGGGCTGGGCAGCACAGGGGCCAGGGTCCCTGCATGCGGCTGGGCAACGCAGGGGCTAGCGGCCCCTTGCAGCGGCTGGGCCGCGCAGTGGCCAGCGGCCCCTGCTCGTGGTTGGGCAGTGTAGGAGCCAACGGCCCCTACTCGCGGTTAGCTAGCGTAGGTGCCAGCGGCCCCTGTGTGAGGCAGGGCTGCGCAGTGGCCAGCAGCCCCTGCGCGAGGCGGGGATACACAGGGGCCAGCGGCCCCTTCGCGTGGCTAGGCCGTATAGGGGCGGCAGCCCCTTGCCGCGACTGGCTCACGAAGTCCAAATCCGGCGGTCAACCACCAGATCTGCCATCTATAGTGGTCGAGAGAGAGAGAGAGAGAGAGAGAGAGAGAGAGAGAGATTACCTATCACTATCGCAGATCTGGCATCCCTTCCGACATCCCTTCATAGAACGACCTTCACGGCTATACGAAAATGAACAAAGCAAGAGAGAGAGAGAGAGAGTGGATGAATGGCAATGAAGAAAGAAATCGTTTAAGTGTGGGAAGATAACGAAATTAGGAACAAAAATTTGTTGTCCCTAAAGTCGTCGCAAATCAGGGACGAAAAAAAATTCGTCCCTGAATCAGGGACAAAAATTAAATTTGTCCCTAAATCAGGGACGAAACAGAAACGAAATTTATTTTCGTCCCTAATTCAAGGACAAAAAAAAATTCATCCTTGAATCAGGGACGAAAATTAAATTCATCCCTGAATCAAGGACGAAAAATAAATTAGTCCCTGAATCAAGGACGAAAAATAAATTCGTCCTTGAATCAGGGACAAAAAATAAATTCATCCGTGAATGAGGGACGAAAATTAAATTTCGTCCCTGATTTAGGGACGAAAAGAAATTTCGTCCCTAATTAAGGGTCGAAAAATAAATTCGTCCCTGAATCAGGGACGAAAAATAAATTCGTCCCTGAATCAGGGACGAAAATTAAATTCTGTCCCTGATTCAAGGATGAAAATTAAATTCATCCCTGAATCAAGGACGAAAATTGAATTCCGTCCCTGATTTAGGGATGAAAAGAAAATTCGTCCCTGAATCAGGGACGAAAATGAAATTTCATCCTTGATTTAGGGATGAAAAATAAATTCGTCCCTGACTCAGGGACGAAAACTACTTTTTTGTCGCTGATTCAGGGACGAAAATTATTTTTGTGGTTGATTTAGGGATGAAATTTAATTTTCATCCCTTTTTGGGGACAAAATTTATTTTCATCCTTGAATTAGCGACGAAAGTTTTTTTCATCGCTAAAATCTGTGACAAAAGAATTTTTTTGTCGTTAAATTTGCTATGAAAATATGTTTTCGTCGTAATTTACAACGAATAATTTTTTTCTTTACCGTTTGCAACGAATTTTGCAACGACACTTATGGTTTGTGATAAATAATTCCTTGAATATACTAAAATAAAAACTACATGGACAAACTATTAACAATATTTGCATATGATGATATAATTATATAAAATATTCAATATATTGATCATTAATTAACACGTATTTATACTTTAATTCTTAATTTAATGAATCGAATACTTAAACAAATTTATAAGATTTTAGCAAAAATGAATGTATATTTTTATCATTATATGAAACATTTGAATTAACAGAAAATGAATATATTAATAAAAAAGATTACACTATATTATCATTCTTCTATATAAACAGAAGATGAATGAATTATTTTTTATTAAAAGTTATTGGTTTTGTGAACATCTTAAGATTCTCGAAGCTATCAATGCATATCATCATTTACAAATCGTTTATTAATTTTAGTAAATGTTACTAATACAAGTAATTAAAAGCGGAAAATTAATTTTAGCAACGAATTTTGCCACAAATGTGATATTTGTCGCTAATTGGCAACAAATTTAGCGATAAATAATCGAATTTTTTGCGACGAATAAAAATATTTGTTACTAAATTTGTGACGAATTCTAAATTCGTCGCAAATTTAGGGACAAATTCGTTTTTGTCCCAAATTTAGGGACAAATTGGGAAATTCGTCGCAAAAGTTTGGGACGAATAAGTAAATTCATCACAAATTTAGGGACGAATTTTTAATTCGTTGCAAAGTTTGGGACGAATTATAATTTCGTTGCAAATTTAGCGACGAATTTTGAAATTTGTTGTAAATTTAGCAACAAATTTTTTTTCATCGCAAATTGGCAACGAATTTTGCGCAAAAAGTTTTTGTCGAAAATTAGAGACAACTTTTGTAACGAAAAGTTTTTTTTTTGCTAAATTATCAACAAAAATTTTTTTGTTGTTAAAATCATGGCTAATTTGTGACGATAGCCTTTTTTGTCGCTAATTTTATTATAGATTTGCAATGAATATTTTTCGTTGCTAAAATTCATCGCTGAATTCCTATTTTTTTGTAGTGCAAGGAGAAGGGATTCTATGAAAATCGTAAAAATAAAATCCCTTGGCAGATTCTACCAACAACTATTGGTAGGAAAGTGATTTCGACGAACCCCAAAATTATAAAAATGAAAGTTTAAATTGTTTGATTTGTAAATCTGAGTTACGGTGGTTTGAAATGAATTGTTTTATGCAAATAGTTTCAATTGTTGTATTGTACTATATTTAACATGTACCTTTGACACCACCACCCATACCCCTCATTCATGTTCATCAAGCCACTGCTTTCCACTCACTAAGTATATATAATACTCTCACTCCTCTCTTTAATTTTTTTAGAGGAAATGTAGACTTGGACTAGTACCAGCTGGACGGAAATCTTTTGGCGACCTATGATAGATATTGGTGATGTGAATTTTATTTTGGGATTGATGTAGTATAATCCTTGGAAGGAAATTTTTGTACTTTTTATTTTTTTTGGATTTGTTAAATACTTGCTTTGTATTCTTTAGGTAAGTATTTGAAAAATCCATACTTTTATGATGAAGAATTATATTTTCTTGTTTTAAAAATTTCTTTTGCAAACTTAGTTACCTTCATTGGGACATTTGAGTTACATGGTGAATTTTGAGTATATTTGGACTACAAGAATTTTATGTAAATGTTGGGAATTGTCTGGAAGGTCGAGTTGGCCAAATTTTATGCGTGCTTGAACAAGGATGGACCGGGTTGGTCCTTTGATTGTGAAACGTATGCATGTTTGTTTATTTGAATGTTAAATGATTTTGAAAAATTGTTGGATATCCAAATGCCTTATGGTATCACAGGACAAGGAGTGGAGTTCACACATATTTCAGGGTAAGCAACAGTTGTTACATACTTAACGGGAGAGTCAGGGCGTGATAATTCTATTGGTATCAGAGTTTAGGCTCACAATTTTAAATGTGTAAAGGTTTAAGATGTTCCCAAATGTCCCCGAAGGTTCTTAAAAAGTTTTAAAAGCCTTTTTCTTTTGAAAATTCAGATTTTAAAAAACTTTTCAAAGGATGTACAAAAACCTTCCATGGATTCTTAAGCACTGGGATCAATCTTATTTTTAGGGGGTTAAATACCTAGCCAAATGTCGAAATTAGTGAGCTAAAGATAGTGTTTCTTCTTATAGGAATCATGCCTTCTAGGCCAAAGATGAGGAATGTTAGTGAGATTCCTCCTTCCGAGCACGGGGATGAATCATCCTCGTATGCTCTAACTTCTCCTCCAACTGTAACTAGTGCTCACCTGACACCCACAACTGGGATTCCTCCACCGCCACTCGACGCACTCCGATAATGGACCAAGTGGTGGAATATTTATGGTACTCATATTCAAACCCCTCCTCAAGCGCTAATTCCTTCTCCACCAAGGCCAACCATTCTAGGGTTTGTCAAGCACCCAAGAGGTGCTATCAATACAGAAAGGAGGGCTATTTTCGTAACATTTGCCTAGAAGTGGGACGGGGAGCTTAGTCAAGTCGAGATCAGCCTAGTGGATTCTATGGACAGTCAAGCCAACAACCCTACCTCACCTCTTGATGTTACACCACAAATGGGGACTGGGAGCAATACAGTAGCTTCTCCGACCCAGCATCTACAAACAAAGGCTTAGACCACAATTTATGCAATAACCAATGAGGATGCCCAAAATAACCCCGACATAGTCACAGATAAATTTTTTAGAACTTGAACTAGATGATTTAGAGATTTGAATATAAATATTATGAGATCATAATTGCATGATTTTGAACTTGAGGCATATTAGAGATACTACATGATATTGAGGTGATTGGAAATAACTCTAATGTTTGATGATAGCTATGGTGGCATTGAGGAGTAAAAATTTTGAATGAGTTTGGGTTAAAAAAAATTGAAATTTAATTCTTATTCTTCGTATATAGGTATGATAAAAATTTTTGAAGTCGATGCCCGTGTTTTAATTGATAAAGGATCAAATAATTCTTCTGTGATCATGGAGTTCGCTAAGCACTTTGAAAGGCCTTTAACGCCATTTGAAGAGGAGTTATTGGTTGTCACTCCTTTGGGGGAATGGTTGAACAGGGACACTATGTATAAGGTGTGCGAAGTAGTAGTAGAAGGTGAAATTCTTGAAACGGACTTGATCCGTAGAGATGAGGGACTTTGATACCATATTGGCATGGATTGGCTACACCCTCATAGAGCTTCAGTGAATTGTTTTACTAAGGAGGTGGAGTTCCGTAGACCGAGATGTCCTCCACTTGTATTCACTGGTGAACGGTGAATTTTACCAAGTTGTGTAATCTCGGCATTGGAGGCACGGAAATTAGTGCATAAGGGTTGTGAGACTTACCTGGCACACATTATCGACACCACTATGCAGAGTCCAGAATTGGTAGATGTTTTAATGGTGAATAAGTTTTCAGATGCTTTCCCGTATGAGTTACCCGGCTTGCCTCCAATTTGAGAGTTCGATTTTGCTATCGATTTGACTCCCACCACCGTACCTATTTCAATCCCTCCATATCGGATGACACCTGCAGAGTTAAAAGAATTAAAAGTCCAACTTCAAGAGTTATTGGACAAGGGTTTTATACGACCGAGTACCTCACCATGGGGCACTCCGGTTCTATTTGTGAAGAAGAAAGATGACACCCTCTGGTTGTATATCGACTATCGACAGCTGAATAAGGTGACCATTAAGATTAAATACCTCTTGCTGAGAATTGATGATTTATTCGATGAACTGCAACGAGCGAGTGTCTTTTCGAAGATCAATTTGAGGTTCAGTTATCATCAGTTGAGGATAAAGGATGATGATATCCACAAGACTGCGTTTAGGACATGGTATGGGCACTGTGAATTTTTGGTAATGCCCTTCGGTTTGATGAATACTCCCGTAGCTTTCATGGACCTCATAAACCAAGTCTTCCATTCCTACCTTGACAAATTCATCATAATTTTCATTGACGACATCTTGGTGTATTCCAAAAATGATGAGGAACACTCAGAACATCTTTGGATTGTGCTACAAACTCTTTGAGAGAAGCAACTATATGCCAAGCTCTCCAAGTGTGAGTTTTGGCTTAGAGAGATTGGCCTCTTAGGGCATATTGTATCCGAAAATGGGATATTTGTTGACCCGAAGAAAATAGAGGCAATTCTGAGATGCGAACAGCCCAAGAATGTTACTAAGGTGAGAAGTTTCCTCAAATTAGTAGGGTATTACCAAAAATTTATAGAGGGTTTTTCCAAAATTACAGCTCCACTGTCTAATTTGACATGGAAGGAAGCTAAATTTGAATAGAGTGATAAATATGAGCAGAGTTTTTAAGAACTCAAGATGAGACTCACGTCCACTCTTATACTTACTCTTCTTACTGGTGGTGGCGACTATATGGTTTATAATGACGCCAGCAAATAGGGGTTGAGATGTGTTTTAATACAAGGTAATAGAGTCATCGCCTATGCTTCTCGACAGTTGAAGAAGCATGAATTAAATTACCCTACCCATGATCTAGAACTTGCTGCTATTGTGTTCGTTTTGAAGATTTGGTGGCATTACTTATATGAAGCCACATGCAGAATCTTCACCAATCATAAGAGTCTCAAGTATTTGCTCACTCAACAGGAGCTCAATTTGAGGCAAAGGAGGTGGTTTGAGCTGATCAAAGATTATGATCTGGTGATTGACTATCACCCAAGCAAGACAAATGTTGTTGCAGACACCCTAAGCCACAAATCCTCTTCTTCTTCCTATGGGAGCTCTTATCTCGTATGTTTAGTAGGACACCATACACTTGGAGTCAAGCTGGCTAATGTTGAACATGGTATGTTGTTGGCTAGATTCGAGGTACAACTAACCTTAGTGAACCGTATTAAGGAGCTTCAAGCAACTGATGAGGAGTTAAAGGGGATAGTGGAAAAGGTTCACAAGGGTGAAGGTGGTGATTTCCATATTCGGGAGGATGGCATGGTGGTATATGGGAAACGGATTTGTGTTCCCAAGAATGATGAGTTTCGAAGAGCTATATTTAAAGAGACATACTCTTCACTTATGCTATGCATTCTGGAAGCACTAAGACGTACAGAACCATCAAAGAAACCTATTGGTGGTTGAGATTAAAGTGAGAAATAGTCGAATTTGTGGCAAGGTGTCTTGTGTATTAACAAATCAAGGCTGAACATCAGAAACCGGCCGAAATGCTTCAATTATTGTCTATACCCAAATGGAAATGGGAGCACATCACCATGGATTTCATAGTAAGATTGCCATGTATTCTGAGCTATCATGATGCTATTTCGGTAATAGTTAACAGGCTCACTAAATCAGTATATTTTCTTCCCATCCAGAACACTTACTCTTTGGAGAGGTTGGCTAAATTGTATATTGATAAGATTGTCTGACTCCATGGGGTTCCAGTGTCGATTGTATCAAATCGTGATCCCTGATTCATGTCTCGATTTTGGTCTAAACTTCAAGAGGCTTTAGGGATAAAACTTAAGTTTAGTATCGCTTTCTATCCTCAAACTGATGGGCAATCTGAGTGTACAATTCAAACATTAGAAGACATGCTGAGAGCATGTGTTATGGATTTCCATGGGAGTTGGGATAGGCACCTCCCATTAGTTGAATTTGCATATAATAATAGCTATCAAGTTATTATTAGGATGCCTCCCTATGAAGTGCTTTACGAAAGGAAACGCCATACACCTTTTTATTGGGATGAAGTTGGAGAGAAAAAGATTAAAAGTGTAGAGTTAATTGAGGTAACCGTAGAAAAGGTGAAGGTGATTCGGGCAAGGATGAAGGTGGCTCAAGATAGGCAAAAGAACTATGCTGACAAAAGAAGAAGACCTCTGAAATTTGAGGTTATAGACATGGTTTTCTTGAAGATATCACCTTGGAAGGGTATAATTCGATTCCAGAAATGAGGTAAATTGAACCCTCATTACATTGGGCCTTTCAGGATCCTCGAGAAGATAGGAGAGGTAGCCTATCGACCAGAATTACCTTTGGATTTGGAAAAAATTCATGATGTGTTCCATATCTTAATGTTAAAGAAGTATTTGTCGGATCCCTCACACGTATTAGAACTCCTTCGATAGAATTGAATCCAGATTTGAGTTTCAAGGTGCAGCCAGTGCAAATCTTAGATCAACAACTCAAGCAATTGAGAAATAAACAAATCCATATGGTGAAAGTGTTGTAGAGAAACAACCAAGTGGAAGAACAGACTTGGGAGACTAAAGAATCAATGCGGAAACAATACCTGCACCTTTTGATGTATAAATTCTATTTTGAATTCCGAGAATGAAATTTGTTTTCAGAGAGTTAAGTGTTGTAAAACTGGAAATTCGATATTAGAAAATTTTTATTTAATTTATTGTTAAATTTAGAGAAAATCGGATTTGTAATCGAATCCGGAGTTTGGATGTAACACCGGAAAATTTAATGTTTTGATTTTTCCATCTCACTTAAGTGCCAAGTGTGGGAAATTGTCAAATTTTGATCTTTTATATAATTCCAAAAATAATTTGTAAGCGGATAAATAAATTATAGATTATATAATTAACAAAGAATGAATTGGGTTGGTGATGTATATCTTTTTGGAGGAAGTTGGAGAGTATGAGACCAAACCTAAGTAAATGCAATTTGAGGAAGCACAAGTCAATTCATACATGAACAAATTGAATGGTACAATGGTAAGTTGAATGGAAATTCTGAGTGGTGAATTGATTCACAAATAAGGTGAATCAATTCATGTGAGAGGATGTGGAAGAAGAAAAATCGACTTGGATGAGAAAAAAATAAAAGAGGAATCGATTCATGTGAGGAAAGAAAGGGAGAATTCGACTCACAAATTTAAGTGAGTCGATTTACTAGTGTGCAAAACACACCTTCTGAGGCTTGAGCTTCATAAATCGACTCATGCAAGTGATGAGTCGAATTGGTTGAGGCAAAATGAAGAGCCAAATCGACTTGCACAATGGACAAGTCGATTTGGAGAGAGAACAAAGCAAGGTTCTGAGGCTTAAAGGTGGTAAATTTAATGGGGCAAGGGATGAGTCAATTTGTGTGAAGAGAAAAGGAAGGGAAATTGATTTGTAAAAGGGAAATGAGTAGATTTGGGATTGTCTGTAGGCAAAGTTCTAAGGCATTGGCAAGGTCAGTCGATTTGTGCTCTTGGACAAATCGATTCACGTAGCATTTCAGAAGGATTTCTAAGGCTCAGCAGGCATGAATCGACTTGGCAAGCACCCAAATAGATTTAGTTTTGACAAGTTGAGTAGATTCACATAGGTAGCAAGTCGATTTGACCCTTAAATACACACACGCATGAATTAATTTGTAAAGCATACGAATCGACTAGTGCACCCAGTGAGACTATGAAATAACCAAAATGCTTTCTAGACTCAATAAAACTGAAAAATTCAGAAGGGGCAAGATGGTAATTTCAGCTCCTCAATTAATAGAAAATGAGCAGACCCATTTTATTTATTTTATCTCATTTTTCTCTCCGCCCTCATTCATTCCTCTCAGCAGCTCTCTCCTCTCTCTACATTTACTTCCCCTTCTTCACACCTCGGTTGATTTCTCTCCTACCAAATCAACTAGTCTCTACTTAAATTCACTCGATAGATTTCCAAAATTCTCATTCAACCTTTGAGATAGAGGATTGAATGGAAGAATCTATGGCTACTCAACGGACAAAGAAAGCTAGGATTTTTGAAACCCAACCTCCAAAATTCTATCCAACCCCAAAATTAAGGTAATTTCTCCTCCGTAATCTTGGGTTTAGCTTCTTTGATACTAGATTGAATTGTATTGTTGAGATTGATGGAATTTCAATTGGAAGTCAAAACCCTAGATTCATAAATAAGGAAAATTCGGGAAAAATGGAATGAAAAATTTTATAAAGGTCCGAATGATGTGCAAATAGTGGAAATAGAATCTACATTCATGAATGTGAGAAATTAGGGTTTGTACAAAATTAGAAAAAATCCATAAACCCTAAAATAATCATAAATTGACATTGAATTTGTGATTATTGGTTTAGGAAGGCCAATTGAAACTTGAGAAGGATTTCATTGGAATAAATTTTGGAATTGAGATTGAATACCCTCCTAAGAAGTGAGTGGATGGCTATGTTGCATGCGAATGAGAAATTGTTTTAAATTATATTTTATGAAATGAATTTTAAAATGAAATTTGAATTAGATTTATAATCTTTTGTGATTGTGGTGTACCCTGAAATGAAATTATGATAAATCCATGACTCTTGAGCCTAAACATTAAATTATTTACATCATGTTATATTTGAACATTTATTGTGAATTGTGACTATTGCTCTATCTTGTAAATGAGCATGATTGGTATGATGAATTGAATTTGGTAACATAGTACTGGAAAAATGACTATAGTCTAAATCTTTCCATAGACCAGGCTATCGATGCGGTGTATTTACGACTGATTTGATTAAAATTAGAGGCTTGGAGGAGGTGGGATGGAGAGCCACTCAAGTCGGCTGGGTGACGTGGTGGCACTCCATAAAAACAATTCCAGACTAACGCCAAAGAGAGGGGATTCTATGAAAATCGTGAAAACAAAATCCCTTGGCAGATCCTACCAATGGCCATTGGTAGGAAAGTGATTTTAGCAGACCTCAAAATTATGAAAATAAAAGTTTAAATTGTTTGATTTGTATTTCTAAGTCATGGTGGTATGAAATGAATTGTTTTATACAAATAGTTTTAATTATTGCATTGTACTATACTTAACATGTATGTTTGTCACCATCACCCTCACCTCTCATTCATGTTCATCATGCTATTGTACTCTACTTACTGTGTAGTTATAATACTCACTTCTCTCTTTAAATTTTTCAATGGAAGTGTAGACATGGAATAGTGCTGACTGGACAAAAATCTTTTGGCAACCTATGAAAGGTATTGGTCATGTGAATTTTATTTAGGGATTAATGTAGTATGATTCACGGAAGAAAATTTTTGTACTTTTCATTTTGTTTGGATTTGTCAAATACTTGCTTTGTATTCTTTAGGCAAGTATTTGAAAAATCCATACTTTTATGATGAAGAATTATATTTTTTTGTTTTAAAAATTTCTTTTACGAACCTAGTTGCCTTCATTGGGACATTTAAGTTATATGGTGAATTTTGAGTATATTTAGACTATTAGAATTTTATGTAAATGTTGGCTATTTGAATGGTTAAATGATTTTGAAAAATTGTTGGATATACAAAAGCCTTGCGGTACCACAGGACATGGAGTGGGCACTACAAAAAAAGGCTATTAACAACAAATTTAGTGACGGAAATTTTATAATAATTCGTCACTAAAAAATTTAGCGATGAATTTAGTAACGAAATACTTTCGTCACTAATTTCATGACTGAAATTAGCGACAAAAATGATAATTATCGCGAAAATTGACGACAAATTCCTATTTTTGTCACTGAATTCAGCGACAGATTCTAATCTTCGTCACTAAATTTAGTGACAGAAATATAAATCCGTCACTAAATTAAGTGACGAAAATAGGAATCTGTCGTCAAATTTCGTGACAGATATAAATTTTAGTTACTAAATTTCACGACGAAAATAGGAATCCGTTGCTAAATTCAGTGATGGAAATGAATTTTCTTTGTTGAATTTAGCGATGGATTCCTATTTTCGGTCGCTGACTTTAGCGACGGATATACATTTCCAGCACTAAATTTACCAACGGATTCTCATTTCCATCACTGAATTTAGCAACTAATTTTGGTTTCCGTGACTAATTTTAACGACAGATTTTGATTTTCGTAGCTAAATTTAGCGATGGATATATATTTTCGTAGTTAAATTTAGTGATGGAAATAGTTATCCGTCGCTAAATTTAGCCACGAAAATAAAAATCCGTCGCTAAATTTAACGACGGATATCATTACCGTGGCTACTTTATAAACGAAAACAATATGGCTTAACGACGAATTTAGCGACGGAACTATAAATTTAGGAAAAAAATTTTGCTATTTTTCATATTATTCCTTGTTGAAAAAGAAGTCTCCTGCCCATAATCAGATTCTAATTCAGCCAATAATAATCACAATATCCATCTAACTTGATAATCAACATAATATCAATAATTACATTCCAACATAACAAACTTAAAAATTTTCCAATCCAACTATTAATATCTAACTTAAAAATTTTTTAATCCGACTATCAATCCAATCACAAAATGTCAATAACTTACAACAAAATGTCAATAGAAACAAACATCAATATAGTTTAACATACAATATCCAAAAAGATACTAATAATATCATCCAACAAACATCAATCAATCATCGTACGCATCGTTATCGGGATCATCAGTAGGAAGTATAGAAGGGGGAACCTGACTCTGGGAGGGGAGAAACTGACTTGCATCCAATTTGAGGTGTTGAAAGATAATTCGTTGTGTTTCCTCAAGTGATTGTTGCGTGACCTCAAGTAAATGTTTGATTTCTTTGATTTCATCATCTTTCTTTGCAAGTTGCTCCTTGAGTTCCTTGATTTTACTTAGTTTCGCCTGTCTCCTTGAAGCAGTCGCGGTGGAGAAAGATGGGTCAGGTGTGTATATTCTACTCAATGATTCCATCCCAACTATTCTTTCTTTTTTCACCCCACCAGATGCCTCTAATCACAAAACCATGTTATCAACAAACGATTCAGATGAGGCACCACCATTAGCACTAGAATGAGTCAATACGAGTTCATTATATCTCTCCTGCATTATCATAATGAAAAAGAAAATAAAATAGACCGATATAAAACATAGCTATGAAAAGTCAAGGCAGTCATACATATCACATATAGCAAGAATACAGTGACTAATTTGTAACCAAGCAACTATTACACAATCCTTACTTAGTAAAAGGTCACCATCTTTTATTCACTGGGATCTAAAAAAAAAAATAGGGGGAAAAATACAGTGGCATAGAAAAGCATTCAAGGTCTTGATGAAATTCCTGTATGGGTTCAGTTGTTTCCCTTCCTGTATAAAAAAAATATACAGTGCCATGTAAAAAAAGGGGGGAAATACAGTGCAATTCCTGAATGGGTTCAATTGTTTCCCTTCCTTTTTTTGGTTCTGAAATCGTTCCTGATCTGTTCATGAATGATTTTCTTTTGAACTTTTTTGCATTGACATAAATAGAAGTTCTATCAGCTGTGATGACAACTTTTTTCTCACTCGGGAAGTGAAAATCAGTATAAGGTTTATATTTTTTATGTGAAAATCAGTATAACGTTTATATTTTTAGAAACCTTTTTGTCTTTCATTGTACAATTCAAGGGACAATTCTCGGATTCTCTTATCCTTCTCTGCAAGGAGTATGATCTTTGGTCAGTTAGCATAAACCTCATTAACTTCTAGTGGACATTATTCACTAAAGAAAAGGTTCCTCCCGCATTATAATGCTACTTTTTGGACTAATACAAAGAAGAAATGTGCAAACTCATTCACTTTGCTCAGTGTAGGAGTATGTATATCAGCATTTAGTCATGCTCGATGAAACCTTATAACTACCCAGAAGGCTACAACTTTTGCTAACATTCAAGGATATAACTGCCCAGAACATTTAAAAGGACAGGAACTGAACTGATAATTTTAATATTCTATGAAAGGTGTTTCAATAACAATGTCATGTCCAAAAGCTTGGCCAAAGGAAAAAAGGAATGCTACGCCCAAAAAATTGAGGTCAATATTTCACAAAACATATTTTAATCTTACACAAACAAAGTCAGAGGATAACATTCCCTAAACATACTCTTTCTTCACTCTTTAATTGAAAAACTTGCAATCAAAAGTAGTAAGTTGAGTAAAGAACTAAAGCAAGCCAGCTAGCCTATTACATGATGAGCAAACATCCACACATGCGTGATGGTGGATTGCATGATGTTTTTCTAGGGGGTACTTGTGTGTGTGTGAGTGAGAGAGAATTGGGGAAGCCCAAAAGACTATTTATTTTTTTATTATTTATTTATAGGGCATTGTAAGAGAGAATGGGGGAATGATTTGGGATCATTGAATCCAACTTTAATAACAAATAAAATCATCTTGGAATATGGATGGGAGACCAAAGATGATGGATGAGATATTTTGAGGTCATTCATGTTTGAATGGGACAAATCTGGTCGGCCACAACCAAATCCGGCTTGTGACGGATGAAGATCTAAGCATATTACTACTAAACAAACCAAATTAGCACCCCAAATAAATTAGGACCTTATACCTAACAAAACTGTGAGTACCAAATTACAAAGCACTTTTCTTTTTAATTATTTTTTATCATGGGGGATACTGGTTTGTTCATTGGGGGTAGGGATCATGGAGGAAAAAAAATTACAAATTTTTGGCTTTGTTTCTGCATGCGAGAGTTGATCTTTGGGTGCATTAATGATTAATCGGGGAACTCTTTTTTCCATTTCTTCTGCTTTTAATATGGGAAAAGTAAGCTTTAGCCAAGGAGAATTGCATCTTTTGAATATCACATTCTGGGATTGCATAGGTATTGCATTTGACAATTTGAATCATATCTTGTACAATTTTAGCCTTATCCTGTACAAGTCATAGGTATTAATGCCCTTTGGCTTTATCGACTTCTACTCATTTCTATTGTGTTATCTAATCCTTGACTGATGGTGGTAGACACATTCAACAAGCAATTAAATTGTCAATATTACTTGCTTAACTTTACAAAGGTGGACCAATGTTCGATCTTCTAGACCATAGGATAAGCTGCATGATGAAACACCAAAAAGATCTCTCTACGTAACTCTCAGCATCAACTTATTTAGCAAATTGAAGTATATGTTTATAACAAATAAATGAACCAGACTTAACACCTTAGTAGTCTCTTAACAGTATCTCCCTATTTTATTACAAAAAGCAATTGTAAACCCTTTCTTCACAGTTTTACTTTTTTAAAACAAATAGCCAACCATAATATTTCTTCAAAACTTCTTTTGAAGCCAAAAGCTTAATCTCCAAAGAGCTTTGCAGAACATAAACTAATGATATCTAACTTTTGAACTCGTACACCTCTGGCCTCTATCATCCTTTCTTATAAATAGTTCTTTCCTTCTAAAGCAATTAAGTGATGCCCTAGCACAATGTAAGGATAAGAAATGAAGAAAGCCTTTCACATTTTTCTATTGATATCGCAACTCTATGACAAGGAGAAGCATCCTTGGCCAATAATAAGTCTAAGCTTTCCTCCTTAATAGGGTGCAAGATGCAACATTTGCCTTTTTCTAGATAGTGTATGTTCGATAAGTGTTCTAGATAGTATATGTTCAAATATATATAAGACCTAGATTTAGACATGCCACATCTCTTATGTCACACCCCGATCCTCGATCTGAGGTCGTAAGCAGCCGCCCGTCACCCCGTATGATACCACCTCACGACACACATACTGAGACAACGAAGGCTATTATCAACACCTGTACAAAACTGTTTAAAACCTATTTTCCTCAAAATATCATTTCCCAAGTAATGGACATAAAATGCAAAACAATGCCTCAATGCATAGTTATACAGCACGTCTGAGAGTTTCAATTACATTACATAATATAATTACAGTCATCCCAATATAAATATACAATGGTCATTTTATAGAACTCAAATATGTACATCATCATTAAACACATCAATCCAACATCATTAAATATAACACTATGGAAGAATGGTTGATACCATACCTAAGTCCAAAGTCTCCAAATATGAAGCAAGTGTGTCAAACTCACTCAACACGTCTCTCTGCCAAGTCTATAACTGAAAATCAGAGAAAAATGAAAGGTGAGTATTATAGGGAAATACTCAGTGAGTGAGGGGATCGACAATATGTTTTCAATCATAAGTGTGAGCATGGAGTGTCAAAATACATTTCGAAGTATAATGATTTCGAAACCAATATGGCATTTCCAAAATCAAGTTATCACATATCACACATCGTAGTGTCAAAGGATGCATCCATTTACAATTCCAAAATCATATAGAGTTTGCCAATAAAACATTCCCTGTAATGGTCTATCTCGACTAATGAAGGGCGCATTGAGAGTTTTTCATATACAAGTACATAAAATTTAGCTCTCTACCCCAACGTTGGCCACAGACTTTACCCAAGTGCTTGACAGTGGCGTAACACATGTCCTCCCCACATTTGGTTCAACCGGCTAGCCCGTGTCTATACGTATGTATACCCAACAATCAAGTATAGTATCTCACTCGGAGCTAGATTGTGGCGTAACACACATTCTCCCCAAATTTTGGTTCATCCAAGCGCAATTATACATCTCACAATCACGACATTTGTGGATACCTCCGGCCGAAGCGTATCGGGATACACATGGGACGCCTCTACAAATGTCCTTCGTAGCTACGGGATCCATCAAGGAACATCATCACCTCATCATATCATCCATCACAAGTACGCATCCAGCCCACACATATCATCAAATCATATCAAAACCATGTGTCATTATGTTTTATCAAAGCATTTCAAATCAGTTTGCTTATGCAATAGTTGCATTATAAATCACATCAAGATTTCAAAGTATGACACAATATCATTTCATTTCAAACTATGGATGCATAATCATTAGAATTCAATCAATTTTTGGACACTCCAATAAATTACAAAAGAATATTTATAAACATAGTCCAAAATCATACGCTTTCACACATACTATAAAACATGTCATTTGAAAAGTTATAAAACATGAATTTGTTCAATCGAAAGTATAACATTGAAATCTCACTCACAGTATACAAGAGGGTATGTCACTCCCTAGAAACACCACAACGTCGATAATGTGATCTCCTCGATCAATCAACAAATGTATCACTACAATAGCAATACATATAATATATATAAATATGATAGCATTGACAAATTCAATATTATTTTTTATTTTTTTTTAACTAATCCTTCATATAGGACCAAAGCCGAGAACATCATAACTAGGCTCCCAAATGTATACGAACACTATTTCCATTCTTTATATGTCAAACCAACTACCAAACTAACACAACTTATTACCTTACTTAATTCACCTATACTAACTATAAAACAATAATTTTTAACATTTTTAGCCTAATTCTACTTCAATTACATAAAGACATAAGGATTCATTCTAAAAATTCTTGAATGCAAAACTTCAAATCTGCACAGTCTTGGAAAACAAGCTGTAACTTCCACCACAGATATCCAAATCACTTGATTCTTATCCCAAATTAAAGATCCGACATAGATCTACAAATTTTATAACTAGAGCTCAGGTTGGTTCAGAACAGAAGATACCTCAAAATTGAAATCAATTCCACAATCAAAACAAGACAGAATAGGGTATTTCACTGCAGAACATCTAACTTTGAAAAATCACTAAAAATCCAATTCTCTTCAGAATTCAACGAATCATATCTCATTTTAAGGCTATAGAAGTCTAGATCCATATGCAGAATACCTCACTTAATTTGCATTTGTGCAAAAAAGGGTATTACAGAAAGACTACAGTCTGGCCAGTTTATCTTGTTTTGCAGAAATTTACAATTTCAATGTTTACATCAAATCTTTCCTTCCTCTTTCAATTTCAAACCACCAAACTCATTTTCAACACATATTTTCATTACTTCTTGTACTCAAAATTTAGCACACATGAATTGCATTTAAATCTCAACAAATGCATATATTAACTCATCACCATAGAGTCAAAATTTTGCACACAAGGATTACACTTAAACTCCAAGTTTTCAGCATACTAAGAACATGGTTTGTACTACAATTCCATGGCCAAACAAGTGCTGAATTTATGCACATTACTTAGTGTTTATTTACTTGATTTCCACACCTAAACTAAACTAAAATCAACTCATTTTCATAGTAAATGCAAGGATTTTCAAATAAAATCAAGTGCAGAATTTTTATACCTCAATTCTTGATGTCTCAAGTCTAAAACAAGTCTTTTCCTCCAAAGGTCTCTCATTTCCTCTTTGATCCTAATTTTTTTTTTTTTGTCAACAAAGAGTCACCAAGTTAGAGATTTCCTTTTGGCTCCAAATCAATATATGATATACTAGGGAACAAGAGGAAGCTTTCTTACCTAAAGTTGTTGAAGAAAATTTGAAGAACCCATAGATCTCTTCACTTGTACCTCTAGGTTTCCATCCTTGAATCACCAAGCAACTCTTCTTCTTTGTTTCTAATTTTTGAATATGTTGTACTAGGGATGGAGAGTGTTTGAATTATGTAAAAAGATTGGAGGATTGTTGGAGAAATCAAGTTCTCCTTTAAGGTTAGGGTTCACGGCTAGGGAGAGAATGGAGAGTTTGTTCTTCCTCTTTCTTTCTTTGTCTTTCACGATTTTGGCAAGATTGAGAATAGTTTAGATCTCTTCAAATCCCTTTAACTTTACTAGAGTCAATCTCAACTGCGTATTGTCTCAAATTTGATCTAAACCCTTGGATTTCACTAATAAATTCTAGAATAGTCACTTATTCTCTCTCTTCCACTCTCTCTCTCTCTCTCTCACGTTTCTTCTCTCTCTCTCTCTCTCTCTCTCTCTCTCTCTCACCCACTCACTTCTTCATTTATTAATACAATTTTTATTATTTAAAATTTTTACATTTCATTAATTGTGTGGGTCCCACTATTTGATCTAAGAGTCCAAATTAATTCTCCTCTCTTCTAATCAATCTCCACCCTTGATTTATTTCCTCAAAATTCAAAAATTCTAACCCCTTTTTGATTAGTATAAAGTTTGAAGAAGTCAATTTGGACTTTTCTTCCTTTCTTGACCATTGATTTATTCATCATCAAATCTCCACCATTGGATCATTCCACCAATAAATTTCTATTTTCTTTTACTCCTTTAATTCAATAAATAAATTTTAATTACTACCCAATTAAATTAACTTGACTAATCATTTTTTCTTTCTCTAAGTTTCCTATAAATTTTGAATCTTTCGGATCCTGAAAATTCTCAAAATTTCACCCTAGACCTGAAAACTTACATTAGGTCTAATTAAATTGATCCCACATCAAAAAGAGGGCGTTTAGCCTTGCCATACAGCGTTTGTCCTAAATTAGGGTTTCTGGATAACTTTTCTAAAAATCCCTGATTTAGCTCTACGAAGTGATATTTATCTATATTTGAGGTCCTTATACACTTCTAAGACCATTCTGATTATTATTTGACCTTTAGTGGTCGTTTTGAAAATTTTTAATTTCCGACGATTTTAGCTGAGATTTTCAGAAACAAATTTAATGAAAAAATTTCTGAGTGAGTTTTCTATAATGAAACTGAGGAATATCATATATATTTCATGAACAGTTACACAATAGTATGGATACTACAGTGTCAGTGTTACATCCTATTTCCTAGATTGATACGCTTTCAAGATGTGGAGTGTAAAAACATCACTTTAGAGAGTATGCCCTTACCAACCATAGGTCGGATACTATGTAGAGTAGGATGCTTCGAAATTCATGTTCCAGCTGTTAAACTATGATTAGAAATGTAAAAATGCATCTACAAAAACATGGTTGAAAATAATGGGTTAAGGAATGTCCCTTATCACTTGTTTAAACCAAGAGGCTATTCCACACATGCTAAGAATGTATTCAATTTGTCTCTTAATTGTGTAGAGTGCAAAAAGGTGAGGAGAATGTCATAAAAATAAACTCAACTGTAGATAGGATGAGAAAATAACGGAAAAAGATCAATGTAAAATTTTGCAAAGTGCCAATTTCGAAAGATGCCACAGGTCCATTATCTAATCAAGTCTTTTATCCCTATGTATGACAAAAGATCTTCTTACAAATAGTATGTTTATAGATATAGCCATACTTTTTAAGATCTATACAAAAATTATAGAATCTTTACATTCTACAAGCATGTTGATTGTTTCCTTAATTTAATTTTAAAATGTCACCTGATTTTCTCTCTTCAATTGTTATTGTATCACATAAAATTACTTCATTACCATTTATTATTACTATTCTCTTTTCATTATTGCTGTTGGTCCTCCCCAAGAATCTGTGTCTTAAAAAATAGACCTTCTTTATTCATCTTCGTTTTTCCATATAATTTAGTAAGTTGCAATAATAATGTAGAAGGAATAAGAGCAAAGATAAATCTGAAAACCTTGATTCTCTTTTGGGTAAGAAACCTAATGGCACTTGCAAAGCACTAACAAAAAGCACACATAAATTTGGCAACACACATTATGCGGCCCACATGAGCAACCACCTAAAGAAAGTCTCGTTTGGATATTTGGTACTACACACTATGCAATGAACACATCAATTATCAAATTCACGAGGACATCAAGTTCAATTACATACCGATATTGCTTTTGCTCTCTCTCCACTCTAGCTCTTGTCCTTTTTCTGGAATGTACGCTCAAAAGTGTCCATAAATGAAGGCTCAGTTCCCCTTTCCTTCATCTATAAAAAGATATTCATAGTTATCAATAATGAAATAGTAAAAATAATAATAATAATAATAATAATAATTGAATTAAATAAAAATGTAAGTATTTTAAATATTTACTGATCTTTTTCTATGCTCATCAACATTAATTGATCTCCCCGCATAAGTGGCAGATACTTGCCCAGAATTACAAGCTCTATTCCTCTTGTTCTACTCACTTCTTTGTCTACTCTCCTCAGACTCCCAAATGGACAATATTCTATTCCAATTTTCCTCCGTGACACATTCTGGCTTCGTTTGGCTTGTTTTGGCTTTATTGATCACATTTCGAATGTGATCACTAACTTTCTTCTTAAAAATTCTTCTTATTTCAGCCACTTCTGATTCATTCCAAGTAAACTTCCGCTACAATAAATGAAAGAACAATTAACTTTATTAAGACATAAACTTTAATTGATGTATCAATTGAAGAGTAGAAGTTTACCTTGAACTCGCTCCACCATAACTCCCTTGTTTGACTTGGAGTGCTGTTAAAATTTATCAATTCCCCTCTCCAATGGTTTTTGATAATTTTATTTATTACAGGCACTACAAATACTGGATTTGAGAATCTAGATAAAATAAACTTACAAATGAGCAATGTTAAATAAATAAGATAATTAAAAGAATCGTATATATATAAATATCATAATCATATTAAATGAAATTTTAAAATTAAATACTTACGAATCTCCACATGCAGTTATAAAGTTTGGCAGATCTTCTACACCTATGCCCTCCACAACATTTGATTGTTGCACTGAAGGTGTAACAAAAGAAGAAAAAGCTTAAGGAAATTTGGAAGAAAAGGGGGATGGGGACGGCGAAGGAGAATGGGAAGTGTTTGATCTTCCCTGTGAATTTCAAACATATCCTCCACGTTTATACTAACAACTATAAATGTTAGATAAATAAAAAAATAACAATTGCATGTTTTAAAAATACATAAGAAAGTGCATCACGAAGCTCACCATATTCAAACTTTCGGTTGCTCGAAGAACTTAGAAGCTTCCCCTTCTCATCAATAAGACCTGTGTCAAAAGAAATACAACATAATTTGACATAGAAGGATTATAGATTAGGTTTATATTTGCATAAATTGTATCAAAAAATGTTAGTAAGGTGAGCATCAAAGTATATAACATAGTACAAATGGTCACACAAGCAATATGAGTAAACATGCAATATCAAGTTTTTTATGCATATAAAAATCTAGACTTATCCAACATCAAAAATCAAAATCTTTATTGTCTTCTCCACTGTCATGTTCATCATCATCATTATCATCATCATCATCATCATCATTCATCGTCATCCCCATGAATCTCAACTAGATCCACATCATCACTGCTCCACATGGATCTTGTAAAGTTAATATGTCATATTCCTCAGTTTGAATGGTGTTAGTAACTTCTTCTTGTTGATATGTTATATTAACCCAATGCTCCTCGATTTTTTTCCGTGCTTTCATTTTGCATACAACCCACCAATCGGTTTTGTCACATTTTAAAATAGGATATGATGCATAATATACTTGAATTGCTTGTTGTGCCAATATAAATGGTTTATATTTCTTATACTTCTTCTTATGATTTATTTCAACCAAATTAAACTTTCGGATGCTTCTTCATCCCTTTTATAGGGTCAAACCAATTACACTTAAATAATACTACTCGCAATTCTGGTTCAGGGTACTCTATCTCTATGATTTCATCCAACAAATCATAAAAATCATCTTTTGCACTTCCATTATTGGATGACCAAATGCAAACCCCACTACTCATTGTGGCTTTTCTGATTCCATATTCTTGAGTGTGAAAATTAAATCCATTTATGAAGTATGCAGGCCAAGTTTATACATATGTATTTGGACCCCATGACAAATGATATAGCAATCCTTGGTTAACTTGATCATTATTGCCATGAACCTAAATAAAAGTGACCAAACTAGAATATGTTAACTAAAGATTATAAAACAAAATACAATGGAAACTTCGTATATAGGTAAATTCCATATGTTTTGAACCATACTGCAAATGTCTCACCACATATATTGTAATATTGAAAATTCGGTATTAGGAAATTTGTAAATATCTTTATAATATAAAGGAAAATTTTAAATTTTATTGATTTTTGATTTTGAGGTATTAAATTTAAATTTTAGTATATTTAAATTTCTGTATCTACGAATCATAATGAACCCCATTTTTATGAAATTTACACTCTAGTGAAATGTGGGTATGAAAACATATATATATAATTTATTTGTTTAATTATATATATTATAAAAAAACAAAAAAAAGGAAGCACAACGTTTTGAATCAAAACGCTGCACTTCCCCAATTCAATTAGGGTTTGAAAACCCTAATTGCTTCTCCTTTCCTCCCGTCACCCTCTCTCTTTTTCTCTCGAACTGCCTCTCTCGCCTGTCGCCTCTCTGCTTTGCTGCCACCATCTCCGCCATCCTCCGCCTCTTTTCTACACCGCCACCGCCACCGCCTAGACGATCGCTCGTCTTCCCCTCTCTATCTCTTTCTATCTCACTCTCTTTCTCTCTCTCTCTCGAATTCTCTTTCTCACTCGTTGTCGTACTTTCCCTCTCCCATGCCTGTGACGCTCTCTCGTGGGTTGCTCTGACCGCCGTAGCCGGCCATTACCACAGGGAGGCCACTCGTATCTCCCTCTCTTTCTCTCTCCTGCACGCAAACAGTAGAGCTCTCGCTCTCTCCCTCTTTTGCTCGCGCGCGCTATTGTTTTCTCACTCCCGAGAGATCTTCCGGCAATCCTTGGTGCAACCCACTATCAAGCCTCTGAAAACCCTAGGCCGCAAGACTGCGATTCCATTATCCACAGGTAAGGGCCGAGCTCAGATCTTAGTTCTAGGGTTTTTCCATAGTGAATAAGTTTAATTACTGAACTTTGTTTTGAATTGGAAGTACTGCAGGTCTTGGAATGAGTTGAATGGGGCACGGAAGCTAGATCTGCGAACTGTGAAAACCCTAGGTGAGGGGATTTCTGACCCATTTGATTAATTGATTGAATTTAGGGTAAATTTAAGGTGAAAAATTCTGTATATGTCTAGAATGTATGTGGAATTCGAATAGAATGCATTTTCTGAATTTGTATATGTGATTATTAAGGTTAAATCTAGACTTTTACATAAATTAGACTATCTGATATGAAAGAAGCATGTTAGAGGATAATAAAATCTTGTTGGGTTGATTAGAATAGTTTCCCTCAGAGTTTAATTTGAAATATACATGAAAAGTATTATAATTATGTAAATTCGGAAGGAAAATTAGGCAAGTTTAGAAATATTAGGAATTAAAGTTCATTTGAGAGGCAAATAATCTTAGGTTGATGAAATAAGAGTCTAGAATTTGTGAATATGCAATTTGAGGTTATATTAAATTAGGAAAAAATTCGAAAACCCTTTAATGAGACTTTAATTGACGATAAATTGTGATGATTGGTCTAGGTTGACCTTTTGGAGACTTGAAAGGAGTCATTTTGGAAAACTTATGGAAATAGGAAGTGAATACCCTCCCTAAAGGTGAGTGGATGGTTTTATATTATTTAAATGAGTAAATGATTTTAATATGATTTGCAAATTTGATTTTGAAATGAATTTATAATGTTTTATAATTGTGGTGAGTCTGAAATGAATTTTGTGATAAATCCATGACTCGTGAGTTAAATATTGATTTGTTTGCACCATGTTACGTTTTTATACACATATGAATTGCGAAATATTGCTCTATTTTATACATTGAGCATAAATTGATTTTGGTATTGATTGTGGTAACATGGTACTGGAAAAAGACTATAGTCTGAGTCCTGCCACGGATCTGGCTAGCGGGGCGGCGTGGTTTGGGCTAACTTGTGATTAAATTAGAGGCTTGAAGGTGGCGGGTTGGAGAGCCACTCAAGTCGGCCAAATGTCGTGGTAGCACCCCATGAAAAAATTTTCGAGCCAATGCCAAAGGGAAATGGGAGTTTTATGCAAAAATTGTAGAAAATACTTTGGCGGATCTTGCCGATGGCCATTGGTGGGATAATATTTTTGGCACACCCCAAAATTGTGAAAAAAATGAATTTGGATTATTTGATTTGATTATATGAGTTATGGTGGATTGATATGAATGATTTTATGAGAATGAAATTCGTTATTGCATTAAATGATATTTGATACATGTATTTGGCATCACCATCCTCACCCCTCATTTATATGTTGCATACCATTACACTCCACTCACTGAGTATTTCTCAATACTCACCCCTCTCCACATTTTACAGAGGATACTTAATTCGGAGATTGGACGCTGGAGTTTGCAAAGTATTTTTGCTGATTTGTATAGATATTTGGCAAATGTAAGATTTTTAGATAATCGTAGTTTTTAAAACTATGGAAAGGGAAATTCTGTACATTCCATACTGTGCGAATTTTACTAATATTGGCTGAGTTTTTGACAAGTATTAGTAAAATCCGACGATTATGATTTGTGTTTCATTATTTTGATTTTAATCGTTTTACGAAAATGTTTTCATTATGTACTGGGAAATTTGGACTGTAATTCTAAATTTCGATACTTTATTTTGGATTTGTGAAATTCTGTATATCTCATATCGTTTGGATTTTATTGATGTTAGCTTGATTTCTTCGGACAAGTATCAGTAAAATCTTATGATTATGATTTGAGACTTCTTGTATTTTAAATGCTTTATTGGTGTTAAGAAATTCTAATTGGCTGGAATGGTCACATCGTATGCGTGCATGTATAGGAGCCCCTTCCTCGATTGTGTGCCGACGCATGCTTGTGTGTACAGGGAATGGACCAGAGGGGTCATTTGCATATGTATTGTTTCATGCTTTCCTTATCTTTGATGGATTGTGTACTGGAGATTTAAATGTTCAGGAATATAGGCTTGTGAAGTCCCAGTATATACGGAGGTTTTGCCCGTGTACCGAGATGACGCGGCGATTATTGCGTGCTCGATCCGAGGATCGGGATGTGACATATATGGTCAAACTCATTGTCAAGCAGCTCAGAGAATGAATTTTAAAAAATCCTATCATTGAATACCACTTACATATTACATAAACGTTTGAGCCACACCAAATATATATAATAACACAAATGCATACTTACTCAAAGTATGGTCCCACTTCTGAACAGTTCAATAAAATATATGTATGGACTACTCACAATTCTTGATCAGTTAAATATCTTCCCTTACATGTCCCACTAGGTTGACCAAGATAGTTGAAAATAGAGAATGGTTTTGAATTGGGATTGATAGGGCCCTCATCATTTCTTCCTGCTCTCCGCCTTTTGCACAGTATGTGAGGCTTAAAATAGTGCGATGCAAATATTGTCACTTCCTCCATAATATATACATTAACAATAGAGGTTTCGGCCCATGCCTTATTCTTCATTTTTTTCTTCAAATGATATAAAAATCTAATCGTAACAAAAAGAAGAAATTTATTATAGAAAATCTACAAAGAAAAAAATGAAACAATAAAGATAAATATTTCACCTCTCAAATGAATATATCCATCAAAATTAGACGAGACCTCCAACTTTAGCCTCATAAGGTAAGTGAACTAAAAGATATTCCATAGAATCAAAAAATGATGGAGGAAATATTCTAAGTTATAAAAAATGATTGAAATATCTCTCTCTAATTTCTCCATATGTGATACATTTAACACTGTTGAGCAAATGTCATGGAAAAAAATACTCAACTCTGTAATGGTACCCCATACAGAATTTGGTAGAAGTTCCTTCAACGCAATTGGAATTAGTATTTCCATATATATGTGACAATCATGACTCTTCAAATCTGTCAATTTGCATTCCTTCAAATCGACACATATTCCAAGATTTGAAGCATATCTATCAAGAAACCGCATTGTCTTCAACCATTCACAAACAACCCATTCTGATCCTTGTTCAATATATAAACTGCCTTTGGCTTTGGTCCCTTGCTGCTTGCATCCATATCTAGTGCAGGGCGATTGCAAACAAATCTCATATCTTTTCTTGCATTCATATTGTCTTTATTTTTCCAGGAACATCCATGACAATATTTATAACATTATCAAAAATATTATTTTCAACATGCATTACATCGAGATTACGACGAACAAGATGAGTCTTTTAACACGGTAAATCCCAAAATATACTCCGTTTTGTCCATTTATGTGCATTTCCATATCCAACAGTTATACTATGAGGGTCTTCAACAGCTAATAGAAAGTTATATACTCGCTCCCAAATTTGATCACCAATCAATCTCAAGGGTGGAAGTGCTTTTTCAACCCTATTTTTTATGAACTCAACTTTATTCCTTCTGAATGAATGATTTAGTGGCAAAAACTGTCTGTGACAATCAAAATAGCTGGTCTTCTTACCATATTTTAATCTAAATGATTTTGATCTCTCCATATATATCGGACATCCAATGATCCCAGCTGTACTCGTTCCAGATAACATGCCATAAGCTAGAAAGTCATTTATCATCCAAAGAAGAGTAACCTTCATTAGAAAGCTCTCATCAGTATGGACATCATATGTAGTATCACCTTCATCCCATAGTTGTTTTAACTCCGCAATCAGTGGTTGCATATAAACATCTATCAATTTCTTTAGATTCTGTGGGCTAGGCACGATCAATGTCAAAAACATATAAGATGTTTTCATACATATACCATATGGAAGATTGTATGGAGTTAAGATAACTGGCCAACATGAATAAGTTTTTCTTGATTTGCCAAATGGAGCAAATCCATCAGCATAAAGACCTAATCTAATGTTTCAAGGCTCTTTCACAAATTCAGGATAAGTTTTATCAAAACATTTTCATGCCTCTGCATCTAAAGGATAACACATTAGACTCTCTTCTATTTCATGGTTTGTATGCCAAATCATATGTTCAGCTATGGCTTTAGATGCATAAAGCCTTTGTAATCGAGGGATTAAGGGCAAATAAAATATTTGCCTGTATGGTTTACACTTGTTATGACCTATCCTTCTCATACTCCTGTACCTACATTGGTTACAAAATTTACAAAATTTTATATTTTCATCATTCCGCCAATATAACATACAACCCCAACTACATACATCAATCCTTACCACTGAAAGACCCAAGTCTTTCACTAGCCTTTTCATATCATAGAAATCACTTGGTATGATGTGATCATGAGGTAATATTTCTCGAATTACTTGAACAAAATTATTAAAGCAATCCTCAGGCACATTATAATTTGTCTTAATATTTAATAGTCTTGTCGTCACTGATAACTTAGGGTGACTGTGACAACCTCCCCACAATGGTTCATCTGCAACTTTCAATACTTCCCAAAACTGATTAGACAAAAATGTCTCATTATTCGCATTCTCATCAATACATGTTATTTCTACTTCCTCCAATGGTGATGCATAACTAGTATATATTTGTTCAAATATAGGAGTAGAACTAGTACTTGTATGGTGCAGTGGTAAAACAAAACTCTCACTAGCTGCATGAATTACCATTTTCTGATATGAGTTCAATTGTTCGTAATTATAATCCCATCTAACTGAAAATTGTCTACTTCTTCGATATTTTTCCTCAGATATAAATGATTCACCACGACAAGTCCAATTATAGTAATTCAGAGTAAAACGAAATCTACAAAATTGTTCTCTAACTTTATCATGTACATGAAACTTACCATTACTACACTTCTTATAGGGATACCTTATTTTTTTCTCATCCATGAACCTGACTTGACTCCTAGCGAAATCCAAAAATTGTTCCAACCCAATACAAAACTTGTCGGTCAATCCTCGACGTTCAGGTAAGTTCTTATTATACATCTAAGCTCTATCGCTTTGCATTTTTCTCTTCTACAAATTCAAAAAAAAAAAAATTAACAAGAGGAACTACCTGTCATAATTATATAAGAAAAGAAAATTTCTATTAGGAACTACAGAAAAATTCTTGACCCCTAAGTCTCATTTTCATAATTATAAAAGAAAAAAAAAAGTACTGCAAATTGAGATTTTCTTATTTAAAAAGTTGAACCCTTGCTTAAGTATAACAAATAATCTCGATATATCAGGCAATATTGTTCAGTGGGTCAATCTCCACACTAGACCCCTATCCAATGAAATGTTGGGAATAAATTTACTAATTTTTCAAACATCCATTTTCTTGAACATTTTTTTAATGAGAAAAGAAGATTCATGTTAAGAAGAGAATACATGTTTAAATCATTTAAAACTAAAAGGAGGAAAGTGGTGGCAGTCTTGTTGCTCTTAGTGGATGACTGTAATTTAGGCATGCAAAGGCTTACGGGTTCAATTCTTCTAAGTCATATGCTGAAAAATTCACAGGTCCTACACTCAATCGACTAAATTTCTAAAGTGACCGAGAATAAGAAATATAGCACTCGTGATAGAAAAACATCAAATAATACAATAGGTTTATGCAAGTGTCAATGTGTGTATGTGAGAGAGAGAGAGGAGGGGGAGAGAGGCTACAGAAGGAGAGAAGAGAAGACGAAGGGACCTTGAGGTCGGTTGCTCGTTGCCAATTAAAGGGATGCGCCGTTAATTTAATTTGGTGTAGAGGCGAATCCAGCAAGGACTCCTGATGGAGATCAACGGCAAATTCACATGTCCTACATTGTCACGCAACCAGAAGAACATTAACTTTACCTTACAAATTATATTACAAATATGATTTCCATGTCCCCTGTTTTTATTTTTTTTTTTTGCCATATGGATTCTACTTAATTTGGGCATACGTCCCACAGTAAGACGTGGCATGTTCACCAAAGAAAACAGAAGCACACATTTTTTCCCCTTTTATCAGAATAGAAGAATGTACTCTAAAATGGAATTGCCTTCATAGTTACAGGGTGAAGGACCGACATATGTGCAAATACAAGGGAGAGAAGAAACACTTACAATATCTACAAGAAAAGATATTATATTAAACTAATAAGAAATCATATGAAGACAAAATTCAGCTTGTATCTAAAACAAAATATCAACAAAAATTCTCTCAAGTTTAATTAATTCAAGTGATGTTTAATTAATTCAAAGTTCCCAACCTTCCCACAAACCAGGATTTATATTTATTTGTATTTTCTTTTTTTGGAAAAGGGGGGATCAGATTCCAAACCAAGAATTTTGTAATGAAACCCCTCATTCTAGGACAAAATGTCAAGCCTCTAATTTTCATCTCTGGCACTTCATCTAAAAATGACAGGTGCAGAACACTTGATAACTATTAAAGAAATTTGTAAGATCAAAAACCCATCAAATTGCCTAAGATTTTTTTTTATTTTATTTTCATGGTAGGAATACAAAGACAAACAAGCAAGGCCAATAAAAAAAGGCGGGAATCCCCTGTTTACTACACATACTTTAGCACCACAAGCTTTTCTACTGAAGAATGTGATGATAAACAATAATAGTAAAATAGTAGAACCATAACCACCAAAACACCTATTTCTAGAGAACAAAATGCCGTTAAGAAAACTTCCTCTAAGTTCAAATCTATCAAAAGGAATACATGACTCTATTAGTCACACAAACAATGAGCACCTTACATTGTAATCGTTTCCAAGAAAATAACTTTACCAAAAACATTTTTGACATTTTTTCTGTCTGAGTGATAGGGAAAAATTGGGGGGGATAAAATTAGCAACGATTTGGAATACCAAGGAGGGAGATCATGCAGCTACAAGGCCTTAAGGGGGGAAAAGAAACTAAAACAGTTTCATAGCATTAATAACTTCCCTTATGTGACATATGCTCCATGATATAACAAATAAAAGACCTCATGACTTATTTCCTTTTATGAGGGTGAAGGGACTTAATGCAATGTGAAAAATAATGAGCATTCATATAAAGCTCAAAATATGAGACAAATGGAAGCCTAAACAACAAGCAACACAAGAGATGGCTATCCGAATATTAGTGACAAATGTGCTAAGGTTAATGCAACTATATTATTTCAACAAAATAATATGAAGTATCAAAAATTATTTAAAAAAAAAAAAAAAAAAAACACTTTGCCTAAACATAACACAGTAGTTTTTGTGTCCTTAAAACCACAGAAGATGCCTTGCAATACCAAAGAAACTAAAAATGCAGGAGCACCTAGTGCTCTAAGGCAAAGAAATTGTTGGGCCGGGACATGCATGGCTGAATCCTGTAAAAAGAAAAATAAATAAATAATGCTCCCCTTTAAGTGTAGATGACAGTAGAGGAAAATTTTCCCCAAAAAAAAATAATAATAATTGGGAAAAGCTGCCTCACCCACAACCCACCCCTCTACTCCTATTGATTTTCACACTATCATACCATATCTTGTTAACAATACTGAACTTATGCGCACATCACAATTTTAGAAAGAATTTTGTACCCCTGCACAACATAAGCCGAAAAATTTGAAATTTTGAGATTTTATTCATCTCAATTCTCTTTCCTCCTCTTTCACATTAATTTCATGCAGATCATTATATGATTTAATATTGGCCATTATGAAGCTCATTTTATGCAGTCTGACATTTGAGGCCTTTCAAAATATTTTCTCTTATAAAATATTACAATATGAGGTAATGGTGGTAAGCAGACAGATCAGTCTAGAAGAAGGGGTAAAGAGCGAAATTTTTGAGGTAACATAATGAAATTCTGATAATAGCACACAGGCAGGCCTAAGCCAAGCTTTACACTTCCAAGTCACTGGCGCTGAAGCAGCACAAAAAGGTCATATCATATATATAAATCTCCATGAGTTCACTAAGAGTGAAAAACATAAAATGGATCTTAAAAAACATACATGATGTTTTCTCCCTTCCCTTGTTAGATATGATGTATCAGAGGAACAACAAACATGAAAGTAATATTGACAGTGTGAAAAAAAAAAGGATCCTCTTAGTTTCTTTGGGCATTTGAAAAAGAAGGAACAAAAATAGCCAAAACAACTCTAAACAAGATATAAATCAATTCAAAAGAACCAAGAGAACCAACATGACAATCACATTGGAAGAATTTTAAGATGCACACAATCACGAGACTTTTCTTTACAAGTTCCCAAAATTTTTTCATTCTAATTAAACAAGACATGGAACATTAATGAAAACGATAGCATTGAAATTGACATAGAAAACAAAAGAATAGGTCCAAATTTCTGCAGAAATACTAAGAAAGGAAAAATAAAAATGCCACATCAAATATTATTTGAATAATAGTCCAGATTAACAACTAAAAGAGAAGACCCATTTGACCATCTGATGAATCTTAAGAAGCATACATAACATTTCTCCAGAAATTCTCCAAAATTTTACCCATTCACTCGTCAACCGATCCCCCACCCCCCCCCCCATAAAAACACCCATGCAATAACACAAGTAAATAGGTCCTAAACAAGACATATTGCTATATGCCTTCTGTTTCTCAAAGAAGAAAAACCAAACCCAAAACTCCAACCAAATTTCTCTAGGTATTCTAAAAGGAAAAAAAAAATTACCCCAATCAACAAACAACAAAATACTCCAAATTACTAAGGAACAAGAGAAACCCTGTTGAGCATTTAGAACACCAAATCAAAATCATTAAACCCTAACAATCAGAAGTTACAAAGACACGATGGGGATCTCTAATTATTACAGAATCCATGACAAAGCTGTCCAAATTACACAATCCAGTATAAGTCAAACCCAAGATACTCTAATTAACAACAAGACTATCCAAATTACATCAGAAAGTAGCTAACCAAATATCAATGGGTACAATTGTAAACCAGCATACTGAAATTTATTTCTAACTACAACCCAATATTGAGCTTTTCAGGACCATAAAAATAAGCTACAACATTTCTTCATAATTTCATCAAAACTTTTCATGGAAAGAAAATGAATTTTATTAGTAGACCTAGAGAGTTGCTGATAGCTTTCATAAGTCAGACATAAAATCAAAACAAAAGTAAAGATAACCAAAATAGCAACAAGTAGGAAA